>RXPK01000174.1:1173590-1773590 GCA_004143645.1 Protaetia brevitarsis
TAAACCTCGTTGTGAAATTAATTACTGCTGCTCTTGCTTTTCCGCTAAAGCCAGTAATCAAAACGTGAATTTTTAATTATTCCGCCCTTCGTTCACGTCCTCCCAGCAAGTTTTGCATCAGCTGCTCTAAAATTAAATTATAACTTGGCAGTTCCCCCGCTATTGTTCAGTGTTAAGTTTAACGAAAACACAATTGGAAAATGTATCTGAGAAAGTGTGTTGGCTTTATATATATGTGGATAAACTAACAATGTCAGGTTAATTTTCTCTCGTACATCTATGTTTTATTGCGCGCATTGTAGGATTTAGCGTACCTATTCTCCACTCAAGCTGTCATTGGCGATTTAATTATATTAATATTTGAAAATGTTATTTGTAAATATAACCAAAACTAATTCACTTCTAATTTTAAATTGAACTTTAAATTCTATATGACTTCTCTTTGAATATCAGTGATATTTGCGTTGTTTGTTTCAAATGACTATTTACACCAAAGAACAAATCAATTTATTTGCCGTTTCTGGTGATAAATACGGAAAATAAATGTCATTAGCAATATAATTATTTCATAGTTTTAAAAAGCAATTTAACCTGTAGCGAAAAGAAATAATCCAACACACCTAATTTCTGTGAAATTACGCAAAATAGTACAATTAAACTTCGAGCCGTACTTTTAAGCCAACTTATTTGCTGTGGGAAAACTTTTGAAGCGACAGCGCCTGGATATAATCAATAACTCCCAGTATCAAGGAATTACTGTAATTTCTTTTTTATTATTACTTTATACGTTGGCAGCAACAAGTCGATTCGATGAATATTTTGGTTGAGTTGTTAATAACTGTAGCTATACGTAACTTGTAGATAATTATGTTGCATGTTATAAGCATTAGACATGTTACAATCGAGTAAGAGGTACACACGCTTAGGGCTTTGTGGGGTTGATAACAAAAGGATAAATGGGGTCTATCTTTGAGAATATCGCCCACAAAATCGTTTAATCCTTGCAATATGAAATGGCCTAAAGGCCTTTCTTTGTAGTGCTCAGTTTCCCCTCATCACCAAAATGATTAAAATGAATGGAGGATATTTTCACATGCAGATTGTTAATCGGCTTTTCGGTTTTCATTTTGGTTTCTTTTTTTTTTGTAAAATACAAGTAGGCGCTTTAATAATATATGATGAAATGGTGCAAATTCCGAAACATGTAGATATACATAGTCGCGGATTTAAAAATAGAAATGATATAATCCCTAAGAGAAATGACCACATACACAGTGTTTTACTGACAGGGTATTCTTCTATAATTCATAAACAGTCACAGATAAGAAAAAAAGTGTTTATAAATTGTTGTAGGAATATAATTTTTACATAATGTAAAATTATCGGCATTTGTACAGGGTGTTTTGTATTCTCGGTTTTCTTAAATACAGTACTTCCACTATTACTACAGTTTTTAAAAAATATTAGTAGGTGTAAGACACCTTATTCCTGAACTCGTGAATTTATGAAGAATCTTTGATTTTTTAAAAATTATGCCAATTACATTTTGGGAGAAAGACAATTAAAATTCAATTGGTGATACCTTATTTATTTTCAACAGAACACCTGTATGTGTTTACATCATTGAATTTCTATTAGAATATGAGTCGATTTTTATTAAGGATGACCTATGTTTGTCTCTTCTATTTTTCCAATAATGATGGTTACCATTAATTAATTCATTCTGGTCGTATTTATAATCATAGTGGGTCATGATTCTATAAACGAAAGTTAGAAAGTAAAGATTTACTATAAAAATTAAAACAAAAAATATATAAATGAATAGATAAATAATATACAGTATTGCATAACATAAAAGAAAACTAATTAAAACTGGAATTTTTTCGATTTAACTTCAACTTTTCTAAGACAAGTTGTATGGTATTTTTTAAAAATCGTATTCAGATACATTCAAAATTTACCAAAAACGCCAAGTTCCTAATTAATTGTAATTTGTCATATATGTCCCTTCGGGTTGGCCATCTAACTTCTTCTCTTCTTATTTAAATTCTTCTAAATACTCTCAAGAAAGTGTTAAAGAATAGACTCTTCTGAGATAACCATTAAAAAGTGGGGACCTAAAAATGTGTTTCCAATCTCTTCATACATTAATCGATCACCGGATTAACTCTATCACAATCAGTAAAAATTAGGCGTTTTCTGGGAAATATGCCATTTTTTTTTGCAAACTGTTTTTTTTGGGAAATTCCTCGGTTATGCCACATAATAATTTTTATGAATGATAGCTTTATGGCCAAATTTTATTACAGAAGCTTCTTCGTTGTTTTTCTAGTATTCATTGACAAACTTCAACCTTCGATTACTTTGGCCTAGTGCTTGGATTAACTGATAATGTTACGGATGAAATTTTCACTTGAAGTGCCTCATCAGCTGTTGATGAAATTTCTATTCCACCTACACTAAGAAAAGAGATTGCATTAAATGAAATGTTTTATAACTTTTAGTTTTCATCATGTTCAACGAAGAGAATACCTTTTCTCAGGAAAGTGTTCTTTAAGTAAAAGTGTTTAATTGAAAGTAGCGTGCTGTTTTGCCGGAAGACTATTTTCTTCTTAAGTACATGCTTTTCAACGAAAAGTAACCGTAATTAAATGGAATGCATCTTAGTTTTGATTAATATTTTATAATGTCTGTATAACTTCTGTTTAAGTAAGACAATACACATTACATATTATACTGTTATTATTATGTATATATTTAACAACATATTTTAGTTTCTTTTAAATACGTTATCATATTATTGAATTATAAACAGTATTTTAAATAAAAAAAAGTCGGACGTTTTGGTTTATTTGCGTGACACGCAGTATACATTGATTAAAATTTTTGACTTTTAATGGAAAATGCAAGCACTGTATTCAAGCTGAGTGCTTTTTTTACGCGGAAGTATTTTAGTTTTATTGATGTTCCCACGTGCATAAGTCTCAGATACACAAACAATAATGAACAAAAGTGAATATTTTTCGCGCGAGGTTAAAGAAATTTCAGAGATAATCGGAATCTTTTCAGTTAATGCTGATTTACTTATAAGCCAAGAAACTTTATAGCAGTATATATTTTTTGAAGGTTTTAAAACTGTTATACGCCGGAAAAACGATTTGTTGTTTTCAACCATTTTTCATGCATTTGGGTACATTTACTAAATTATACTTAATTTAACCAAACAAATAACTTTTGTTAGTAGATTAGTAGTATTTATTAATTTAACTAAATTATTACATGAAAGTAAAAATAAATATCGCATTTTATTTTCGTATAGCAGTTTTTTCCATATAGTACAGCAGATGAGCAGATATACTTATGTGTAGTAGAGAAGTTGTCGCATAGATGGCGCAATCTTCTATTTCATTCCAGTAACAGTAATATTCGCGCAAAGTAGACTGGAAGCTTCGATCGTAACGTACTAATCTGTGATATTTACCAGATCATGATAGAATCTGATAGGAGTCATCGCCATTGAAAGGACGATTTTGTTTAACGCATACTAGAGTGCTTAGGAAATGTGCACTTGACAACTCCCAATACTACTAGGATTTACAGCATTCTAACGGCAAATCCGTCTTTAGTGCATGGGTTTTTGGAGATAACTCATTTTCTTTCGATTTAAAAATGATCACGGCATTTTGTTGTGTTTACGCTTAAGTCTAAAATGAATGGATGTTTATTAAGAAAAGAAAAACCTTTCGAATCAAAATTGCTTACGGTTTTCTTGCCAATCTGCATAGTTTCAAGTTCAAATAAAGAGGGTTTGAATCAAACTATCAATATCTTTCACTTAAAAGAATAAACTCTTTCAACGAAAAATATATTATTTCCGAAGAAATGCGTGAATCTGAAATTATATTTCCTTTTCAAGGAACACCTAATTATATGGGCCATAGAGAAAAGCAAAAACTTTTGGTTTAATGCAATTCCTTTCAATGAAAAGGATACTTCTTTCAGTGTACGACCGCCACTGTCTATTACTAAAATTACGTTTTCGTCATTGGTTGCTTCCTTAATTTTAATATTGTGCTTTTCTAGTCCTTCCAAAATCTGTTTGTTAGTTTTTCATAACGAAAACACATTAGGTTTCTTCTCAGCTTTGGTTATTTTGTAAAATCAGAAGACAGTTTCTGGCACATCCTCCAAATACATCATTAATCAATTATTTTTTTGCAAAACTCTATTCTTACCAATAGGAACCTTAATTAATACCTAATTAATACCTTAATTACTTTTATTACACGGTTGAACGTAAAAAAACTTACTGGTATTATGCAATCATCAACTACTTAAAATTATTTAATTACGACCAGAAAGAAACTTTATTACTAAAAAAAATAAATAAAAAGTCAAAGTATTTAACAATTCAATGAATGTAAACATATACAGCATGTTCTCTTTTAAAAAAAAATGGCATATCCTCAAATGAAGTTATCTGATTTATCCTTTGGTGACTAGTATATTAAAGTTAAAGTATAAATATTATATTACCTATTAATAATTTATCAAACAATGTAAGTGACAAATTTTTTAGAAAACCAAGCTACTTCAGAAGGAACTACTTATGAAGTTAACAAGTTAGGCTAAGGTGTGATAGACCCAATAAGAAACTAACAGGTTGCAAAACAAGTAAGAATGATTGGGTAAAATCGCAATACAAAATGAGGGTTTCCATTTAAGATTTCAAGTTGTCCCCCTTCCACTCGGAGGGGGGGTTGAGGTGGGGAGTCGAGTTCGGCACATTCAGTGAGCCCCCTATATTATAACAAATCTTATTAAGATCTTTTTTGATTTGATCAGCGTGTTTTAGAGATATTTCGTTGTCTCAAGAATAAAAAACTCACCCAGTATAATGAGACCAGGCAAAAGTCACTAGTACAGAGACGGCGAAAGAAGCTAAATTTACAAAATCTACTGAGTAAGACAGAAGATTGTTAAAATGATGGTGTATGTAACATAGGCTGGCAGATTAGGCATCAGTTTTTCTGTCGAGAATGCAAAAATATTTTGCACAACCGTTTTTTGTACGTTATAGAAAAAATCATAATCCTGTAACAATTTATATAAACTATTCAGTGTTACTGTTTACGAGTTATACAGGAATTTCCGGCCAGTGAAACACCCTGTACATGAACATTCATGCGCTAGATTTACTTTGTTACCTATTTCTCTCTCTCTCTCTCTCTTCTTTGAAAAGTTCTATTATGTTTATTGTTAGCGATGGAAGTGGGTTCCACATCATTACTTTCTCACGATGCATTGTTACGACTACTGGCATAGTTCTTTAAAATTATGGCAACGTTCAATTTTTTTTTTCTATTTATAATGAAGCAACGCTTGTGTGTACTCATACACGATAATGATAGTTCCGCATGCTCACAGATACACAAAAGTTCCAACTTTGGAAAATAATTACACTTATGTATGTGGCTGTCTCTAATTGCGTACTTTTCTGAATAACACAAAGCCTTTAGTGCATCTATTTTTCTGTTTCTATTATTAATTCTAAACACAATTATTGATAGAATAAAGAAGATAAAATGGCTTTTTTTCAATATTAGCATTCATTTGTAGAGTGAAAATTAGTTTTTGGAAATAGTTGCTCGACAATGTTAATCAAATATTAACATATCGTGGATAACTTTATTTTTGCAAAATATGAGGTAGAATAAGTAGGATATTTAGCAGACAACGTTCATGTATTCTTAATCCAGATGAAGTCGTAAATCCAACACGCCTCTCTATTTATCGCAAGGTGTATTATTGAGATAAGCGTCCATATGCTGCGATATGATTCGAACGAACTGTTTCGCGCAGTGAAAACAATGCGGCCAAGTTTAGCCCAATATCTACACTACTCAACGAAGATTATCCGTTTCCAGTGCTTCTAACAGTACTCACTCTATTATTACACAACTTCTGAATGATGAAGTATAAGCAAATTATATTTTCCTGCAATTTGCCCCACATGGCCTTTTATTTTTGCTAGCTTGTGAATTTTTCTAACGTGCCATAGAAGAAGGTATGTATGTCATAAATTAATTCGATCTTAATTATGATTTGAGTAATTAGATTATATTTTAAGGAGAATTTTTGCTTCAGTAGATATTCACTATGGTTTAATAGAGAAATAATTAATAATATCAAAATCCGTCTATTATAAATACTAAAAATCCAGGATTTAGAAAATGAAATACCTAACATCCAAGTTAGTCCAATGAATGAACTGACATAAAATCACATTTAGCAGCCAAACAATGGTTTTTATCTGTTAATTACACGGCTTATGAACCCTCACGAAACCGACCGTCAAATTCAAATAAATTGTTTCATTATATGAATTGCAAGTTATATTTTGCTTCCAATGAAGATACCCTACTCTTTGCATAACTGCGTCTAAGATTTAGACTGGGATCAAAAGTAAATATGAATAAAAAATTTCAGACGGAATATTAACGTTTTCTTTTCTTATTTAACAGGAGAAAAGGGGGGTCATAATAAATTACAATCTAAGCTACTATTAAATGAAAATGTATAATTTGCATTTTAAAATAAACCATGATTTGTATGTATTTTTTTACTTTTTTAATTTATGCATAACCAAACATCTTTTGCGATTATTTTGTTGTTTTTTTGCAAAATTTGTTTGCGAATATCTTTTGTAATAGATACTGTAGAGCTTTCTAAAAATATGGGTCTTCTAATTTGGGCAAAGACTTCAAGTTTAAATATAAAAAGGAATCCAAAACATCAAGCATTTTAGGTATTCCGGTTGATATGGAATGATCCATTCCTGTCTTGTCAAAAATAAAAATCGGATAAAAAAGCTATTCGAGCACATCCAAACATTAACGTTGATTTAAATCAGTCTAAAAGAGTATGGCCGTAATGATTTTATCGTATATTTGATTGCTCACTAAAACACTTATTTCCTTTTACTGTTAGTTAGGGTTATTTATATAAATGTGGATTCTCTTGAAATAGTAATTGTTTTGTGAGCTTTGTGTAGGCACAACACCATTAGTTTTTAATATTAACTTAATGACGTTAATAGAAAAATTGTGTTTATATAATTCAGTGAAAATAATTCGAATTCCTACAGCAGAGCATAATGCCATCTGGTGTACCTCATGAACATTAATGGGCAGAACAAATTGTAATATTTAGAACAACATTAAATACAATCGAACAAATCTTCGTTTTCTTAGTTCGAAAGAAAACTATATAAATACTAGCGGATAATGCCACATGGTGTATATCTTGAACATTAACGGGCAGTACAAATTACAACATTTAGAACAATATTAAATACGTTTTCTAACAGGTCTTCAGTAGTTTTACATAATTTCACAACACCTACAGCATTCGCAATATGACAAAACCTCTTCAACCAAAGTGGTGCGTCATTAACTGGGGTTTTTAATGAAGAATTTAAAGTTATAGTTAATCTTGGAACTTCTATCAGCAAATTTAAGCAGCTTCGAACACTTCCAATATAGTGTTTTCGGTAACTGCTATTGCATCATTGATAGCTTGGAAAGTGCTGATTTGAACGTCTTGCAATTGGTGTCACTACTTTGCATGAGTTTTCTAAAGTTTTTTGATGTATATATCTTAAAAAAAAATGCTATTTTGTAAGTTATCTCCAGCGAGTGAAGTTTGGAATACGGTTATTTTATGTTCCCTTTTCCCAAGGACCAATGAGTATTTTTGAATGATTTTTATTTTACTATAATATGTTTATTTTTATATATCTTTTATTCTAAGGAGTTAAATGAAAAATGTTCCACTTTATTTAAGAAAAACTAAATAATTACAATTTACCCTGAAATCCGTGTTCCACTTAATGCTACTACACGAGGTTACACATTCTAAGTACTATACGGATTCCATAACAATTGAAATGTTCCTACTCCAACTTAATAATTTCCCTATGATTATTATTAATAATAACAAAAATATAATCAGTCAACTTTCAATTATTATTATGTTGCGCCCGTTGTGCGCCTCAAGTTTGATTCCAACATTCGCCGAGCAGCAAGGGAACCCTACTTCACTTTATTGGGTTGTCTAATAATGCCATACAGCTGTTAAAGAGTTTCTTGTTCGGAATCTTGTAGCAATTATGCTCTACATTTAAACATCTCCAAATGCACGATGATGTTATTTGGAAGACAGAAGATAGTTGATTTCAGTAGTAACCAATTTTATCTTACTTTAAATGGTGCACTTGAAGAAAAAAGTATCTGAACCATACGAGCTTAACTGAGTGAGAGATAAGATATTGGGTCCTTTCCATTGCTATCGGAATCGATATTTTCTCTCTTGCTCGTACAGGCTTGAATCGTTCGGATATTTCTTCTTCAAGCCTACCCGGTTGCCCTTAGTTAGCATGTGCAAAACTCTGGGTTTGCATATGGATGATTCTGTTAGATTTAAGAAAAAACAACTCTCAGTGTTTATTCAACGAGGTTATTCAGGTTTAAAAATTATTTTCCACATCGATCTTATTTATCACGTGAAATCAAAATTTTACTTTGTAATTCGATGGTATTATCACATTTTTCTTATTGCTTCAGCGTATACTGACCGTGCATAGATGAAGCATCGAGAAAACGTTTACAAACAATTCAAAATTATTGTATTAGATACATTTTCGGTATTCCAAGATTTCAAAGAGCCTCACATGCATACTACCAATGTGGTTGGTTAAAAATGAAATATCATTTTTTTTTTTACATTCGATATCACAATTTCATTCGATAATTTTAACCAAAATCCCTACGTATTTGCATAGAAAAATTCAGTCCGAAAACCGTGCATAACTTGAACGTAAGAAGCAAGGTATCATAATCCTTACTCTTACTCACGGCAGCGGTTCTTAACGCTTTTAGGGTCGTTAAAGAATGATAAATATACAAGTTAGCTAAAGTAATTTACGAACATTATACAACAGAAAACAATAAACCTATTCTGTTAGAAAAAAATAAACTGTGTTTTCAATATAACATTTAAGGCTGTTTTCGTTCCAACTTGGGAGGTCTTTATGGTCAAAGAAACCTCACGTGCGTCGTAAGAAGTGCCCCTACACACAAGGTCAGATATGTGCTGGTTTACTGCTTGAACGGTACTAACGTCAGAAGCTAGACGAAACAGACCTACTATGCATGGTAACAGGGCTGAACACCCGGAGTGAACGATAGCTAAAACTTATATGCTGCTGCAAAAAATAATGGTTTCTGCCATTGGTCGGTGAAAAACTGTCAGGATTGTTTTTTAATACCATGCCAAATGACGCAGTAAAGAAGCGATTGCACAGCTGTCAACTAATGTGAAAGACATTGTTAGAGGCCAGTTCGTAGTCGCTTATTATGCCCACAACTAGACGAAGTGCGGATTAACAAATAAAGAACCTTGGATGTGTTAATTTGGTATGAAAAGCGAAAAATATTATGGATGAATTGCTCTTCATCTCCAATTAGTGCAACTCCAGAGAAGAGATATTTAGTGCATAACGATTTTTAACTCTCATAATATGATTTGTGAATCATTGGAATCAGCACTGATGGGCGCACATACTTATAGACGAATAAAGAAGTTGAATGAGTTCAAGCACCATTGGTGCTTGAACTCATTGCTCTGCATAGAGAACTTCGTGACCTTAAACGCATCAGTAAAATTTGTCAATTTATAAAAAGCAAAGGTGAATTCAGCTCTTTGACTAATTTGCAGAGGAGGCAGTAAGTACTGTTCATCTCTTGTTGCATTCTGACGCTCGTGTTATCACGAAGTAAGTTTTCTCTTCGCTATGGAACTGAAGGACGAAGTGAGGCTTTTCTCAACGATAAATAATTTTAACCTTAGTAATCGCACGTGTGATTTTTATGGCTAATAAGTTAGCGTTTTTATAGATTTATTTATCAGATTTTTTCACCCCTTTATTAATATGTTATTTAATCTCAAGGATAGAGGTACACTGCCCCTTTTCCAGTGATGACAAGATCGAAGCAATAATTAGAAGTTGGCTTTTTGGCTCATCAACTTTCGAATCAAACTAGGGCATTTCAAAACTTAAAGATTTTTTGAATCTGTGACGAAGAGTTGTATACAGAGAAATTTTCATATTGCACATCATTAAAGATTTGCAACACGTTTTCGTGAAATTTCTGCTGCTGATTCAAGTATAGTGTTAGGATCCGTTTCAGTGAACCTTTACAGTACAAGAACTAACCGCAATAGAAGAAGAAAAACATGGTGCTTTAAATTTAAGTATATAAAATGCAGTAAAGAGCATTTCAGATCTGTCTATGGATCTCTAAGAGTTCTAGTGCCTTTTCGACACCTACTATGTGAAAAAAACCTTTTGCTTTTATTTCCTTTAAAAATGTAGAATCAGACTTGAGTTACAGTTTCAACATTAAACTGAGTATAGCCAGACTTGTTAGCGAAATACACGACCAAGCATCTCATTAATTTATTATAATACTGAAACAAAGATGGCCAGTGTTACTGCTTGTTTATGATTTCGATTAAAACTTCTGTTATAATTTATTTATAATCTACTTATTTAAAATACCCTCAATATGTCAAGTGAAAATCTTAATAGGGGTCCGTGGAAACAAAATAATATTGAAAGGGGACCGCGACAAAAAAAGGTTAAGAACCGCTGCTCTACGGTATTGTCTGAACGATAATTTTCATTTAACATATATAATTTCATTTAACATATAATAACCTAGCTAAATGGTTAAAATCATTGTCATTTAAAAGATTTAAAATTCAACTATACAATGATCTGCTTTCTGAGTAATCTCATGAAATACCTTGAAATGTGCGCAGATGGCGAATTACATTTTACGAGTTACTTTTTTTAGTTTTAGCTAGAATAAGCAAAAATCTCTCTTGTATTTCATATTTTGTTTTTGTTGGGGTTTCGTGTAAGGCTGCCAAGAGATTTTTTCTAAAACCAAACTACGCCCTAAGATTTTTCACTTTACTTTTTCACTTGCTGTGAACTGATTGTCCAAGCATATAAGTTTAAAGAAATTAAAAATGACAATATTAATTCAGCTAGCTCAGCAAAGATGAATTTAAAAGGGCGCCAGAGATTCTTATATCTCAGAGTAACTTTCATAAAAAGTAATAGTGGGCGTTTGCAAAATTGACTTTCTTTAAAAATCCCTAATAATTGAAATGGCTGATTCAAAAATAAAAGAACTATTTAAGATGATATTTAAAATCATTAACTTTTATTGTCAAAAGAAAAAAAAAAACATTTAATACAAATTACAGGAAAAATTAAAACCATGAATATAAGATTCTGGCAAAAAACAAACCTGCATAAGACTCTACAATTTAAAAAGGACAATGCAAATCCTTTAGCAAACAAAATGGTGAATTCGTTCTAGAAGGAATTTCTTATACCACAAAAAATCCACGTGGTCTCAAAAATTCAAAGCAAACTAAAATTCAATTAAATTAAACGTGGAGAACCAAGTAAAATCAAAATGAAATCAAAATCAAGCACAAAGCTTCCTTTCACCTATCCCGAAGTGATTAAAATTAAATTAATTTGAAAACTACAAAAAAACGGAAAATTTAAACTCTAAACGCGATCACTTCTAAAACGAAAATTATTAACGGGCCTTATACATAAATTGTGCACAATAATACAACGCCGATTAATAAGCGGAGACGTCTGAATAATGATCAATATTAAAATAATTACCGAACAAATCTTTTCAAATGAAAAATCGTAAAATGGAGGAAAGAGCTCAAATTTAACATGTACTTACATTCGTGACAAAATTCAGACTCTGACTTCCCTAAGAGGCCTCTCACCGCGTATATACAAAACAACTGCGCGCGCTGCGTCAGCCGCAAAAATCATAGAATACGCCTTATAGGAAGGACCTAACACAAGATAACAAATGCTAAACATATAAGGGAAAGAAAAAACTAACTAACTGAACAAATAAATACCTCCAACAAAACTACTAAATTCATAGCAAAATGTAAATATAAACATAAGTGAGAATTTGCGCGCGGCAATGCCAAAGCTTGATCTTGGAAAATTAACAGCATAGAGTTCAAACAACCGGGCAGCCATTCCACAGCACATCTCCCAATTATTAAGGGGAAAACGAAAGTTTCGGAGAAAATAGAGTGTTTCCCCTTAAAAATTGTACGCACACGAAAAATTAATATTCTAAAGTTTCCCGCACCAAACGAACAATACCGTAGCTCCGCACACAGGGGTGAAAACGTCACTTCCGGGTGCTGACAACTACCCGGGGTCGTGGTGGAAGTGTCCAACATACCATTCGGTTGATCCAGTTTCGAACAGCAATCGGCATAGCAGTCGGTATGGCAGACGATGTGGCAGTCGGTGTGGCAGTGGTGGGTCTGCATCATGAAGAACTTCTCCACTCCATGGATGTACCTCTCGCTTGTATCTCCAGAAGGATAGCTCAAAAAACAGAAAAATTCTTTTAAATTGTGCTCCAACATGGCTTCAGGAACGGGATTTTTCTTAAACTTGACAGGGTTTGACTTGACTTCATTTAGACAGTGTTCGGCATCAATAACAATAATGGGCAACTTATTTTGTAAGGATACATTCTGGATCGACATTTCCTCAATTTCAGCTTCATTCTTCTCATCAGAATTGATTTCACTTTGATTTTCGACATCTGGGGATTCTTTCTGGGAATTGATAACTTCTGGGAATTTTTCATGGGAACTGTTGACTACTTCTGGGAATTCTTCTTGGGAATTGTTGACTACTCTGGGAATTCTTCTGGATTTTGATTGTTCTTTTGGGATTCTTCTTGGAATTGTTGACTTCTTCTTTCTCTACCTCTAACTCACCAAAAACCTCAACCTCGATATCCTCTTCGGATCCAACATCTCCAACAACTTTTTCGCTACCTTGTATATCATCACCTCTAACTTTTCCGCAACCTTGTATTTCAAACTTAAAACTATCATCACAATATTTCATTTTTTCATCATCCTTTTCATTATCAACATTTTCATCATAATTTTCCATTATTTCAACATCATCATTTTCATCATCATTTTCCTCTTTTCTACCTAAATTATTAATATTATCATCATCCTCTTCCCTTTCTTTACTCAAATCATCAACTTTCTCCTCATTAGAAGTATCTGAACCCCGATTGATTTTAACCCCTTCCGTCTGAATCTCTTTCTTTTCTTTATCAAAAACACTGTAATCTTTTTTCAACCATGCATCAACTCTCTCAATACTTCTGTCATATTTCTGTATCATTTGTTTCATCATTGCCATCATCTCATTCATACTATTAATACTTTCCTTATTGTTAGTCCTGCTTCCTCCATCTCTCTGGATATCCTTTTCGTCCATCCTTCCCTTTGTTCCTGGCACAATTTCCTTTTCGTCCATCCTTCCCTTTTGTCCTGCCACAACCGACTCCTTTCTGCCATGAGTTGCTTAGCTCCGCCAACTCTGGTCTCCAGGAACGTCCACTTCCTGATCCTTCGTGGTCCTGTCCATCTTCATTCTCGCAGCGGTGTATATAAAAAGTTTTTAAACACACGAAAATAATCAGTTTTGTCAAAGCAACGCCAAATTCTCACAAATTCAAAACACGGGATCCTAATCTTACTAATTACAATTACAATAATATCGTGCCTCACGTTGGGATTGCCATAAATATATGCTCAAAAACTGCATGAATCTAAAATGACAAAAGGACGAAGCCATCCCATAAAAAAAAACAATAGACAGAAGGTCTTGGTTGAAAATCAAAACCTGCATGAGTTTACAAATAAAAAGGACAATGCAAATCCTTTATCAAACAAAATGGTGAATTCGTTCTAGAAGGAATTTCTTATACCACAAAAAATCCACGTGGTTTCAAAAATTCAAAGCAAACTAAAATTTTATTAAATCAACGTGGAGAACCAAGTAAAATCAAAATGAAATCAAAAAACAAGCCCAGAGCTTCTCTTCACCTACCCCGAGGTGATTAAAATAAAATTAACTTGAAAACTACAAAAAAAAACGGAAAATTTAAACTCTAAACGCGATCACTTCTAAAACGAAAATTGTTAACGGGCCTTATACATAAATTGTGCACAATAATACAACGCCAATTAATAAGCGGAGACGTCTGAATAATGATCAATATTAAAATAATTACCGAACAAATCTTTTCAAATGAAAAATCGTAAAATGGAGACAAAGAGCTCAAAATTTACATGTACTTACATTCGTGACAAAAATTCAGACTCTGACTTCCCTAAGAGGCCTCTCACCGCGTATATACAAAACAACTGCGCGCGCTGCGTCAGCCGCAAAAATCATAGAATACGCCTTATAAGAAGGACCTAACACAAGATAACAAATGCTAAACATATAAGGGAAAGAAAAAACTAACTAACTGAACAAATAAATACATCCAACAAAACTATTAAATTCATAGCAAAATGTAAATATAAACATAAGTGAGAATTTGCGCGCGGCAATGCCAAAACTTGATCTTGGAAAATTAACAGCATAGAGTTCAAACAACCGGGGAGCCATTCCACAGCAGTACATTTTATATAGAAATTTAAATATATGTTACTACACTTGATTGTGAAAAATAAAGATATATTATTACTATTATCATCATTATTATTATTATTATTATTATTAATAGCAATCATAGGAAAATTATTCAGCTAGAGTAGGAACTTTATGGAATAATAGGAATTGTTATGGAATCCATGTAGCACTTAGAATAGTGTAGTACCCTTTAAGTGGAGCACGGGCTTTAGGATGATTAGTAATTATTTAGCTTTTCATAAATGAAGTGTATATTCTTCTTAATGAAAATACAATATGGAATTATTTTATAAGAGTGTAAATTGAAGGTTACATTACCTTTGATTTCGCTACAGTCCTTAAGTAGGTGAGGGTTTCTGTACTAAATCTGTTTTAGTTCTGCTAGAAGTGTGTGGATGCTGTATTTTTTGTGTGCTCACTATCCTCAGTCTTTCCGGGCACTTCTTTTCTTTCTACAACCTCCCAAATGAGCTGAGTTAACCCTAAGTAAGGTTTGAATCTCGTGCTACTTATAAATAAGTAAATAATCTACCATTTGATTCTTTGCGAAATATGTAACTATATATAAATAATATTTAGAATTAGCCATTTATTGCATATATACTTCCTTTGAAATTTATCTAACCTCTTGGAATTCTAATCTTGCTATATTATATGACATTTATATATAAATTTACCTATGTAATTTGCCTGAGTAATTGTATTTAATTGCTAAGTTTCCACAACATCTGCAGATTCTCACCGTATATTTCCGAAAAAATAGCGTAATAATGCAGAAGCTATATAAAAAAAATCTTCCATTTCTTACCTGCACAGGAACGAAGAAATGGATGAAAAAAAAAAAAAACGAAAAGAGATACGGAAAATACAGCACGAATCAAAAGGAACTCAACTTTTATCTTCCCCTTTTGAAAAGTTTCCGTGCTTCTACGACCGACTGGAAAAATTCCGTATTTAAATTGCCAAAGAGTTCGTTCATACTCGGCTGCCGTTCAAGGTAGAGTCGCATTGGCGTTGGCTTGTAAATCGAAGCAAATGCGTGCGGTATTATTTCAAGGCTGATCTGAATGTACAGTTTTAACGCCTGAGTATCGATGACAACGATTAAGTAGACCAGTCAGAATAAATTAACTATAATAGGTCACGAACATCCTTAACCTTGTTATTAGATGCCAATGCGCCAACAAATGTAAACCAAATGATGAATTATGTTACTGAATAAAAGTTAAATTATTCAATTCAATTAAAATCGAGCGTTTGTTCTGTTAAAAATAACAAGCATCTACCAAAATAGAGCTGTTGGAATAACAATTCATTCATTGCATTTTTATGACTATTACCTGATGCATGACTATACATTGTTCGCGCAGAAATTTTTTAGTAATTAATAAATAACATAATATGAAATGTTGAAATTATCCATTTAATTGAATTTGATTCCTTTCTTGCATCACGCGGGTATTATATAGGTAGTCGCATAAATATTGTATCTAGAAGATTAATCACTTCATGTAATTAAGATTGACTGGGAATCAAATATTTATTTGGGAACGAGTTTCTCGTGGAGTTGATTATTTCTAATATAAACACTGGCGTAATTTGTTTCACTGTGTACTTAAGCTTAATATATCGCATATCAAAATTGATAAGCTTGGATACAGTGTTTGAAAGCATAATTAAGAATTTTTTATTGATAAGAAAAAGAACATTTTGGCACATACACAAGTAGGCACGAAAACAATTATTACAATATTTATTTATTATTATTCAGTGTAAAGGAAACTGAAGAAGTAGTATATACAATTGTTGATCATTTAATGAAAATGGAAGAAGAACCCGTGAGATCTATATATAGAAGTGGACGTAGGCGATCCTGGATGCCGCTAACTTTGCTTTATTTATAAAAATTTGGCAGATAGTTGTAGGTGCGCTGTATTAAACCAAGCTTCTCACATATTATGTGTAAGAAGCATGCGTTGGAAGCTATGTCTATTGATAGTTTCCCCCATAGTATTAACTGCCTTTTCCCATTGATATGTATTATTTAATTTTGTTGCCGACTTCTTACCATATAAAACCTTTTTCAACAATTTCTTTCTAAGAGGAATCTCTACTGGTTGTAGAAATTTCGTTCAGTTTTTAGGAGAATTACATAATTTTGTTAAAAGCAAAGGAACATTTATTTTGACTGTTCTTTTAGTATAACCAATATTAATTTGGATCAAGGAAATTTAAGTAAAGTTTGTATTTTTGGTTTAATGATTTTTTTTCAATATAGCAAGCTGCACGTCACTTTTTTCTATCTTTCCTAACTTCAAGATATAATAGTTGCCCTAAAAATTACAATTATGTATCCGTCATATAATAAACCATGGAATGTTTATCCCATAAACGGTGAATAACAGTCTGTGATCCAAAAATAAATTAATAATCGTTATATAATCGATGATAATCTCTAGATAGCTATGCCTACTTGTTTGGCAGAAAGCAGGATGTGGTAGCTGGTGGTGGTGTGTCTGATTGGGCTGTGATACAAGCCGGGGTTCCCAAAGGATCCATATTGGGTCCGCTGCTGTTTTCGATTTATTCTTAATTTATCGCATTTTGACTTCTGTGATGTTGTTTAGGGAATTTGCGCGGACCAAATTGCTTCATTCGGTACAAAATGCCTGTTTTAGATTTCTTTATGGAGTAAGGAGATGTCAGACAGTATCTTTCAAACTTGCGGAGGCTAGATGGCTGAGCATTGCTCGTCGTAGACAGTTTCATTACCTATATACCTAGACATCATACGTAGCTGTTCAAGAAAAGTGTTAGTTACATTTCAGCATGGATATTTACAGTTGTTTTTCAATGCATTGTAACATTTAAAAATTTCTATAGGTAATAATTAAATATTATGGCTATGAATATTTCGTCTAAATTTTTGCATGAGGCAGTTTCCCACAAATACCGACCTTAAGTCGAGGAGGGGACGCTTGGACATTGTCGATGTATATCGGAAGATCGATATGCTCTCTTCGAACCTAACAAGCATACCGAGCAAATTGCTCGTGTTTTAAGTTTTTTTTTTATGTGAGGTACAAATGGCGCGTGCTAAAACGCAGTAATATGAGTTAAAAAGCAAGAAATATCGTTTAGTAATTTAATCGGTTATAAATTCATCTACTATTTTGAAAGAATAATGATTCTTCGTAACAATTTCATCGATTTAAAACAGTTATCTACTGTTTGGAAAAGTATAAGAATTTTCAACCGACTACTTGGTGGCAGGGTACATTTGGAGACCATGGAAGCCGATTAAAAAGGGGGTCCGGCTCCATTTCCAAATCACAATAACCCGGGCACTAAATTATCGAAAACTTACCCGACGGCGCAGTCTATTCCTGGGGATTCCACGCGGATGTATACCACCAGCTAAGTCTATTCTTCTTTTAATTTAAATTATTACCTAGATACATAACATATTCAACGTTTAACATATCACCATTTACATAAAAAAAACTAACAATCAAAAGGATTTCTTTTAAACTATTTAAAATACAGCTTATATCATATACCAATTATTGCTATGTATGAGCTTTAATGAGCTCTGTACTCCAACTACGGTAATACTTTGTTGCAACATATAAAACGGTCTAGAATTGTTTATCGTTATTCATGGCGTTTTTCTGCTTTGATTTAAAAATCCTAAGAGGCGCCGGAGTGTGAAACGACAACTGACAAATCACTAGAGACGTTAGTTTTGTTTTGTGTATTACAGCCGTCGTTTCCTGTTGTTCTAGTGCAAACTTTGTCGCATGGTCGATGAACACGTATAGCTGCAGCTTAAGATCAAAGTCGTGTTATGGTAATTTGAGAATCAAGTCGTGAACGCGAAGCAATTGTTTGTTGCCTTTAAGAAGCGCATTTGTTTCACTTACTTAAGAAAATATTATTGCGCTATGTTAAAATGATACCATACTGTTTTCGTTTCGACTTGCTTGAGTAGCTCCCGAAAGTATTTTCTTAATTTATAAATTTTTATTACTTAACAAAAAGGATGATTCACTTGATAGATCGCTTTTTCTAACGTAGCAAATCTAATCAATTAGAAGTAACTTCAGTTAGCAAATGGATCGCTTTTGCCATAACATTTTAATGAGTTCTTTTAAACATTACAGAGTATCAATTCGGGAGAGATTGCAGTTTTTTTCTATCTTTATGCACAGAAGTGGTATTTGTTATTGTTTATTTAATCTAAAAATCTACAAATCTAAAAATTTAAAAAATTACATATTAGGAAAAATATATGTTTATTTTACTTATTTAGATGTTCAACAAAGTAACATATGCTACAAGTTTAAATTATATTTTCTAGGGCTATAATATATGCAATAATATGAAATAACTAATTGAAAAAGAATATGTGTATTTCCTTTTTTGAGTCTATTTTTTTTTCATAGAATTGATCATAAAATTTCAAACAAAATTAGGTTAGAGTGTCAATATAGATGAGTATTTATGAGTATTAATATGTAATACGTTAGAATCTTATCTGATGTATTGTAGAATTTATTGTATCTTAACCCGTCTATTTTTAACAGATCGTTATTTACCAAGTTATAGGTACATAACGATCCAGGAAACTAACAAGGGTATGTACGCAGGCATTTCTTTCAAACATCTTAAGAAACACAAGCTAAATAGATCAATAGATATTAGTTCTCTGGCACACTTCACACTTACATATTCCTTTCAATTTGCTAGATCTATGCGTCGATGAAGAATCACTTGCTTCAAATATTAATTTATTAGTAACTCTAAGGACAGGAAATAATGCCGCTATTTGACGCGAAATGTTACTAGGTCCCTATTTGATCTAAATCAGTACACGCCTTTCCTGGCATTTCAAAAATAATATTTTGGCCCCAACGGTGGAGTTAAAAAAATCTCTGAATAAAAGTTAATTGTTTTTTCTATTTGCTTTATTACTAACTATACTCACTTCATTGTCCTGTTATTGCAGTTTACTCTGTACTCTGCTGGGCAATAAATTGTTCATTATTATTATTATTACGGATCGTTCTTTCTTTGGGTATACCGTGACAAAAAAAAATTCCGTACTGAATACCTACGTTATTTGGAACTCCATTGGAAATTTAAATATTTAAAACCTTATACGAGGATGTATTGGTATCTAGTTAGTCTAGACTATGTCCATGGATAAAGAAAATGTTGCGACCATAGCAAGGAAAATAACATATTAGAAGTGTGTAAAATTTCACGTCAAAAAGTCAAACCAAAGTTGCGCAATAAAATTTGAAAGAAGAGATGTCGACCGAAATTGTGAAAAATCGAAAAAATTGGAGTATCGAGTATCAAGTATTTGAAGGGGCTTAACTCCTTCAAATACAGATAAGCAGATTTACGAAGATATGCTTCTAGCTTTGGCAAACAATATCTTTCGTATGCGACCGTGAAAAATTGGATTGCGAACTTCAAAATGGGTAAATTTTCCATTGAAGGTGAGCAACGATCGGGAGGGCCAGTTTCTGTGTCCGTCCCGAAAATGTTGATGCAGTTCATGACATGATTTAGTCCGACCGTCGAATTGGACTAAAACGAATATCTGAAGCACTGATTGTGAGAATTTCACGTGAATGCGTCCACTATATAGTTCATGTCGATTTGAAAATGAGAAAAATTTCTGCAAAATGGATCTCCAAATGTCTGACCAGAAGCGTGTAAGGGTTCGCGTTCGATCTATGCTCGGTTTGAAAAAAATGCAGTCTTAAGCCGTATTGTTACTATGCATGAAACTCGGATACATTTCTGCGACCCAGAAACAAAACAGTAATCGATGGAATGGAAACACTCTGATTGTCCAAGGCCTAAGAAGTTTCGTGTTCAAAAATGTGCTGAAAAAGTTCTTGCTTCAGTTTTTTGGAATTGCCATTGAGTAATCATGATTGATTTTCTGGATAAGGGTAGAACAATAACTGGGAATTACTAGTCGACGTTACTGATTACTCTACGATAAGAAGTTAAAAAGAGAAGATGCGGAAAGTTGTCCAAAGGTGTTTGTTTTTGCAGAACAATGCCCCTTGCACACAAATCGCATAACAGTTCGTAGATTAGGGTTCGAATTACACCCCTCTTATTCACCAAATCTGGCTTCATCCGACTATCATGTCTTTCCTGAACTTAAAAAAAAGTTTAAAAGGTCGTAAATTTTGTAGAGATGATGGAAGCTGTGGAGACCTAGTTTGCATAGCAAGATAAAAGTATCTTTTTGTAAGGTCTAGAGGCGTTGCAGGTTCGTTGTAATAAATGTATCCAATTAAGAGGAGAGAATGTTGAATAATAAAATATTCCCAGTGAGAACAAGTTGGTTACATTTACGTGAATTTAACGTTGTATTGGTTGAAACAACGTTAATGGTTATAATTAACACGTTTATTATATAACCAATTTTTAACTATACATTGAAGAAACGTTATATTAACTAAGAAATGTAACGGATAGTTTAAATTTAACTAAAATAACACGTTGTAGTTGCATCGTTTATTTTAGGTTATAAAACAACGTTACAATATGAGAAATTATTAACTGAAATGTAATGCATAGTTTAAATATAACTAAAATAAGACGTTGTAGTTTCACCGTTTACTCGTTGAAAGACGTTTGAAAGACAACGTTGAAAAATGAAAAATTATTAACTGAAACGTAACGCATAGTTCAAGTACAACTAAAATAAAACGTAGTTTCACCATCTACTTTACGTTAAAAAGCAACGTTGAAATATGAAAAACTATTAACTGCAATCCACTATACTTATACTTATGCGTATAAGTATAGTTAAAATAAAATGGTGTTAAATTTTTGTTTTAAGATAAGATGTGCTTTTGCATCAAAGAATGCAAAATGTATTTAACAATAGGTAACACAATTATTGTATTAAAACTGCACTACTGATGAATGTATCATCCCTCCCCCATTTCAAATAAACTCTTCCACCCCACCCCTGTTGCGCATCTGCAACGTGCACGGTGCACTGTGCACTTGCAGTCAAATGTTTACTACGCTAGTCGAGTGTTAGAACTTTTCTTTATATTTATAACAAAGTTTTATATTAATATGTGATACGCAACAATCAGTGTATTTAACTAACGGTAAGTAGCTAGGTACCCCATCAATTAAGTCTATCCAGGTTATATTTGCATATACGATGCACATTGCACGTATAATTATGTATATGCATATATACAATTGGCAAAACAGCATAGTAGCCATTTTAAAATAAGAACACTAATGTCAGAAAATTTAACTATATTCTAAAATTTGTTCTTGAAGAACCTGGTTTCTTAGTATACACCACCTTCTTACTTTATTTTCAAATATATAGGTTAGCGAATGCTGATGGTTCTAAAATCTGAATTCTTGTGTAAAAGAAATTATTATAATTACTGTTACATGACGTCGTTGCAGTGAAGCATAACTGGAAGGGAAGGAACACTTAGTTTTCACAAAACGGGAACCAGAGATAATACGGAAGCTATAGTAACAATATACAGTGAGTATTAAATACTTTCATTCGTTTGTAATACAAAAATCTAGGAAACCAATCAAAGTAAACATTAACTTATCCCTAAAATTTACAGCCTGTAGTCCTTGGTGTTACTTATGATACCTATTGTTTGAGTCTTTCATTTAAAGTTACAATTAAAAATACATACATACAGCAGAAAGTGCAGTGAAGGACTGGTTGAAATATACGCCCCAATGGACTGTTTGGGTAGAAGACCTGGATGTGCAGAAAAAGGGAAAATGTATATATCTATAAATGAAATGACGTCGTTACTTTCTTAGTTTTGGTAAAGAATTCTATTATCTTTTTTTTATTATTATTATTGTTATTATTGCATTGTATTATATTTATAGGTAATTACATTTTAGTTTTTCTGAAGAAGCATTATGTTTCATTGAAGAGCTTATCCTGAGTTCAATACTATGATGTGATCATCGAATGATTTAATTAAAATAAAATTAATTTAGTATTGGACATTATGACTTTTAATCTATAACCAATTTTTCGTTATAACCATGTGATTATAAAGGTTTGATATAGAAATTTTATTAACCCTTCGTTAGTGTGGTGGAGTATGCCATACCCCAGTATGTTTGCCTACATACTGGGGTATGGCATACTCCACCACACTAACGAAGGGTTAACGGTGAGGTTATGTTACCTGTAAACCGATTTTTTACGTTTTACATAGATGTTTTATGAACGTTAAACTCCACTTACCAATAAACGTTTGTTTTGAACGATAATATCACGTTTCTATTTAACGATATTTTCTATTAAAAATTAAACGTTAAAATAACATTAGCATATGACGTGAAATAACGCTTAATAAGTAACTTTATGTCAACGTATTTTATCGGGACATAGATATGTCGCTTCGACGTTGTTTATAAACGTTACGAAACGTTCGGTTACCGTTAAGAACAACGTTTTCTTAACGTTTATGTTCTTATTGGGTTTTGACTTTCAAATTCGTATGCTTCTATAGTAGGCTAAGAATTTTTCAATTTCTTCGTACGTTATTGACTTCCCCACAAACATAATATTACACGTACATACATATAATACCGAAATACTCTCTGCCATTTACCATTCCTATAATAAACCGCACCAATTTATTCTATATTTACATCTAAACCTCAATTAATCGCTATTTCCGGAAAAAAATGGCATCTCCCAAAAAGGGGTTTATTTTGCAAAATGACCGCAATTGTTGGGTATTTACTAGTTTCTCTCAAATAACGTGGAATGTATCCCCCTAAGTTTTGCATGCATATTTACTCTTTTAAGTGCGTAAAGTTCCTTGTTTTTTTCTTCGAGTGTACCTTTTGGCATTAAAGAAGAATATTGTCAGCTTTAAAAATACTGTCAGCAACTAGGACATTTACGATACTTATTTATCATAACATAAAATTCACAAGTTGACTACTAAAACATTATTGCATGCTGTTACGATTTAACTAATCAAATTTTGGTCGGTGTAAATATATAATCATTAATTGATGATAAATTAGCTTAAAAAAATATCAATGAAAATCATGGCAGCACAGATATAAATAACATCATAATAATCAGTGCAGTAATAGTTAAGGAAAAAGTGATCCCTATTTAACAATTTAAACGTTATTTTGAGTTTGGAGCTCCAACTATTATTCCACAAATTAACGTAAAGCTCTTACAGCTTTTCACCTCTCAGAAGTAAATAGCATATTCGCCTGTAGGCCACGTGCCTGCAAAACGCTTTCACATTTAAGCTGACAGGTTCTCTTGGAAGTAGACGGCAATCGAAGTAAGAATTCAGCGCTTATTTCTAATTAAATATCGGAAGCCCTGGCACTTTACATGCCTTAACTTTTATTTTCGAAGTGGAGTGTCGGCGAACCACCCGCTTCCACCACCATCTCCACATCGGATCTAATTACCACGTAATCTCTTACACATTCCGCTAGCTCCTACAAACTATGTATAAGTGACGTAATACCGCGGGATTCCTTAGCGCGTTCGTGTTATAGTGTTCCTCTTTGCGTTTTGAAGTCCCGAGGCTTCTAGAACGACCGTAGTAACTGCGGCGGTAACGATGTGTTGTCGCCTTCGAGCATTCGAACAATTGTGGATCGATGAGGATGTGAAGTGGCAAGTGACGTCATCGCAGTAAAAGGGGGACGCGTCCTTACTCAGTCGAGAAAATCGTCTCCGGTAGTGATATAGTATTATTAGGAATACCTGCTTTCAGGATACCCTTATAATCTTTCTAATTTCGGAAACGCGCCGTCATTATTACAGAGAAGGGAAGCATTTGGTTTTTCCTTCAGGGATGTACGATAAATGAATACCTAAATAGATGTCAAAAAAAGGTCTCTCTTTTTATTATAGCGAGAACAGAGTAGATTGCGAAAATAATTTATTTGGTTCAGATGGATTCATTTGCCGTGCTTAAATACAAAATTGGAATCGTGGATATGCATATTATGAGCCCAATACATGTCGGCTCGTTTTTTTTTTTTTGCATGGGGATGCTTTTGGTATTATTTTTCGTCTTATTTCCAGTTTTTTATTATTTTATGATTTTTATGCAATAATAGCGCTGCCTAAATTGAAATGCTAATTTATAAGAAAACCGCTAAAAGGATCGTGTCTTAAGGTTTTTTTTCTTTTTTTTGATATAAAACTGATTTAAATAGTAATTATTTTACTGCAAATTTCCTATCTCTAATGCATTCCGTCTAACTTTAGCTCAAAGTACTCAGTATTCATTGCAAAAGTTTCAGTTAATGAAAACGATAGCTTTCGAGGAAGCCAATCGTCTTATTGCAAGAATTTATTCTGAAAGAATATGCATAGTCATGAATCTGAACCTTCGGTCACTATTTATGCACTTCGTATTTAAACAAAACAATAATTCTTACTGGTTACAAACTCTTAAGAGAAAAATGAAGAGAGCCCGTTGTCTACTGAATATGGTTCTTTAAAACAACGTAAAAACATTGTTGAAAATAACATCGGAAATGTTAATGAAGACATTGCTGATTACGTTAAAGTAATTTTAATGTAACCCTTCGAGAATGTTTCTTATTATTAGTTTGTGCAGAGAGCAATAGTTCTTGCTTTTAGAAAGTAAACGGCGGACACTATAAAATAGCAAATGCTAAAGATAATATAGTCTAATAGCTCTCAAAAATGTTCACGCGAACGTATATCGAATTTATCTATTGTCGTCAAGAGAAACAAGGTAGGTTACAAAATGGTGGAGGTGCCGTGTCAATTGAATTTGTTCTTCCTTTAATTGATACCAGAGCTTTATATTCCTTTAGGGGTGTTTGTTGTTGCTGTACCTGCTCTAAGTGAGCCTTGCACTATGAATAATATGTTAAGATGCCAATAATTTTTATAATTCGCTTGTGCACTGAAACGGTACGCTTTATCGGTCCTATGTTTGTAAGTCAGGTTGTAATAGAACAGCTTTTATCTCGCTACGCGTTGGCCGACAGGGTAATGGGTCGTTAATTTATTTATGAATATTATATATTTTTTTTTGTTGGGCGTTGTAATAATTGAGTTCTGATTTGTAAATAAAATATTTCTATTGATTAATTGAAATAAACAAAAAAATAGTATGAGAATCATCTATCGATCAAAATAACCGCTCCCAGATCGTGCGGTTCTATGAGCATTTTAAATATAATCCGACTCTGTCTAATAAATAATATAAAATAATATAAAAAAAATGTTGATTTCACCTTTACAGCATTCTTTTTTATTATAAAACAACGACAGCTGAAATAGATACAAATAAAAAAGATTAATTGGTAAACAAAGATTACTTGGTGTTAGAAAAAATAATGAATGGGGCCCCCTTGTATATTACTGATTGAATTGAATATTAAATTTAAAGTAAACAATAAACAAAGTTATTATTTCTGATTTTACAAATAATAAACAAAACAAAAAAGCGGCAACACTCGCGGTTTTGGCGGTCCTTCGGCTCTAGGTGTGGTCGTTTGGATTTCGACACAGGCAACGGTTTCGTTTGTTGGTCGGCTCGGACTAGCTCCGTTGTCGTACTGTCTGGATCCAGACACTCTTAGCGGCACAACACTTCAGCCTACGGCTAATACGCAATCTAATAACTGATTGCCGGATTCCTCAATTACGAGGTTTTATTCCTCGGCACTGAACAAATGGCCAGAATCTTACACAATAGTGGAGCCACGTTATCCCACCACCTGTTTATTTTTACCAATATCTGGTATTCTTCTCCAGCAGCAACAAATGGCCCAGGTATTTCAGTAATAACGGTGATAAAGCCCGTTAAGCTATTCGTTTTACAATATGTAACTGCTTTAACGGCCGCGCTCCAAACGAACGGAACTTCCGCTCTCTTACAACGCTGGCTGCCGGCTTCCTTGTTCGCTTGCATACCTACGGTCGTCCTCAGCTGTCCGCCAGTCAGGGACGTTGCGCTATACTCGTAATTCTCGCCAAACCCTTTTATTTGTCCAAATAATAAGTTTAAAGTAAAGTGCATGCTAGGCGCTCCATTACAGCACTTTAATAGCAAGATAACACATATAGGCTCATTTTCCGTCTATTTAACCACATATAAAGATAATAATTTTATCCATCCTTTTACCTACATGTGATAAGTGTATAATTTTAATTTAAATGTTGAATTTAATTTACAAAAATAATGACAGTTGGAATATTAATTTTTATTTAGGTTATAAATTTTACGAAGGTATACCTTAAACTTTTGGTGTTATTTTATTCATAATTTGGATACTAATTATTTATCATTGTAACTTGAAAAAGGCATGTTTGCCGAAACATCGCTTTAAGTAAAAATGTTATAATCTAGTGACTAATACAATTTGCTCAAATAAGCGGTATTTTATTACTGAATTATATAGAATTGCTGAAACTATTTGTATCGGTTTTAAAATTGCAAATTTTTATATAAACTAAACCTGTGCTTTTGCAAAAATTATATTAATTTTTTTTGTAACAATATACGAAAATAATAACAATATTAGTAATAGTATTGCAAAAAGAACAATACATACGTTTAGATAGTTATATAATTCTCTTTCGATAACGCGTAATTGTGCAGATACTGTTTTTTTTTTTTAAAGTTACATTCAAGGCATTTTGATCTTTATGTCTTATTCTTGAACATGTTGTAGGACATTTTGTTGCTACCATAATCTTTGTAGCTAATTTGTGTGGGGTTTATACTTCAGCGGGTTTTAAATCGTTATTTTTCATTGGTATGACATTTTCTGTTACTAGATAACGATGATTGAAATATTTAGCTGTTCAAAATTTCGTGACTACTTCATTTAATCCCAATATGGATTCTGCAAGTTTCGTTTCCTAAAAAAATTTCGAATATAAAATGTATTAAACTCTAAGTATACTATAAAGAGTGCTACATATAGGTATGTACTTATCAGTTTCAGTAAGAACAGCTAATGTTAGTTTGTTTTATATATTTCGCTTTCTAAATAAACGTAAGTACATTCCTTAGACACCTGAAGTAGATTGAGTGATGCATCTATTATTTATACTAGTAGAATTCTTTTTCTTCGAATCTGTTTTACGTTCGTCATTACTTGATCGATCTTTCATCGCCGAGTTTTATCTCAAAAGAGTGTTGAAGCCGCCCTTGATATCTCTGAGATAGGGAGGCATAACTTTTCGCAGGGTAAGAAATTTACTGACGAAATCACGACGATTTAGGCAGCCGAAGCGAATAATGTTTTATGGTATCCGCGCTCCACATAAGAATAAAATCGACCCTTTGCATAGAATACCACATCGTTCCTTCAACTATGGGGATTTAAAAGACGCAAATCTGCTAAAAACGATATCGCGTTTTTATATGTGGCGCATAGGTGACGAGAGCAAGAAGAATGGCCCTGATTTTCGGAGCGATTTTTTCTCTGTGGTAGAGCGGTGAGATCGTCAAAGCGAAGAAATATGTTTCTCAAGGAGGACGTTTCGGCGGATTGTTCATTTGAATTATGTAAATGGGTTTTTGTTAAATCGATTGTTGATTCAGAAATTTACAAACAATTGCACTAATTTAGGAACGATATATACTGCAATACAGAGTTTTGTAACTTCCTCGTAAAATCTGTTAGATTTTGATTATAATTCCATCTTCAACACAATTTATAAATCCACTGAAAGGAATTACAAGTATATATCCTATCATCGTTTAAACAATTTTATCTAGTTTGTTATAAAAAAGGATATAACAAAAAGGATATAAAATGTCACAATAAGCAGTTAGACGATCCAGGTGGTGTAGAGGACCTCTGCATTTGGCAAGTCCTTCAAAGGCATATTCCTTCATAATTTTCCCTTCAAAAAGTAAATACGATCAGTAGAAATACATCTACAGATCGATATCAAATATTAGAGTGTGAATATTTAATATTTATAATAGATTTTGACAGATCCAAATTTGGATCGATATCAGTTCGAAAGCACATATTTTTTTTACAGTGAATTTATTTTACTTAAATTTATACTAATAAGGCTTTTATATGTATTTGTAATCCAAGTTCATTGATATGTAGAGATGGTGATTTTCGTTGGCACGCAGTAGCGCACACAGAGAAAAAGTATTCTTTAATTTAATTTACTATTTAAAAGAACCACTTTTATTCAGCCAAAGCATAATTCCCTTGATTAAAAATAATGTTATTTTAGTGAAAGAAATACGTATTAAACTGAAGGAAATAGTTCTTTAAATAACGGCAAAGAAATGTTTCTTTGATTGGAAGAATCGTTTTTATGTATAATAATACAAACTCCCCAGGCAAAGCGTGTGAATCGATTTATATACGTATACGTATAATATATACATAATGCCAACCGATCAAGTACAGTCTGCACCACTGTGTGCCAACAAAAATCACCATCTCTATTGATGTATCAACAAGACAAGGAAAATTGCTAGGATTCGGTTTGGTCCAAAATTAACATGTTTGCGAGGTTGCATACCCACCCAATATTTCTCTCATATCGGTGAATTTAACGGACTTTATCGAATTAGTTGTACTCAATCGCAATCGATATTCGATAGAAAATTTTAATTCGAAGGTTTTCACCAACAAACCCCCATGAAAGACGGTCGTGTACCAAGTGATTTTATAAATTTTAACGGCTATTCTGATAAAATCCTATTTATTCTAAATTCCAACCTAAAATCATGGTTATTTTGCCAAGCACAAAAATAATTAAAATTTTGTTAAAAAATTATATCTATTTACGATATTGAGACAAATACAGAATGATAATAATAATAATAATAATAATAATAATAATAATAATAATAATTTATATTGTTTACATGAAAAATAATGGTTCGTTAATAATTTATAGCAGAATATAGGAATTAAAATTAATTTAAAACTAATTAGGTGTACAACTTCCCTCCCCAAAAATTATTTAAAAAAGAAATAATCAAAAAGTGTAATATTCTGTTAATGGTTCGTTTCTGATATTTTGGCCATTAACCGGTGAAAACGAGTTTGACTATTTTAATTTTATCCACAATTTACCTACATAACTGTTGGGTAATTTTTTCCAACGACGATTTTCCCGAGATATGTTCCCGTTTCTGTAATTTTTGCTATCAAAAGTTGCATATGCTGATTACTGTCCGACATTTAAGCACAGAAACACATAGGTACAAAGTTTAGGAAGACGCGGGAATTTTGAAATTTAAAATTAAACGAATTTATACTTCTGTGATGAAAATATATTGCAAAAAGTGGAATTACTATTTTAAAAACGTAATTGTTACTAAATAAGCGATCTCATGATACGTACCTGAGATATATCTTTTCTTATTTACGTTGTTTTATAATGCTAACTATTTCGGACCAATTTTCAAATAAAATCTATTTTGCTTTAACATAAATATTTTCTTTATCTTACAAAGCCGATCAAAAACATTTATACTAGATGTATAAGAGTCTCGTTCATAAAATTCCACTTAAATTAACCACATTAACTTTGAGTCTCCAAGTAGAAAGCTGAGAACAGCAGCCTCCTATAGCGTCCTAGGTTGTACTAAAGATAAAAGGGGGTATCTTCTATTCGCAATTTTTTTAACGTCAGGGTGTCCTCTAGGCTATTGTAATCAGAATTTCTCCCCCTGCCCCTCCTCTCCCCCTCGCATACTGTCTGACATTAGAGAGGGTATACTTACTATTTATTATTAATGAATATAGATGACACCAGGATTACTAACTTGGAATTTAACAATTTACTTAAAGCATTGTATTTAAAAATTATTTTCTTTTATCTGAGCTGTTCGCTACGCTACAAGGTATTTTTCACTTTAAGTTATATCATATAAAAAATTATTTTCAAAAAACAAGTTTTTAGCTCTTTGGTCTTATTATGGGGCCAAAAGCGTCTCTATTAAATTATTGGTGATTACGTCCAATGTGCATTCACATTTGTATACTTAAGTTAATTAATTAAGAGCATACGGACGGAAATGTATTGTGAGTAATATCCACTTTATGAGATATAAAAGCTTATCGTGAAATACATATCTACCTTTCTTCAACTGGTTTTAATTAAGGCTTCTCCGCGTATTTTTCTTTTAATGAGAACGTGAATTTTGCTGTATCAATCTATGAAGCATCTTTTTTTCTTTACAATGAGGTTTTTATAAAAGCTTCCCGATTCAAGGGTGTAACGAATGTCAGACACATAGCAGAGAGACAAAATTATTTAGAGTAAAGTTAGGAATCATAATTTTATCATTAAAAATAAATGAATAAAATCCCGGACGAAATTCTGTAAAAATTCACCGAGAATTTCTTAATTTGTTTTGGTTCTAATTTTTAAATCGTTGTTGTCATTGAGCTTCTTATTTATCTTTATAAACTTTGTTTTCTAAATGACGAGCACCTTGTAATTTTATTGTAATTATATTGCGTAAAGTATAAAAATAAAACTTTTCATTCTTCTTCATACCCTTCATATATTACCTATATCGGTTATTTGAACCTTGAAATCGTTATAATACTTTAAATTAATTTGATATTAAAAAATAAAAGAAAATAATAATTTGGAGGATATAGAGTACTCCGCTTCCCTCTTGTTATTTTTTTTCCAGATTGTGCCACCGTTGGCCACCGTGATTTACTTGAAAGTATATTTTAACAAAAAAAAGTATGAGTTATACTTTCTGAGATAATTACAAAAACTAGAAAACGCTTCCAGTCTGTTTTGTATGAAAGGATATTGTTGATAATATTTTCATTAGTACTGTAAATATTTGACATTTCTTCACGAAATTGTAATCCCGTAACAAAATAATCATCCGCGTATGAACTGATATACAAGTTCATCTTTGAACCGTGTAATTTTATCCTTTTAACTTTTTAAAATTAATGACCGGGCCTATATTGGAGGTTAATTGATAAAATAAATAATTGATTCATAAATGCGTATTCTTAGATACAGACAATAAAACATCAACTTTTTTAGCATTTCTTTTCGGTGCTTTAGGTTTACCAATGCCTTGGCAAAATTTTAACACTACTAAAAGTATTTTATGCTTTTACAAACAACCGATTTAAAAATTGGAAATGTATATTAAATGTTATTCTACTTAAAAATAATTGAAGAAAAGAAAATCAGGTGTTCACAAATGTAGAAGAGATTTTAACAATAAACTTTGTTGATTATATTGAACTTAATTTCCTAGAATAAATACTAAGCACAATAAATACGAGAACTCTCATAAAATATATAATGTTTGAGTAAAAAAGAATTTTTTAGTAGCAAACTTTTTTCCAAGACTTTTGTTATGTATTTAGTTATATGTGTACTTTTGGTTGGCACATCGTTTATACTAGGGTGCACTGCTTTGAGATCTCTAAAGAGGGATCCTTTGAAGAGTATTATCAAAGGAGTTTCTGTTTTCTTTACAGATAATGTAGAGATATTTTTCAGTATGCCTGATTCATATTCTCGGTTCCTTTGCATCAAATAAATGATTACACAAACTTCATAATCACGGAAAACCAAGCTTCACCCATTTACTGTTATTATGTGAGTTATATATAACTAGCCATTCATGCACAACCTAACAAGCTAAATAGGTAAGTTTGTGGTGACCTACTACTAATGAATACGTTTCAATATAGTGTCACTCACCTTTTAGTCTGTTCTACCCTACTTACAGTGGACTTCATGTACAAAGCTTGTCCTTTGTAACTCTATTTGGAGTAAAACTTACTCAAAGTTATTGTTGATAACTTACTGAAGAACTTATTAGTAAAATGCTTTATAACCTTAATATAAAGCAATGTATTAAAGGATATTTTTATCGTACCTCTAACTTCATTATAATCCATTGTTTTGTAACAGGATGATATTTTTAGTTTAGGAAACAATAAATTTATGGTCTGTGTTATTGGTTTTGTCGGTCGCCTTGACAAGAAATTTACCTATATAACTACATACAGTTCGCCTATTTTATCACAAATGTTACGTTTTTAGAGCTTGCTCGGATTCTAAAAGTATTTACATATGCGCTTTTCTTTAGCACGTAAAGAAGCAGGTCGCTTGAATGCAAAATCTAACAACTATAATGACTGGTATTCATTTTTTTTAGGTATGCTTACTAGTGCTGCGGAAATCACCAGGTTTTCAATAACAATCGGCGTTTTAAAAAACCGGTACTGAAAATCGATTATAAAAACCATTTTCAAAAACCGATTTTGAAACGAGTTTTTAGAATGAGTGTTTTGAAACAATAATAAATTTTCGCATTGTAACATATAACGATATTAAATATTTATATCACTGTTATGCAACTTTGAGAGGCTTAGCTGTAATTATTGAATGAACATTTCGCCGTTTTTGAAGATGATAATTATTAAAGTCTGCATTTTTGAAGTAGGTACGTATTTTAAATACAAAATACATTGTTAATACGCAATAAATGCCTGTTCTATCTTAACACACACCAAATGTTCTTAATATTATTCTTTTAATACAGATATTATTCAGGATTATATCTGAAAATTGCATAACATCCATTTTATTATATTATTATATATTTAACTCTACCTATGACACTATATCAAATTAACCGACTAAATAAAACGAAAATTAATAATATTACACCTGGGATTTTCAAACGCGGATAGCTTTGAGCAAGTGTCTTTCCTAAAAGCTAAGACCACGATTAGATAACTCGGTACCACACTTTGTAAACGCCTAATGTCAATTAAATAATGGTGAACGGCGAACCTAACATCCCAACTAAGGTGTGAACCTAAGGTTCAGTACCCTTTCATGTCTGATAGATGCGGCTCGATCAAGCCACTGGGGGATGGATGTTTTGAAGTAATTTGTGGTAAGTTACTCTTCAGAAGAAATTGATGATCGTCATTTGAAATTCTAATACGAAACTAAAGTAATTTGAAGTTTTACCTCCCTTGGAGATGTTGAAGGCGGTCGTCACGTTGGAGCGGTAATGTGAATTAAGAAAACATCTAGACGTCTGAATCGATGAGAGAAGGTGGCGATCCTGGGTTTTCGCTGAGTTGAGCGCGAGCCCAAGCAGCAGTAAGAATCTGTTTAATGAATTCTCGGAGGGTCGGAACTTGCAGATAATGATGATAGTGCTCATTCCTAATGAACCAAGATGCCTGTACGATTACCCTTAGTGTCCTGTTTTGAAGTGTCTCGACGGACTTCAACCTGCTGAGAACCAACGACGCCCACGGTATAGCGCTGTAAACCAGGACAGGCCTTAAGATAAACCTGCAGAGTAGCAACTTGCTTGCTAGGTGAAGGAGACTTTTTCGCCCTAGCATTAGGAGTAAGGAGTTGCGTCCAGCGAGAAAACGAAATCTGAGCTCAGAGCTCTGTTTCGACCAGGTGAGACGCCTGTCGAAATGGATTCTTAGGCACTTGACCTGTTGGCTCTACGGTAACTTCACGTTTCCCACGCGGATGCGTGTCTCGGGATCACTTCTCCTTCTCGAGAATCCAGCTGCAACTCCCTTGGATTCGTTCAAAGGCAGTCTTCATCGAGAGGACCAGCGAACGAGGCGGTTTGTGGCCGTCTGAAGGCGCCCACAAGTCAACCTCTCGCTCCTGCTTCTTGCGTAGATGACGGTATTATCCGCATAGATAGCTAGGTGCGTGCCAGGCTCCCGAGGGAGGTCTGCCAGAAACAAGAGGAAGAAACGAGGTCCCAATAACAATTCCTGCGGTACTCCGGCGAGGATATCGCGAGAGCCGGAACGGACGCCGGCTGTCCTAATACAGAAAGTTCTGCGTTCAAAGTAGGATCTGATCAACCTGATCAGAGAAGGATTTATACTAAAAACTATTATCTTATGGATCAGTCCTTTGTGTCAGACAGAGTCAAAGTCACAGAAAAGAGCGGCTACGGTTTTTCTCCTCTTGAGACCGTTTCAGATTTTCTCAGTGAACCTAAGGTGTTGTAATTCAGTCGAAAGCCCGATCCAAAAACCGAACTGTTCGTCCTGAATCACTTGAAGTTCGTCGCTAGCGGAGGTTAGTCGGTCGAGGATAATCGATTCGGCTACTTTCGAGACATTTGACAAAAGGCTGATCGGACGGTAACTCTCAGGGCAGCGGGGATTCTTTCCAAGCTTTGGGATGGTGACGACTTCGGCGTGCTTCCAGACTGACGGAAAATACTGTAGCTGGAAAGCTGCGTTTACGATGAAACACAGTTTCTCACGTACCTCAGGAGGTAAATAAATAATGCCTAATATTGCAAAACGTGATATTGTTGATGACGCGTTAAGAGCCTCAGTTAGTAGGCTGACCCAGGCTAATTTCGTAGTTTATGGGATTATTCAAATTCGAGGCTTCAGCACTGGTTCTTCTGTGCCCTTTTCAGGGCAGTTCTGAGAAGCAACATTATTTGTCAATTTGCCAGAATGCACTGTGACTGTGACATTCTTTTATTCAGCATATAGTAGTACAATTTGGAGAGAAGCGTATCAATGGTACAAAGTAGAGTATGCGCTGTGTAAGTGTGACCGGTACTATCTACGTTATCTACGTACTTATATCTACCGCTCTGAAAAATGATAACTTTAATTAAGAGGGCAAAATTGGAGAGCGTCTTTCAGGAAAAAGGGGATCACAATAGGTCTGAAAAGGTCGCGGTGAAACAGGTTCATTGGTCACCTCAATCCTAAACTAATGTAGTACTTATACCTAAAATATCTACCTCATGGTGCTCACCAAAGGACCATGTGGTAAAAAGTACACAAAGGCAAACGAATGTAAAATCGGCAGTATGTATGCAATATATTATGGGTGGGTATGTACAATCGTGTTCGACAGAAAAAGGAACTAATTTGGATAAAATTGGGAATTGCCGATCAAGAATTAGTTTGTTTCAGTGATTGTTGTTCTCATAATATTGTTTGAATCTATTGTACATAGGTATACGTATGGTGGGTATATAATCTTCTACATTAAGTATTATGACCGTATCGCGCTGATCAACAAAACAGAACTATTGATAGACAGCAATAGGTTGAGGCAGGTTCACATCACCTGGTGTGCTAAGACGTATTGTAGTGGATTATGCCTATGTTCCATGAAAATTTCTGCGATTTTTCCTTCTGGAAGTCTATAGTCAGAATTGTTTCAAATCTATTTATATACAAAGCCTCTTTAAGCTTTGATGATGGTAAGGGTGTGTCCTTCATTATTCTTACATTGTGGTGGTTATGTCGTTTAGTTGTTCAGGTGTGTTTCATGCTGTATGCATTTATGGCTGGTCATGTGTCTGCTTCTTTCTGCATCCTTTTTTTTGTATTTTTTTTTTTTGGACAGAATGGAAGTCATCCCAGAATCTCTCCGGTGGTCTATTTCCCAAATAATTTTCCCTTGAGTTGTTTTGACGTTTTTGTTATTCTTACTTTTACCAGTTGATCTGTTTCACCAATGCAAGAGCGTTCAGAGCAATAAGATCCTATTTACTTAGAACGAACCCAAACCTTTGTGTACAACTATCCATATGCGTCCTAAGATAATACTACCAAATGGTTAAATTATCATAATTATTTTTGATTTGATATATCAATCCATTTATTTTTTGGTTAATTCACAACTTTTCACCATTTGAACATAGGTTTCATTAAAAAATAAAGTAGATGTAACAACTAGGAGGAAGGAGTTTTACAAACGTAAGTAGTATTGAAACAATTGTTGTCAAATATTATATTAATGTTTTGTATGTTGAATTAACAATAAAATACTTTATTACATTACTAAAGTAAAAGATATTTAAGGGGAGTGTATATTATCGAACACTCTCTAATATAAACAATACAAATGTTTATGCTTTCGGTGAAAGTAAGTTTATACAACGAAATGTATTCAGAAGGGACAGAAATGAAAACATTTCCCTTACCTATACATAAAATAGAAATGCAACATTTACAGAATTTTCTCTCGGCTGCCTGGCAAATCAGAAGCAGAATTTGCATGGATGGTTTACAATATTTCACAAATGCAGGGATCCAAGCGCTCTACAGATATCCAACTACCTTTTCACCCTTGCTACGGGGTTTTATTCCGCTGAATCATCCGAAACTTCCGGGTACCAGAGACAATCCATCAGAAAGACAAATGCATGTAATGCATAACACATCCTTTAACACTTTAAATTATTAGATTTGATGTAATAATAAGTCACACTTTTTTCATTTCCTTATTTTTTTTTAAATTACACATTACTAAACTTAAAATATTGTTTACGAGCGATAATTAAAGAAGCGGAAAATCAATATATTCATCAGGATATTTATTTTCCGACGGTAGGGAATCAGAAGCGAAGAAAATAACGGAAAATCATAATGTGTATTGTACTCGCAACAAACATGGCAGCATCTAAGTAATTGAAGTTTGAAAATGAAGTTACAAAATACTTTTCCGTAACTTTGTACTTCTTACAATGGCATAGTTGTTGAGGATTATGGGTTCATTGAAAAATATTTGAAGTAGTCAATAATTGATGAAATTGCGGCAAAAATTGTTTTTAGTGGGGATTTTTTGATTATAAAACTTACAGAATTAGGAATATTTAAGAAAATTATTATTATTAAAATAAACGTCTTCGATTAATCATAATAAATTCGATTCCATCAGCATTTTACCAGTATCAGAAAATATCATACAGTCACCACATTAAGTCTATTCTCTTAACTTCTTCTTTGATGATTCTCTTGGGTAAATTGTGATCTATTACAGAGTTAAGATTTTTAGTTTTATATCTTTTTTTCTTTTTAGATAGTGGATGGGAAGACTTATATGGATTCTTTGATGCACGATATCAAAATTATATTTTTGTTTTTAAAACTGTTCTCTCTATTCTAGCATTTCGCGTAACATCACGTTTTATATCTGCTTTCTGCTTTACATTTGTATCCAATTACATAAAATTTGATATTGTACTGTTGCGATAATAGTGAGTAAGTACCATATGATCCAGCATCCACACACAAATTCCCGAAAAAAAAGCAGCAATATTGAGATAAAAAATATGGCGCTGGAAAGAACTACTTATCAGACAGGAAGCAAAAAACTAATCGTGTCGACGAGGAGTCTCAATGGCGTTCTCTGGCCAGATTTTTTTGCGATTTCCATAGAAATCTACCAGCTGAGTATCCTTTTTACCTGGAGACTACGCAATATCTTAAAAATTAGGAGTCCAGTGACGGATATCGACTCTCGCTCCCAATTCGTATGTGTGGAATCGAGCCCAAATATTAAACCTCCGATGGAATTTCCTACCTTTTATTTATAGTATAAGACATGTAACTTATCAAAAAAAAAAATAATTGAATAAGTTATAACCAGTAAAATTTTGTACTGAATTAAGTTTGGTTCGTTTCAACACACCCGCTGACTATCATTTAAACATTAACAATTTTATGACTTACTATGAGAAACAAAGATAAATCAATGGAAACTTTGTCTTTGATACTGAATAGATTACATTAGAATTTTGTAGAATTCATGTGAATAAAAATGATTGTTCCCATTTTGACTGTTGTGAAACAGTTATATTTCTTGTCAATGCTTATATTCATAGAGTGAAGACGGGCAAGTATTAAAAATTAGAAAGTTGTCAACATGGCTGTTTGATCATTGTGTAGTTTTAGAGATAAAATCGTTGTACTGATATATCGCATTTATTACATTATGACAAATATCTAAACAATGAAGTATACACCTGAAAATTGCTGACCAAAAATTAATAAAAGAAAAAACAATGTATTGTTACGCACTTTTCCTTTGAGATGGAGCAAGTGCATACTGGGCTAGTAACTCTAAATATATTTTTTTTAAGCAACTACGCAAGGTAGCAATGTATGTATGTGCAAAGGTTGATGTTACACTGCGACCTAAGAGATCTATTGTGTCCTCTATTTTTGCTGTTTTACAGCTGGCCGTCCAGTCCTATTCCTTACAGAAAATGTAGGATATCAGAAGGCCCCAGGTGAGGTAAGTCTCCCTCTTCTATTTCACATGCTCCCAGGTGCAACGCCTTTGAGCTGCATAGTGCTGCGCAAAATGGAATATGGATGGGTGTTTCATCCTGTTCCCCACAAAATCTACATTCAGATTCCTTTGCAAATTCAAGCTTACTCAGATGTCCTTTCAGTTAACAATGGCCTGAAAGTATTCTTGTTAATATGCGAACATTGTTCTTACTCAGGTTGTTGCATTCTGTAAACCTTTTCTGGTTATAGGTTCCCAGAAGAATGTCACTTTGCCTCATTCTCTGGTGATTCTCCCAATAATTAGATTTTCTCTGCTCCATTTCTCTTTTCAGTTTCTTCAGTATTGTACTGCTACTTATCCCACAAAAGGGTTCAGGCCCTACAAAAGGTATTCCAGCCTCTAGCCCTTTTTTTGCGACATTATCCATTATCTCGTTTCTTTCCACTCTTGTGTGACCCGGAACCCACAGGAGGGTTACTTTATTCCTTTTGCCTAGCTCGTTTAATTTCTCTTGGCATTCCCAGACCATCTTGGAACTGATTTTATGTGGGCTCAGCGCCTTGATGACTGCTTGAGTATCAGACATGATGATAATCTCCTGCTTTCGATAGTTTCTATCAATATTGAACTGGACGCATCTTTCAATAGCGTGTATTTCCGCCTGGAAGAAACTTGGGTATTTTCCCAAGCTTTCGAAGTATGTACTTGGTTCTAGGGCCATATATTCCTATTCCAGTTGCCTCTGCCATCTTGGAGCCATCGGTGTTATGATCACACCCACTCTCGTTACTAAACTTTGTGGCGAATTACTTCACAAAGCTGAATTTCTAAGGTACCAATGTTTTACTTATACGAAGATACTAACATCAGTTTTCACTTCATTCAAATTTAAAGATACGATTTTATCAATACTTACAGAAGAGGAAACTGTTAAAGCAAATCAAATGCATATTTATAAAAGAACATTCACAGTTTTATTTTAAGACAAAAACAGAAAGATGATGTAATATGTAGATACTTCTTATATTGATAATTGAGGCGCCTATTTGAGCTAATACAGAAACTCCGGGGTAATTACACACTACCTATTTCGAGTTTATCTATCACAAGCGTACTAAAAGCCTCTATGCTAATTATAATTTTATGCTCTATGTGGAATTTAATGGAGATTGAATAAAACCGCCAATCTTGAGCTATACGGTCTATCTGTTTCAATTTTCTCCTCATTTGCGACATTTTAATATATTCCGATATCTTTTTCAAGACACAAAGTTCACTTACAATAATAACATTATATCTATATTTAAATTGGCAATTTTTACCAATCAAAAATTAATTGCAAATAATGTAAAATAATTACGATATTAATGGCAATGAAAATGTAAATGCAAAGTATTTCCTATTAGAAGCCAATTCTTTAAATTAATAAGCTCTATAACTTAATCGTATATACGCTGACGTTTTAAAGGCAGGAAATTTGAATTTTAAATGGGTGGAAATCATTCGTATACCTATAGTTATACAAAGTTATAGAGTACTCGTATTAATTTATAAAATTGTCTTTTTAATTGCGAATGTCTTGCATTACTACCTAATATTGTAAATTTTTTACATGGTCTCATTTGTAATTAATTTGCTGATTGATCAGAATTGCCAATTTAAATATAGATCTGATATTATTGTAAATAAACTTTGTAGGTTGAGAAAGATATTGGAATATATGGAAACGTTCCAAATGAGGAGAAAACCAAAACAGATAAACCGTATAGCTCAAGATTGGCCGTTTTATTTAATTTCCTTTGTAAAACATCTATTTTATATCATGCTATATATTTACATATACTACATAAAAGATGACTTTGATTTTAACGGATCATTGATTAAACATCAAGTCCATTAAACATAAGTCATAGTTTTGACTGGTGACGGTTTCATATTTTGACCTGGACAGCTGGCGGTGCGGCGCTTTTTCTTGCTAAAATGATGCATACAAGATCGAAAAATAATTGTGTAGGCAGCAGTTAACTATAATTTTGCTAACGACAAAATTTTTATGCCATAGGGCACTTGCCTTACCTTACCCTAGATTATAATATTCAAAATAGTTCTATGAGGGTTCCTTATACTAAATTGTAACAGATACGGCTACTAAATGACATTAGTAGTAGATGCATTGCTGTGGTTAAATATCATACAAAAGGTACACATTTTAACACATATATTCTTAAAATCGATAAAAAAAAACATGTGCACAGGTACTACATACTCATAGTAAGATGTTAATATTTGCTTCAGCATAAATATTTGGTCTATTGTTAATCGGTTCTTCCTAAAGCCACATTGATACTCTCCCAGCCATTTCTCCGCCTGTTCTTCTAATCTCGTCTTCAAGTGCAATTCTATAAATAAGGAAAGCATACTCGCACAATACTCTTCATTACAAAGGGCTAAAGCTATGTACTGGTATGTCCAGCATTACAAAAGCCAGCGTTATTTTAAGCGAATGTAGATACCTATTATTTGAGTATATTAGGAATATTTGCAGCGTTTATTGCATAACACGGTAATTGTTAATATTGCAAAGCGCATGCAATGGATAAAGTATATATTGCTATTATTATAATTATTATTGTCTAATGAGCTATTGGCGAAAATAATCGTGTTGGTATCATCCTCATTCAAATATTATTAAACTACATTATTAATATCGATTTAAAGAAGTTAATGACGTAGCAGTTACAAGATTTCCGCTGATCTTGATAATATCCCAGATGCGGTTCCTGCTGCACAGAACTGTGTTCCGAGCGCTATAGCTGTTCATTTCTCAGTGCCCGCAGTAATTGTGGAAGGTTAATTCCCCTATATAATACAACATCACCTGTTCCTTATCTAATTATCAACGGGAGGGCAATAACTGCATGAAATATTTGTTTCACGGGCGCTTTCCCATGAAAGTATAATACGTTTCGGTTTTATTACTGGCTGCTCAAATACACACAACGTAGTGGAATAATTATAAAAGTATTATTTAACTAATTGATAATACTTTTTTGTATGTACTTAAGGTTAATATTACTAATTCTTTCAGTTTCACAAATATATACCACAATAAATATACTTTCCAATGTTGTAGCATCCATTTCGGTGTAAACTATATTGAATGGATCCCTTTTAACCTATATATAACAATTTTGTTGTTGTGCTCGAACTTCCTTTGCCACAGATAATTCAGGCCTTTGACTCCACAATAGGTTTACACCATATGAAATTTTTCACTCGATAAAATAGATAGATATGAGATATCCATTGTTACACAGTACCCTTTGGAATAATTTACCTACATTTTTCCTTATTCGTATGTGCAATAAATAAAATATGGTGGTTACATGACTTTACCAATAAAAATCATAATGTTTTGCGAAGATATACGTCTATGGTATGTGGTATACATGATTGATACGAATTTCTTGCCCAACAAAACAGGTTGGTTATCGGCGTCTAGACCATTAATCATAGCAATCATTTCTCGATTTATTTATGTATTAATTAGAATGCCAACACTTCCCCGGAGATCACCCTGCTAGTCGGTATAAGTAAGATAAATGTATGAAGTGTCAGGTTCGAAACTGCTGACAGTAAGAGATCTGAAGGATTCGATCTGAAAGTTTTTCAGAGTTTGCAAGGAAAAAAAAACTTCCTCGTTATTAAATCGTGCTCACTTGATCTTAAAATATCCTTTGAGAAATATTAGTAATTCTTTAACTAGAATTAAAAAATTGCAAAAATGCAAAAATAGTATGTGTAATACTGAAAAAAGTTTGAATGGAGCACCTTTGAACGCAATTTATTTTCTACCGTGTACAGGGCAGGTATTTAAAATTCAACGGGGCTTAAAAATAAATACCTTTACTTCATTTTCGGCATGTGAAAAATGTTATTAGGAAAAATTGTTCAAACGCAGAGCTTTTGAACAATTTAATCAAATATGAAATCATACACTCTTATCTCAGAACCATTCTTTTTCAAGTACCCCATATATGTCTCATTACCCTATATGTGTTTCATTCTATGTAAGGTACTCGTTTTAATTTAAGTGAATGTATTTAGATATAAACATACTGTAATCGTCAAAATTTAATTATGGTATTGGAAAGCAGAGAGTAGGAAAGAGCGCGCCGCTTTAAAATAGAAACAGACATATAGCCAGGTCTCCCACCACATGCCTAACGCCCAATATCGTTTTAATTCTGGCATAGGCGCGTATTGCAAGGTTATTTTATGCATAGTATGAGATCCCTATAATAAAATTAAAATTTGTCGACTACGGCATATGTTCACCTTGCATTTGCAAAATTACTTCTTTATATAAAATCTAGCAATGGCAACTTGGTTGAGAATTATTGACCAGTTTTGATATTGTCGACTTTATGAAAGTTTTTTGAATTATAGTTTACGCATACTTATTACATTATTTATTTTTATTTTTTGCCCTAGAAAACTTGTGGAAACCAATATGATAACGTACACTAATTGTATTTTGAACTGTTTCAGTCAATCAATCATCAGCAGGATCAACCATAATACTTAGATTGAGTTGCATTCTGCTGGGGTAAGCTTCGTTCGCTAGGAATTTTCATACAAAGAAGTCACATTTATTTCTGATTACTATAATTCTGTTTGCACACTCAGAAAAGTACCTGCGTTGAGCCAATGAAATTTAGTTAATTTAGTAATACTGTTTGGTTGTATGTGGCAAGCTATATGGCGAACCAATTTTTTTTGTCGCAGAAACGAAAAAAAAATATTAGGTATTTGTTGTTATTACAACAAATTTATATTGTTATTATGGAAACTCTAGCAAGGGGTCAATCGAAGCCCTATGAGACATATTACACAAAAAATTATATTTTGCTAACACAGCTGTCTGTACACAAAAAAAAACACAATTTGATTGCGACAACCACATTTTACTTTATCCAAAGTCCCGTATATTGCGGGTTGATCGCAAGCATCACTCCACCGCCGTAGTATGCGATTAAGGGAGACGCTCCTTCAACGATCATGGCGCATATTAGATATTTATCTGGTAAATATACCAGATTAATAATTTATAATCGTATTTACCTTGCTATTTCTGCTAAATATATTCTGTAACTGGAATAAAATACGAGAAGCGCCATCTGTGGGACAATTTCTATAATACATGTAAGTATTTAACCTGTTTGCTGTATGATATATAGGGAGAAAACTGCTACAAAATAGATGTGATACTATCGTACCTTAATTCTTCAGTGTCCACAGCCCAAAACGTAATTTAACTTGAATGGGGGAAAAAAAAAACGTGTTAGCTTTCTAGTAATATTAAAGGGGCCATTTTCATTGTTAATTAGAACAAGTTGGAACTTTAATTTAACTAACAAGATTCAAGCTGAATTCTTTCTTTATAGAATCCGAGAAATTGTTATGGTTTAACTAAAATTTTGGTCATAATAACCAAAAAAATTCTACAAAAAGCATATTTTGTTAATTCAACACAGGAACTTTTCTGAATGCAGTAAGATTTAATACGGTTTTAAGAATATCACATTATTAACAAACATTATTAACTTGAACTTAAATTTAGATAAATATAAAATTATTATTTGCTTTATGAGATATAAAATTAAATATACTCTTTATACAACCAGTTATTTGCCGCTTGTTCTAAAATTCTCTACTTACGGGTGCTGCTTGACATTAAACTATTATTTGACAACCACATTAATGATATAGTTAATAAGGCACTATTTTTTTTTCTGAATCATCAACATTTACTGCTCTTTATTATGCATATATCAATGGTGTTCTTTCGGATGCAAATGTCATGTGATGTTCCCAATATAATATTTATATTATTGGGTCAAATTAGCTGCTAGAATTTAAAATGCTTTCCACTCAAACATGCCGCATTCGTACTATTTTTGCTTGAAGTCTGTAATGATTAGATGTGTATTGTCCTTAATACCGTCTGCCCATCTGTTAATAGTTTCAATATATCTTTGCCTTCATTTGGAAATTAAAATTAAATTCAATTTAATTAATATGCAATAACAGTTAGAGCTATCTGGGGAACTATACTGAAATATTGTTAAAATTGTTTTTAAATAAGTTTTCATTGTTATAAACTTAGTTATCAAGTCAGTAGAATTTATTAGTTTTAAACCTATTTGTTAAGTATTTCTGTGCTTGGCTAGTTGCCATCCCCAATATAGGAAATAATTTATTTGTCTGTATTACAGCTGGGTATGTTAAGCAATGAACTTATCCCAATATACTGAAAAAATACGAATATATTATTATCCGTGAATTAAAACATTAGTAGTCAGAAATTACATACATAATCTACACTTTAAGATATCTAATATACTAAACTAAAACCGTTTTCTTTAAAGGGTGTAATTGTTTGGAAGTAACAAACAGATATCTCTTATTACGACCGTTAAGTTGTTTTTTTTTTTTTTTGAAATAGTAAAGGAGGTTTTGGAAGCAGATATCAAATAATAGCTCTTTAACAAAAAAGTTTTAATTTCAAATATTCTCTATTTTATGTTGTACATGTAAATTTTCTAAGGAGTTTATTTCTGAGGGAGGGAGCTATGGTTTCATATTTGAGTATAGTTGTTAATTCTGAACTCCTAAATATATTTTCCCCCCGTTTGTGAAAGGAGGGCTTTTGCTCTTTTGAACCCTCTTCAATTTTAAATGCTTGTGCTGTATATGGTAGAACGTAAATTCCACACAATAGATCTCAAGTTGATTTTAAGGGCTGCTAAAATTTTCTGGATAAATACAACTTTATAAAAGTCTATAACAAAAACTCTCACATGATATGTATACTGAAATACAAAATTTATGTCTGCCTAAAATTTCTTAGTGAGCAAATAATACATCTAATTTAAATGTCAACATGTTTGAGGCATCACTCTACGAAAGCTTGAGCGCTTGAAGAAATAAGTGCCACATTGTAAGCAAATACAGGTACTCATTATATTTATAAAATACAAAAAAATAATACCTTAGAGAGACATGAGTTTTGATTTTGACTGTACCTTCTGCGTAATACGCAATAGCGTTTGTTTCCTATCCGCCATATTCATGGTTCTTCCTTAAGGTATACTTTTCCTTAAACATATCCCTTAATATACAAATTTTTCATAGAACATATTTTTCCACTTAAGGTTTTCTTAGATAAGGAAAATCTTAAGGTAGTTCTGTAGATGTCTTAAGGATACCTTAGGAAAAATTTGACACATGTTTGTCATTTTGGATGTCATTAATCATTTGTTAAACTAACTAATAGGATACAATGACAGATATAGAGAATTTCTTGTTGCCCAAAAAGGGATTATGAAATGTTTACTGGATATTAGAAGTTACGAATCCTGTCGTCCGCACTTTCAGATATTGTCTATTCTACCCTTGCCTAGTATGTACATCATGGAGTTGCTGTGTTATATATTTGATCATCAATCAATTTTTTTTTAAATGTTCTGATATCCATAATTATAACACAAGAGCAAAAGAAAAATATAAGGAGCCACTAAATAGACTGGAAATTACCAGACGATCCCGTACTTCGATGGGAATCAAATTATTTAGTTTACTACTAAGCCATTTAAGTCTTCAGTATATTGCTACTGGTATACACAATAAAAGCTCTATCTAACCAGTCGTAAACTGTCACCAACAATTTAAATCAAAACCATAACTTGGATAAGATTATAAATGCAAAAGCAACATGTAAAGCTATAAGTCATGTGTATGCAGCTAATTTTATAGCAATGCCACATAGTAGAATTCTATTATAAATTCTACAGAAGAATCTATTCCCGAGAATGGCCGAGTGTGTTCTTACCTAAGTAATACTTTTCCTTAAGATTTTACATTCACTATGAATATTGGTGTATATAGCTTTACTGTGATTTGTAACTTCAGCGATGTGTGCTCGGTAATAATAATTAATTGATGTATGGTTCTTACTATTTTGCAGATAGCGTAAAGCTGAGCGCATAATGATGTGATAGAATATGCGATGTTTGCTTCTGCTGATGTTTGTCATCCAAATAGTATATTGTCAATTGTAAATTCGTATTATATTCATTGTGAGCTTAGATGTATTGAGTATACTTTAACGTAGGTGTGCTTTAATAAATAATATAGCTACACGAAACCAAAGTATTTCTGCAGCAAATACAGTCGGCGTATAAATACCAGAAATATTTCTTGTAGTTTATTCAAAACAAGTTTCAGGAGAAATTGCGTGGGATAAATAAAAAAAGTACGTTTACTTGATGCTGTTACTTACGTACACTTACACAGTATATACAAAATATCAAGATGGCATTGGTTTCTTTTTTTGATTAACAATTGTTTCCAAGATCTATACATGCAATTAAAGCTAAGTTACATAAAGTATGCTATGGTATTTACAGATAAGTTATCTTTTGTGTTATACCTATGTACCTAATACACTGTAAAGTGCGGTGATCAGATTAACTCCTAGAAAATAATTAAGAATATTCTTTGTAAAATACATTTTTACTCATATTAATATATGCGTATAGGGGATACCATTGATGTAATGCGATTTTTTAGACAATTACATCACGATGTAATCATATTGCGTTTTTAAAATTAATGTTTTTAGTATGGATTATCGTTAAGTATTTTATTAGCCGCAAACATTTTTACGATATACACCATGATGTAATAATTTGCTTTATTTAAAAAGTAACCGACAGATGCTCTCACATAGCATATTCGATGTCGCTATTTATGTAATATTGTATAAACACGGGTTTATAAAATACATTCGGAAATGCAGTGCTAAATTGAAAATTCCTATAATGTAATGGTATTCGATATCCTTGCAAGCGTTGGATGTCGCTGTATTATTTAAAAATTGAAATACATGTTTGCTGAACGTTTCATGCCTGATATTATATGATATATTCTAAAATATATATTCAGTGACATTAGAATAGAAGAAGAAATAATTTGACTTTAACTTTTAACTTGATTTTGTGGCACTGTGATAGTTTCACATCAAAAATGAAACAATAACATTTGCAAGAAATTTTATTAACATATAATACGAATGTGTTTGGCGATCCCGTAGCTGAATACAGTCCTGTACACGTCTAGACATCAACAAATGAGATGATCGATATTTGTTTGTGGCACCTCGTTCCAAGCAATTTGAACTTCGTAGATTAATTGTGCCAGAGTCTATGGAGGATGGTGCAAAGTGGGCAGTCTCCTCCCCATGATATCCCATACACATTCAATGGGGTTTAAATCCGGTGAACGGGATGGCCACAGCAAAACATTAACGTCTGCTTCTTGGAGAAAGTCTATAGTTCGACGAGCAATATGGGTTGTCTTGGTGAAAAGGGGTGTGTGGACGGTCATCTAGATAAGGTTGTGAAGTGGTTTGTAGGACATCATCAACATAATGCGCAGGTGTCATACTGCCTCAAATAAAGAGAAGTGGTGATCGGCTATCATAGGCAATAGCACTCCAAACCATTACTAATATCACGTCGTTTTCCACGCCGACGTCGTACCCGTCTGCAGCCATGATGTATGTATACCTATACAGAATCGCGATTCATCGCTGACGACGGCATTATGCCATTCTGCCTCCCAATGCTGCCGTTCTCTGGACCAGGTCAAACGTTGGCGGCAGTGATCCGCAGTCAAAGGAAGCACTAATCCTGGACGGTATGAAAAAAGTCCAAAGCTCGAATGCGGCGATACAGTGTACTCGTAGTAACAGGTCTACTTTCTTCTCCAAACCATTTGTTAGCGATTTCACGCATAAATCGGTAATTCAATTCCTTCCATCACCTTTCATTAAGTTATGTTATTCGTTTGTTTCTAGCAATAAATTGCAAACCATTGAACTAGCGAAAAAGGTATCATTTAATACTTTATTGCGTTCATATCGTGAATAATTTTATGAAGATTGTACCTTAAAATAACAATGTATATTCGTTCATATTCATATTATTAACAAAATTATTTATTGAAAGTATAAAAATATAGTAATTATAACAAATACTATCCATAGACTAATGTACAATGATTTGTTATAATAATGAAGACTAATTTATTTCACCAATGAATCTTATTATTACTCTATCAAAGATTGTAAATAATATTTTATCATAACAATGACACATTTGTCTGCTGATGAAAATTCACTCAATTAATATAGTTTATTGATATCATGTCCAGTATTTTCCTCAATGAGATAGCGTGAAGTAATTGTAAAATGTGTGTTAAGTTTTCCTACAATAGACTATCGTTAAATGATAAACGTGTGCACGTGTTTGTATTGCTTATTCCCTCAAAATCGTTAGTATAGAGCCGTATAAGTATTTGCTACTTGGATTTCCTATGTGTACCGTTTGGAATATACCAGGACATACAAAATTTGCCCTATTATTATGAATTTTTGTTAGCTATGTGAAACGTCAAAAGAGAGATCTAAAAAAGTAATAGCCGAAAAAGAACACGTGTTACACTGCAAGACCGAATAATACGGATTAAGCTTTATTACCAACTTATTACTTTAAATTAATGTTAGTGTGTGCTGAATCACGCTAAGCACTAATTCTACGACGTTAAATACCATTTAAAAACAATAATCACAGAAAATATAATGTCCCTCTAAACATGCAATCCATATGTTCCCCATAAACGTTTTTAGAATATATTCCCCTTGTAGTAATTCCGTAAATTTCTAGAATTGACACTCTCAACGCAACTCTCGAATAGAATAGGGCAACATTGACGCGTGCTGAATATTTTTAGCTACCCTTGGCATCATGCTATATTAAATTTATCAGTAGTCATCAAATATATACTGAAATTATATGAAGAAACACAATTTCAGATACTAAATCAATTCTTTGACGACCGAGAAATGTTCTTTAAGTAGTTCAGTAATTAACCCCAAAGAAGAAGTTATAATGCTCGATTTATTAAAACAGGTGCACTATACTTGTGTCGTGGATTTTGGTTTTATTACTTTGTTAATGGTATTCCATGTCTTAAAAGTTACATTTGCAGAGCCTATAATTAAGCTCATTTTGCTTGCTCGCCATGTCCTTGACAGTTTAATTCAGCTTTAGTATGTATTTCTGATAGCGCAAAAATAGTGTGACATCTACATTACAAATTTTTAAAACATCTGCACTTCATTGATGCAGCATCTCGACTGTTCGTTATACCAAGATCTCATTTGCTGAGGCCGCACTAGACACGATTTATGTAGGCAAAGTTAAGTTGAAGTAATAAAGAAATGATCGATAAGGCGAGCTAAATAAATTATTTTTATCTTGTTTATTAGAATATACAAATTTATAGTATTTCTCTTTCTATCTTTTTAACAACTTCTCTTTCACCATCTATCTTTCTCTGTGCACTATACGTTTACTTCTTCTTTTCCCGTGACAAACAAGAATTTCTGAATTCGTAACCACATGAATCAAATCTCCGACCGATAGCAAATTGTGCCACGTTCAGTAAATACGCCACGAAGAAATAAGAGAAAAGGTATTAAAAGAAATTGTGAATTTTAAAATTCACGTCGTTCTCTACTTTATCCTCAAAGCGAGCTCTGAAAGAATCCACAGCTTTGTTCGTTAGTCGTAAGGGTTTTGCTACGGCAGACAGACCATATTAAAGAGAATTTTATAGTATTTTTGGAGACAGGTTATTTGCATATTCAGCAACTGTACTCCCTAGCACATTGTCATATTTTCTAGTGTAACTTAAATGAATGTTCCAGTTTATTGAGGCTGTTGGAGCTAAATTACATGGGCATTCCTTCACAAAGGCTGCATCATTACGGTGGCTTCAGGATTTAAGAATTGTTTATAGTTACGTATAAGGCTAGGTTTTCGTTTGGAAATGAGATGAAAGAAATTTCTTTTCTTAAGTTTTGTACGAGAATAGATTTTTCTGCTGTTGTGTTGAAGAAATGGGTAAAATATCGTAAAAAAACGTTTTGAAACTACCAGAAGTAGCTGTATTTGCAATAGCGAGTACCTATTTTTCACATTTATGGGAATATGCAATAAAGAGTTATATAATTTAATATATATTATTATAGAAAGGGTGTTTCACCAGCAGGGAATATATTTGTATTTACGATAACGAAACTTCTTTTCAACGAATGTTTTTGAAGGCAAGTATATGACCTGGCATTCTTGCAATAATGAGATGCGGGCTGTTTGCGCCTCTGTACTAATAATAAATAAGAAAGCTTAGGTGAGCTAGCTGAAAGTAAGGCTCTTGGACGAAAATTATGTGCGCTAAAATTTCTGGTTGCTCGTCTACATTAATCCATATCAAATGGGATGTGCTCTCAAAGATCTACAAAATAATATTTGGGTGTAAAAATAATGTTATAATATACAGTGTGATAATGTTATAATGTTAAATAAATGTTAATTACTCATTTGGTTTTTCTCCAAGAGGAACTGCCATATGATAGGATAATTCATTTAGAACAGCCTCTATTTTATTATCATAAATTTCGTAACTGCGTCCGGAGTAAACGGATATTCTCACAAAATAAACTGTAGAAATTTCGTCGTCGCCGTGTCAGTACAATTAAGGAAGTTCCTTAATTAGGGCAGGAGGGTCTTAGTTCTTTGTTTGAAATTTTTTCTTTTCTTCCCAATAATCACCAAGTACATTCAAGATATTGATCGAGCTGTAAATTTTGAGTCCTTTATAGAAGAACAGCAGACAGCAATACTGAATAAGATTGTGTAAAACTAACTGAGGATTTTTAGAAGGTGTTGTTTTTGCCGTGGTCAAGAAATTAAAACCGCCAGTTCTGTGCAAATTGATTTCCAATACTTCAAAATTCAGAAAATGCGGTTACTGCCATTTGAGATACAAATTTAACTACATTGTACTTGCTTCCTCATTGCGCCGAATAAAAATTCATTGAAAGCAGATTATTTATTAAAATAATTAGAGATAAAGCGAGATCTAAATTTCGTAAATCGCCTACACGTGCTCACTGGGACTATTATAAAACACTGCATAATTTAGCAACATCTTCATTTAAGCGTGAAAAACAAGCTTACTTTCAATATATTTCAAATAACAAATCTACCAAATTTTTATGGAAAGAATTCTCAAACTTAAACTTAAATAAATATGCGCCACAGTTCTATACCCGACTGTTTTTCGCATGTTAATATGCTTAATGATTACTTTATTAATAGAATTCCCGGTAGTAATAATTATAGTATCATATTTGAAAATAATAATAATAATCCTTCTGCGTTTTCTTTCGTTGATTCAGTATTAATTGCTAGTATTGTTCAATGTATTGATTCAACAGCTACTGGTGTTGATCAAATCAATATATCAATAATTAAATTGTGTTGTCCGTATATCATATCTTACATAACTCACATTATTAATTGTTGAATTGTATAGAAAAATCAACTGTGGCCATTTTGTAGAAACATGCCTTGGTTAAACCTTTATCAAAAAACAAATCCTTGTGATTTAAATGATTTAAGACTCATTAGCATTTTGCCGACGATCCCTAAAATTTTTGAAAAAGTTATTTTTATGCAATTGAATGATTTTGTTACTAGAAATAATATACTTCCACAAACCCAATCTGGTTTCAGAAAGGGTTACAGTTGTGAAACGGCACTACTTGGTGTGACAGATGATATCAATGGATCAACTGATAAAGGTTTAGTAACAGCTTTGGTACTTCTAGACTATTCTAAGGCGTTTGACACGGTTGTCATGCAACTCTTTGTTCTCTTTTAAATACCCTAGGTTTAAGTGTCGCATCAGTCCAGTTTATAAAAAGTTATTTATCGGATCGTCGGCAGACGTCGTTTGTAATAGTACTGTGTCGCTGCCTCTATGTATTTCTACTGGTGTACCGCAAGGTTCTGTTTTGGGATCTCTTTCCTTTTCAATATATACATCTTCCTTTACTAATCAGCTGAACTTTTGTCGTAACCATATTTATGTTGACGATACGCAATTGTATCTGTCTTTTGAGCCAACGAATTAGCGCAATGCATTGCATGGTATTAATTCTGATTTAGAATCCTTAAGTGAGATTTCCGCTAAATTTGACTTATATTTAAATCCCTTGAAATCTAAAGTATTATTGCTCGGAAGATCTAAAATTTGCAAAGAACTCGAAAAAGTTTTTTATGTGTTGTTTGTGGCCTATAGTTGCCAATTGGCAAACTGCAAATAATTTGGTTTGTGTACGGATATTTTTAGATTTCATGACCAAATAACCAAATATATTAAGTGTACCTATATGAATTTAAGGAAACTTTATCCACATAGATCCTCTTTAACTGTTAATGTCAAGTCCAAACTATGTGAAGCATTGGGGCTGTCACAGTTTACTTACTACTCTACCATTTACCATACAGCTATAGACAGTATTACGTGCAATCGTATTCAGAGGATCTAAAATTCATGTCTACGTTATATACAGTGACCGGCTAAATAATTGCACATATGGGAAATTTCTTTTATTGGTTAAAAATTACTAAAACTTTTTTTGGGGGGATAGGTTGTGCATGTCTAGAAACCCAAAATTATTTTGACACACGTCACGTGACCACTAGTATGGCGGCAAATTTAAAAAATATGCCGTGAATCTACAAAAAGTGAGGTTAGATGACATGATATCGAAAAAAGCTATTTGAAAAAGTTGCTTAGAATTCAATTCTGATGCCGCATGCAAATTTTTGTAAACATATTTTTAAAAAAATAAAAATCACAATTTTTCCAAATATTGTTTCATTGAATTACATATTTAATTTTTTTCGTGTTGGGAGTCAACTGCAGTACTACTTCCAACATTGGTTGATACTCAAACCGTCTTTGTCAATTTTCATAATTAACATAGGCGAAAACTGAAAAGTACGATTTCAGTGTGACAATTGTTGTTGCAAGAGACTGTATCTACTAGTAATAAATGAAATTTTACAAACATTTTCTCTCTAAACCACTTAGCAGACATTACTTTTATTGAAAATTATTATATTTCTTGTTTGTTTTCGGCATTAAAGTGGAAACTGTTAGTCAAAAACTGATACTACTACATGCACGCACCGAAGGTTTTAAAGTAGATTTTGAACGCTAAACGTACCTACGTACATATTTCTTGTATATGATTTTTCTTTTGTTAATTGGGTATTAGGCATTGATGAACATATTTTATGAATATATTAGCAGAGACAGTAGCAGATAACTCTGAGTCTCGCCCTGAGATTTACCTTACTTGCTTCTCTTTTTTTGTCAATGTGAAGCAATGGTTTAGTAGTAATAAAGGCATATATTATTAATTCGCTGTATTGTGGTTAGAAGAGTAAAAATATCGATTATTTTGCTATTGTTTTCGCTATTATTCGGATATTCAAAAAAATTATTTTTTGGAAAATTGCTATAACTTCCATTCATAAATAAATTTTAATATGTGTAATATCGTTCTAAAGGTAATTTTAAGTTCTTTCAGAAAATTGAAATAAATACCACTACCCCATTAAAAAAAAACACTTCATTTGTAATATTTTTGTCATTTTCTTCTCCTACTACATAGTGATAATATTATTAATGTATAATATTTTTGCTTAGTAAATGTTCTTTATATCTCATAATCAAAAATTTATATACTTCGGCACCTAAAACCAATCACACGGTATATCTATAATGCATTTACATTGGAAAATTTTAATTAAAATCAGTTGGAACTTATTTTAGGATTTAAAGAAATCCGTAGTACTCGGCTCTGTAGTATCTTGTAAAGAAGGCTAAAGAACCTTTATTTAAAACATTGTCTCGTATTATTACAAATACAAAAATCGCCCTCAAGTATAACAGTTTATATATCTCACAATACCTTGTTATGAAAAAACTTCCGACATGAAGTAATTCTTGCATTTAAGTACCCATCATCTCCGTCCTTTACTGTTGGACAATAATATAGAAATATCTAAAACTTTATCAATCTTCGAAAGAACATTTTTCCCCTTCAAAGTTTAAAGTGAGTTTTACTTCTATACTAAACTTGCTCTAGATGCCTATCAAGTTTCATTAAATTCTGAATTTGATATTTATAGAACTTTACTCTTCGCTAATATTTAGTTTCTTCAATAAATAATTTTCGTGCCTTTGTAGTTTAAATTCATAGCTGTATATGCATATGAAGTTATCATAAACGGTGATGAAGCATTTAAACACGGTCGGTTGAGGTAGCAAAAAATTGTCATCACGTTTTTCGGATTGCCAGGAATACATCGACTTTGTAACAAAACAGATAAATTTATTAGTTTGTTCTTGGATGTCGGGAGAGAAACGTTAGGGTTACCTATATTCTTAAAATCGGTTTTATAATATCTGAGATATTGTTTAGTGGTGTATGATGTGAAGGTTAAAACGGAAATTTCCGGATTCATATGTGAGGTAAATACTTCCGCATCTATAAATGAGTTTTCGTTTGTCTTTTCGTACATGAATGTAGTAAATGCAAGGATATTGGCGCGTGCTTTTACAAGACATTTAAAATTTGATTCAGGCCCTGAAATTGTGTTTATACCCAGATTTCGTATTTTCATAAAATTTTTTCATGGCATTTAAAAATATACTTGTGAATTAATAATAAAAAAATCATCTTGAGGTAGCTGTTTTTAATTTTTAATTTTAATTATCACATATCCAATTATTTACATTTACGTTTTAACAGCATGGTTGTCATCTTCCGAATGTATAAAATTTCAAATTGCATTCCAAATTAGGATAGAACAAATACTTACACGATTATTTACTTTACGTCCAAAATTGTATATAAATTACGTAAACTAAATAAATTTGGAACCTTATACATTCGGAAGAAGGCAACCATGTTGTTTTAAACATGATTGGATATGTATTAATTGAAAATAAAAATTAAAAGCCGCTATCTCAAGAGGAATCTTTATTAATTATAAGCTTATTCGACTAACAGTAAGAAAACAACATTTTCCCTAAAATTACTTGTATATTTATATATTATATCTATATTTTAGTGTGCGTTTTGAATACACACACGTTCGTAGCTGAATGGACTGTAAGTCTGTATTTTGGATTTATTACTATTTTTGAATATATTCCCAGTACTCTGATAATTATGTAAACACAATACAACGTACTGTCATCCATAAATTAACATTTATTTTTATTTCAGGTATTGAGTAGAATATTTCAAAAGTGCACCGATAAAAGTATCCTTTTTATTTAAAAGGAATTGCATTAAACCAAGAGTTTTTACGTTTTCTATGTGGCCAACATGATTTGGAGTTTCCTTGAAAAGGCATATAATTTTGAACACACGCATTTCTTCGGGAATAATATATTTTTCGTTGAAGCGGTTCATTATTTCAAGTGAAAAATATTGATAGTTGATTCAAGTCCTCTTTATTTTGAACTTAAAAAGTCTGCACATCAGCGGAAACCGTAAGCATTTTGAATCAAACGATTTTTTCCTTTTCTATATAGCATTTATTCACTTTAGACTTGACTTTTTTGCGATTTTACCGAAAAGCGTAAACACAACAAAATGTCGTGATCTTTTTTGATTGAAATAAAAACGAATTATCTCCAAAAATCCAGGCACTCCATATTGATCATATATGGATGACACGCAGTTAGGATGTTGTAAAGCCGCCAAGCCTTTGCCTCTGGTATTGGAAATTGATCGCAGCGACTGTCCTAGTACAGTGTTGATATTGCCATTAAAGAAATCGTCCTTTAATGGTGTTCGACTCCTATCAGATGTTGATCTGATAAATATACCAGGTTAGTATGTTATAATCGTATATTCCATCCTATTTGTGCGAAATATATTCTGTTATTGGAATGAAACAGAAGATGTGCCATCTATGCAACAATTTCTGTACTACACATAAGTATATTTGCTGTACTATACGGGGAGAAATCTGCTATACGAGAATAATATTATATTGTTTCAAATAAAGCTTCTAACCAAATTATTCGTTTGAATACAGGAATATTTTTTAATATTATTTCAATCAAGTAATAATTTAGCGTTAAATGCGCTAACAAAAACGTATTTTTTTCCGTGGGTAATAGTTTTAAATGTTCAAACACTATATACTTCTGTAAAGTGCGTTGGCTAATAAGTAATGCAACATTAACTCTAAAGATTCCAATTGTCCCTGAAATTCCTTTAATCTTGCACGAAAATATTTATCTTTGTTTACTATAGTTTGTGTATCTGAGATTTATGCACGTGGGAACATGCATAAAACTAAAATACCTTCGCGTAAAAAAGCACTCAGCTTGAATGCAGACGCTTGCATTTTCCACTAAAAGTCAACAGTTTTAAATCGATGTATTCATGCGTGTCCACGCAAATGAATTAAAACGCCTGGTTTTTATATTTAAAGTAAAGTTAATATAACAATAGCAATAACTAACTATTTTGTTGACGATTAGTTGCAACTATTACCACTGGCCTAAACGCACTATTTGCAACAAGTGACTTGCACTTAATGCTAGTGTAATACATAGGTTATGTCAAGATAAGTTGTGTAACAAAAGTATGCATTTTATTGCAAAAAAGCGATAACTTTCGTGAGCAATTTTGTGGAATATTTTAATACAAGTTGTGCTCGTCCCTATATGTTCAATAACTTGTTATGTGAAACTTTATAATTGCTTGAAAATTTACAACTTTTTTTTTCTGTGAACCATTATAATCCTTGGAAAGGACCTTATATACCATATGTGTGTACTATATAATAATATAGTGCATGTCTGTTTTTTTTAATAGTAATTTCATTTTTTCAAGTTTACGTTTAGACGAACGTTCGCGCCTGATTATGGCTTAGACTGAAATATGTTGCAATCCTTAATTAATTAAATGTTGATCAAAACAGCAATTTTAACCATCAAAATTAAAAAAAAAATGGAACATACCAGCTGTATATCAATGTAAAAGACGTCACTTGCAACGTTACTAATAAAAACCGCACATTTGTCATGAGAGACGGTATTAAAGAAACACTGCCGTGTCGTACTTTAAACGTAATTTATTCAGAGAACAACCTTAAATTTTTCTGAACCTACTCCTCAATTCACAATTTGGTCTTCGAGAATTCTTCTCGAGAATGGTAATATTGGTCTGACGGAACTCGATGCATACTGAAAAGAAACCCACTTTTACATATTTAATGATGTGATCGTAAATTCCGTCTTGTGCAATGAGAGCACAAAGAAAACTTCTGATAACAACTTCTTCCACTCATGTATCAATTTCTGGGAAAATTCGATTGTTCTCTGCGTATATTTAAAGTCGGTGATATTCTTTGCCTGAATACCCAATTAGTTCATAGCTTTGCATGTAATAGAAAAGGTGACCCGGGGATGTTATTAAACGTAAAATAAAAGTTCGACGCAATTATGTTGCGTTTTAAATTGGAATAGGCCATACTAGCCGTAAGAATAATAGCCACTAGATGCGAAACGGTGCTGAAACAGCGAGTGGAAAGAAAATTTTGTAAAATCGACGTCAGTTTTTCGCAAGCGATTACGGCGAATTTATTCCCCGACAAAAAGTGTTGTAAATAAAATTGGTCGGCGAAAGAATTTAATTCGCCAAATTTACGAGATTTAAGAGAGGCGCGCAATTACGAGGCCCGGTGTTAGCAGCGGCTCGATGGCTCGTTGTAGGCCGGTCCGTACTGTGAACCTAAAGGCCGCAGCCATAGTATCTGCACTTAACAATTGAAAATTTATAAGAGCGTCTTAACATACCATTTACTATAGATAATCTGAAAAATGATTTATAAACGGCAATTACGAGAAATTTACGAACTAGCTTGTCGTATTTTACTTTTATAGAATCTACATTCTGGGCGAGCGAAAAATAGGCCAGGCGGTCTATCGTAAATAAGATCGGGTTCGGGAAAGCTTTTTGTAATCTAATTTAATGCTAGATGGAACAATATTTCAATATCCATGCACGTCCGAAGGAGCATATAACTTTAGGTTTAATTAAGTTTTTAATTTTACTAGCAACTTTGTTTGTAAAAACATATACGAAATTTGATCAGCTTTTATAAAAGCTAAGAGCTTTTCCGACAGATAATTCATAGATGATGGAGGCTTATGAATCCACTACTCTTTTTGCTTGAAAGTTCATAGGTTCTTGTTCTTTCTTCGCATTTTTTTCTGAACTCTCTGCTGTTCTTTGTTTCTATTTTCCGCCCTCATTCTCATTCTTATATCTTGCATAACTTATTGTAGTCCTCAAGCCGTGCTCTTGACCGCCTATAGAATTATCTGGAAACGTGTGGTTTCCAGTTGGTAATACTCGTTAATGACGACTTCTTTTTTCCTGTTTATATGACCACACCATCTCACTCTTTGTGATTTTATTGCTCTGACCACATCTTCTACCCTCAGCATTTCGTTTACCTAAATAAATATTCTTATTAGTTTCTTCTCAAAAACCTCTTTATTCATTTTTTTCTTTGTCTGTTAGGCATTCATTCCGCAAGGTACATCACCACGGATCTTTTATATACTTTCTTTCAATAGTTATTTGTATCACTAGGCCAGAAACTACAGTACTGGTACTTGTGTGGCCTCGTGCACTCGTGCTTGTGGGCCTCGGCTACCGTCTCGGCTCATAAACCGTAATCATACTCGCAAAAGGGTTTCTGGCCGTGTGGTACACAATGTTTTTTGGGCCCACAAATCTTAATATTAAATTGAAAATTGAAAAGGAATTTTGACATTAGGGATTTGACAGTACAAGTTGGCCCACATGTTACATACCTTAGTATTTTGATGTCTCCGGGAATAAATCTTTTTCTGTAATTTTCTTTCTAGTCAATCAATGAAGACACAAATTCATCTTAGCATGGTTGAACAGTAGCTTAATGACATTTTTTACACATCTGTCATGTGGAATATAGTGTGGCCAACCTTTAGTGACATTTTTACCTGCCACTTTTTCATGATCTTTCATTTGCGTTAGAAATATGGCATATCTAAAACTTATATTTTCTGAGATAATTCAACATTTTTAGAAACTGTCACAAATGAGATATTTATACCTACGGAATTAATTTTTGGGATTAATATATGTAGATGTTTCATAGATAAAATCCTCTAGTCCTTTTTTATTTCTTCTCTCTATGCTTTTTTTACCTGTGAATTCGAGGCCCTTGGACTTGTCGCAAGCAAGAAACATTAGATCTGGAGTGTACTGTACACATGCAATGACACGCAATGCTAAGTGTGCTAGGCCCATTGTGTGCATTCAATCGCCTTTGTATATAGGTATTTGATTTCAATCGACTTAAGAATCCTAAAAATATAAAACATCTCTATATTACTAAACATAGACAAAGAACGAGAATGTAAGATAAACATATATACATATATTTCTAAGTTAAAAACTAAATACCGACACGTTTACATACCTCTATATTCCTACATTTCAATGACTTGCATTTGGAGAGATATCTCCACTGTCGTTCCCAATATATTTCCATCAGCACAAAAAGTAGGTCAACCTTTTCCTAGAGGTGTCATCTTATTTAGAGAACGCTCACGATATCACAAGGGTTTTTGAACGCCTTATAAAGATTTATATACACCTATTAATTTATTTACATAAAGTGCACTATATATTAAATGAGAAGAAAATATTATATATCCATCTAAAATATCTGAATAAATTTATGTACAATATTTATAACTTTGTTATTAAGTGAGGGGGAAATAGCCTACTTTTATTTCTATAAAACGTACAGCAAGAGAAAGAAGTTTCCGTGTAGGTTGGTTGTAAAGAAACATATAACGTGAATAATAATAATAATAATTTTTACAGCATATATTGTAACATTCGGCTCTACTCAATAAAATAAATGAAAAGAATTTAGATATTTCCTTTCGGCTGCCGGCAATAGACTCCACCAACTGTTATGTTTGTTTGCGGTTATGAGATAAGATCGTAAAGATTAGGTTCGAAAAGGTTAAAATGTATCTATTTATGCTCCTTGGTAGAAATATTTTTATATTCTGCATTATCAAATATATTAAATTTGTGACGAATCAGATAAAGAAAAGAAAAAGTTTTCTTTTTTTCTTCTTTGTACAGGTAATTTAACTTAATATACGTAATATACCGCAATTAACCGCATTTGTGATTTGGCCGCAGTATACTATTATTTGACCAACTTACAAACAACTTAATGCTGATACTCCCTAGAAAGGTACTAACCATGATACAAGAAAATAATAATAATAATAATAATAATAATAATAATAATAATAATAAATTTATTGCCCAACAGTGTTTCCACCAAATAAGGACAAAAAAAAACATACAATAAACAATACAAACTTATGAGTACTTAAAAATACATTAGATTAACTAAAAGAAAAAATAGCAAGAGCAAAAGTGTGCATTACAGAAAAAAAGAAGGTAAAAAAATTACTTAATATACTGAAGGTACGCATTTACCAAACTCTTTATTGTGCAGTTAAAGATATCAATCAAAGACGTAATCTTATTATATGTTTCACAAATAAATCTTAAAGGAGCTTTAAATAATAGATTAGAGTGCGGCGTGGCAACGTAGAATGTACGAGAACAACGCGCGGATTGCCTTGGCACAAGAAATGATAATTTATATAGTATAAGGGGACTTGAGATTATGCCATGAACAACACGAAATAAAAACTTGAGCCCCTGAATAGACCGCCTCGTTTCTAGAGCTTGTGTTTCAAACATTGCTAACAATGAGGTATGGGGGAAGCCACGTTCAGGATACACACCACACGTTCGAAAATACATATATTTTAAAAATTTTCGTTGAACATTTTTCAAGTAGACTTTTATAACTGTCAATAGTAAGGGTTCCACACAGCGCATATTCGAGTCTGATCGCACCAAGGTATGAAAAATGAAAAAAAAGTCGCAACTTACGAAACTGCTTGGGATGTGCGACAAAAACCCAATCGATTAGAGAGGAAAACAATTGGTTAATGAGGAGAGGTCAGCGATGGGTGAATGTAACCAAATCGGTGACAGTAGTAGCGGCTCAGGTGTTGGTTTCAAGGTAATATTAATATTAATGGCTAGCCCCAATGGGTATCCCCCGCTCGTAGAGTTTAGATCTTCAAAATCGGGTAATCAATCCCCTCTCTATATCTCTCACACCATCTCCACTGTCTGTCTGTGTCCTCTCTGCCATCGATGGATCCGCTTGTAAGGTTTCTTTAACTTCTTGCAACCATGTAGATCAGGCCTGCCTCTTCCTCTCTTCCTCCGGTCATCCAAGATCTGGGATTACTGCACACTTCCCGCCTCCACACGTGTCCAACCATTGATTCTCTGTCTTTAATTTTTGAAACCCGTACCTTCCATTAGCTCTTTGTTATCATATGGGTTCTCTTCTATATTCACCTTGTCCATTTTACTGGCCCTAATAGGTCTTAGTATTTTCTTCTGTATCTAAGCTCTCTTTTGTTTCTTGTCATCGTTATACTCGCAGCGATGTCTATGGTTGTAATTATAGTTTATAAATTCTCATTTTTGTTCTCTTCCAAATATTTTACTGTTGAACAGTTTCTATTGCTTGTAGCCTTTTCTGTTGGTTTTCTTCTCTAGTTCTGCGTCCCTGCCCGTCTTTGTTATTGTCATCCTAAATACTAAAATCTGTTCACCTTTTCAATGTGTAGTTTCCTATTAAACGAATTTTTTAATTTTCTCGTTCGTGTCTAGCATTATTTCGTTTTCTCTTGGTTTATCTTCAGTCATTCTTCTTCTCTCACATTATCAGTATAGTTTGTAACTGTCGACTTTTTGATACAATTACGATATCATTGAATACGCTATGATTTGTAGCTCCCTTTGTTTATGGTATTAGCTATTTTTCTTAATACATTCCAATGCTAGTAAATAATGTTGTCGATAATGAATCTCTTGTCTACTCTTTATTTATTCAAAATCTCTGTCTGTCCCTTCTGCGTTGACACTACTCTGTAGTGTCTTGTCATTTGTATTAACTCCTTAATTTATGTTTGATTCATTTTCTCTAAGGCTCCATAAGTTTGTTTCTTTTGAGGGAGTCAAAAGCTTGTGAAAGTCGACAATACATTCTATTCCTATTTTGTATTCGCTGTTTTTTTCTACTATTTGTTTGAGCGTATGTATGCGTTCTGTTGATAACCGTCCTTGTAAAACACATTGATGATGTCCTATTAGTTCTTGTTTTGATTACTATGCTCTGTTTAGTGTTGACAATTTTTATAGATGTACTGAGTAATGTAGTCCTCTATAATTATTGGTAATTCTGTTGGTCACCCTTCTTATGTATTGTAATAATTTGTCCAATGTTCCAATCCCGCGCATCTTCTCTTCAAGCCATATTTTTTGAATTAATTGATACATTCTTTCTTGCATGCTTCTCCTCCGTACTTGATAAATTCTATATTAATGTTGTCTTTTCCAGGGGCTTTACCATTTCGGATTTTGTTGATAATTTCATTTATTTCTTCTCTTGTTGGTGTCTCGTCCTCATCACATTCCATTGCGCGATTTACTCTATCATCTTTTTCAATTTCTAGATTATCGTCGTGGTCGTATAATAATTCTCTAAAGTGTTGTTTCCATACCTCTTTAAACTGTTCATCATTTTCTGCTATTTTTCCGTGTCTGTCCTTAATGCCTATTGGTTTCCCTTTATACGTCTTGTTTTGTTCGCTGATCTTTTTGTAGAATGATTTTGTATTTCGATTCCAGCTTTCTTCTTCTATCTTCTTTATTTCTTTGTCCAACCATTCTCTCTTAACTTTTCTTATGTTCTTTTTAGCTTCTTTTTTTGTTTCTTCGTATGTTTCCTTATCTTCTCTTTTACTACTATTTATCCATTTTAGTCTAGCTTTGTTTTTCTTTTTTATTATTTCTCGGCACTCATCATTGAACCAGCATTTATTTTTCTTTTTTACTGGTCCTATTATTTCCCTTGCTACTATGTTTATGCTGTTTTTTATTTCTTCCCATTCTTTTTGTATGTCCGGCGCGTCTTTGTTTGGTCCGTTCAATAGTCGGGTCATACGTTTTCCAAATTCTTCTTTTATTTTGGGATCCTCTAATTTGTTTATATCCCACTTGGTACTTACATGTTTTAAGCTCTTTCTTACTTTTTGTCTTATCGTTGCAACTACTAGAAAGTGATCCGAGTCAGCGCAGGCTCCTCTGTATGTTCTGACATCTTTTATATTGGTCCTTTTCCTTTTTGATATTAATACATGATCTATTTGTGTGTAAGTTTTTTGGTCCGGTGTCAACCAAGTAACTTTATGCCATACTGGGTGCTTGTACATAGTACTACTTACAACCATACTTGTTCTTATTGCTAGATTCGTTAACCTTTGGCCATTGTTATTCGTTTTCTCATGTATTGTATATTTACCTGCTATTTGCCTTAAATAATCCTCCTTTCCTATTTGCGCGTTACAGTCTCCCAGTATTATTATTGTGTCTTCTTTTGGTATCTTCTCATATTCCATTTCTAGTTTTTCATAAAAGTTATCTTTTTCTTCATCTGCAGCAATTTCTGTAGGTGCGTATATATTTAAGATTGAAAGGTTAGAAGGTTTCATTTGTAATCTGATATATGCTATTCTTTCGTTTATAGGTTTGAAATCGATTACCTTATCTTTAAGTTTTTGCATCACAATAAAAGCCACTCCATGTTGACCCTGTTTTTGACTTCCCGAGTAAAGCACTGAATAGTTTACTTCAGTTATTGTGCCATGTCCTTTCCAGCGAATTTCTTGTATGGCTGCTATATCAATCCTATATTTTTCTAGCTCACATGCTATTTCTTTCGTTTTACCAGTTTCTAACATAGTTCTTACATTCCACGTACCAATTCTAATTTCTTCTTTCTTCCTATTTCGTTTCTGTATTTTGTTCCTTGTTTTATTTTTGTCTGTTTATGTATACCAGCTTGAGATTTTACTGCACTTACTCTCTCACTTTTATTTTCTTCATTGTACCTCCTTTGTAAATTTGTTTCATTTGATAGTTGTTCTCCATTATTCATTTTTCCAATCCTTATCCTTTTCGTTTGCGGGGTCGTCATCGGTCCGTGTCTATCTATTTTCAGTTTTTTGGTTCATCAATGCATTTAACCAGATCCTGTTTTTCATTGTCCCATATTATGCGTTTTCCATCTATTTCAAGCTGTTGGTATTTTACCTTAACTGTTGCTCCCTTTTCTCTTTCCTCTCTTGCCCTTTCCCTGATTTTTTTCTGGACTCTTCTTTCCTCAGGCGTAAGTTCAGAATCTATGTAAATATTCGTACCTTTTAATTTTTTCTTTTCTTTTAGGACATTGATTTTCTCGGACCATTCTGCCATTTCAGCTACACATCTTTTTCACCAATTTTATAGACATTTCTTACTTTTACTTTGTCCCAGGTGGGTATCAATCATATTCTCAACCCCCTTTTTCAGTGTGTTTTCGTTGCTTGTATCAATCTTAATTCCTGTTATTACTAAATTGTTGCGTATCTGGTTTCTTTTCATTTTTCTAGTTTCTCTTCAGAAGCCTTTATTTTTGGAGGCTTTTTTTTTGTCTTCCTCCCACTCCTTTTTTACTTTTGTAATTTCTTCTTTTATGTACTTTATTTCTTCATTGTACTGACTCATTTCTAGTTCTAATTTTTTTACTCCCATCTTCATTTCCTCCATATCTGTTTTAATTTCTTTCCTTATTTCGGCTATGTCTTCCTTAAATTCATTTTTAAAATCCATTAAAATTTTTCGTATTTCATCCATATTAAGATGTGCAACTTCCTTAATCTCGTGTGTTTTTGTAGGCGTCCTTGTCGTTTAATTTACTTTTTTGAAAAGTGTTTAACTCTTCAAATGAGCTATCGTGTTCTGGTTTGTTCCTCTTTTGTCCTTTACCCCCTTCGTTGGGTTCTTTCTCTATATTCATGTAGATGTTTTATTTTATGTTTATGTGCAAATATGCTTAAAATATATCTGAAGCCGACTCTGCCTTTTTCCTATCACTCACAATAATAAATATTACTGTTGTTTACTCTTATTTATGCAGCACCGCGCAAAAAAGCCACAGGCCGGTCGACCCGTCGGACCTAGGCTTTTTATCGGTTTAGGATTCTTCTTCGTATTTTAACAGTCTTATAAACAATTTATTTATGCCTATTTACTGCTTTACTAACCTTTTCTCTCAACAGCTACTATACACTCACACCTAGCTATCACATTCACTAACACCTTGATATACTTTGATCAATTATTGATTTATATTTTCTTGAGATATCTCAGTTTAATACCGAGCGAAAATTTACGCCAGCCTTGCAACTTTAAGGCAGGACAGGACTTTCAAGGTAATAGTTATAAAAAATTGGAGATCTTTTCCGTGTGAATGACATCACATGACATTTTGAGATATTAAGATATAATTTATTATTAGTGCTCCAATTGTGAAGCACATCTAAATTGTGTTGCAGATTACGGAAGTCATCCTGAGCCTCTACCGGCAAAAATAATTTCACATCATCAGCGAACATCAAGCATTCACAAGTCAGACTCGTAGGCAGGTCATTTATAAAGATTAAAAACAGGAGTGGTCCGAGGTTTGATCCCTGGGGAATACCAGACGTAATCGCTGTGACATCGGAGTTATACCCATTGTAGGTAACAAAAAAATTCCGATCGCAGAGATAGGACTGCAGCAAACGCAATAACGGATCGCTAACGCCAAACACCGACAACTTACGAAGTAAAATGCCGTGATCCAACCGATCGAACGCTTTTGCGAAATCCGCGTATACGACGTCAACCTGACCACGCGCGTCCACAACCTTCGCCACATACTGAGTAAGGTACACCAAATTGCTCGTCACCGATCGACCACGCAAGAATCCATGCTGCGAATCCGAGATACTCCCCGTAACATGTCTGCTTAGGTAGTAATGTAACACACACTCATACACTTTAGAGAAGTTACATAGGACAGAGATAGGCCTATAATTTGTGACTTTATTCGCGTCTCCTGACTTTAATATGGGACACACTCGCGATAATTTCCACATAGTGGGGAATGTCGAAGTCTTTAGGGACAGGTTCAATAATATCTTTAGAGGGACAACAAACACGTCTTTGCAATCTTTAATTACAAAACTTGGCATTTGGTCGCAGCCAGCAGTCATTTTGTTGTTAAGTTTATTGATAGCTCGTAGTATATCTTCATCCGTTATACAATTTAATGTTAAGTTTAAAGCATTAGTATACACCGAGGCGGCAGTATCAAAGGGCTCAGACTGTTGAAAGGAACTGACAAAATGCATGCTAAAAGCATTAACAATGTCGTGAGGGTTATCGAGTTCGTCACCGCCATATAACATTTTACTTGGAATTCTGCTATGATTTCTGCGACTGTTCACAAACGACCCAAAAATTTGAGCTGTCCTCCAGCACAGAACTCTCAACTCTCTGCAAATATTGCCCGTATGCCTCACGTATTAACTGCTTTGCTCTTAGACGTAGGTATTTGAAAGAATTATAATCTGAAGTGGATCCCGTACGCTTATATCTTTTAAAACTTCGATATTTTTGTTGAAGGATGTATTTTATATCGTATGTGTACCAACTTGGATATTTATATTTTATATTTGCGTGGTTGTAAACAGGTACGGATTCATCCAGCACAGCATAGAGGGTATCATAGAATAAATGGCAAGCTTCATCCACATTGACGCAACCCTCTAGGAAGGACCAATCCATCTCAAATAAAGACCGATAAAGCTTCGGATAGTCAGCTTTACGGAAGTTGTAGTGGCGAATATTGGGATTTGACGGAAATTTATCTTTTTTATGTTTACTAATAGTAAAAGAAATCTCCAACGGAGGATGATAGAGGGTATCTACCTTAGAGAGAGGCATTTCACAGCGTTCTATAGTACAAACAAAGTTAGAGAAAACTAGGTCAAGTAGCTTGCCCTCCTCGTTGTGGACAACATTATATTGCCGCAAGTTTAAAAAATCACAACATTCGTTTAAAATACTGCAGACTCTATCGTTATTAGATGCAGATACGTACTGAGGAATATTAAAATCTCCCAGCAATAATAATTTATTGACCGCAAAGTATCTTTGAACCAAATAAGTTAAAAGAATATCAATTTGATGTAGGGTGGGTGTTTCAGGTATGTACAATACAAAAACGTATACAGATTCATCAATAAATTTACATCGAGTTCCTATTATATTGAAAGATGGTAACACTTCTAAAATTTCCGTGAGATCTAACATATCTACTACATAACATCTTTTATATGCGAATAAAACACCTCCACCTCGAGACACGTTCATAGCTTCAAAGTTCCTATCACAACGCAAAACTTCATAATGTGAAGGAAATATTTCCGAATTATAAATATGAGACGATAACCACGTCTCAGATAGTACTACAAAATCATAATTAGCACTACTTACATTACAAAAAAAATCAACTAATTTACCCCTAATACTACGCACATTTTGATAGTATAACATACAAGAAACACTGTTGGAGTTTATTAGTTTTTTTGTTCGGCAATTTCGACGTCAACGTTGAGGTTCTCCCCTTCAGGCGGCTGTTCAATCGAGGTTGCAGTGACCATTGGAATACCATTCGCAAACCTAATCCTCAAATTACGCTCACCACTGCTCCTACGTTCCTTCAGTTCTTCTTGACATTTTTTGAATAAAGATCGTTGCTGTTGAGTTTCGTCTTTCTTTATTATTACACGTTTGTACTGCGGGTGAGCTCTTAATTTGTATTTTTCACGCAATATGTCCTTAACGGTAAACGGATTATTGAATGCAATACGTAAGACCCGTGGCTTGCTTACGTCGACCTGGCTTCCCAATCTCATAATATGGGCTATATTATTACCACAGTCCCTTCCTGGAGCTACCTCATTGATAAGGCTGTGAATAACGGTAACATCATCAACACCCTCTTGTATGCCATAAACAATTAAGTTATTGTCTCTTTGGACCCGCTCCTTCACCTCAGTAGCTAATTTGTCGAAAGTGTCGGGCGAAATATCCTGACTAACCTTTTCAAGTTTGTCTAATCGACCAGATATCGCTGCTAGCATAGATTTAATTTCAGAGAATTGATCCACAACTTTATCACAATTCGAGCAAAAGAATTTAATGCCTTTGGTTCGCTGACGCGTAAGGCGTTTAGCATCGTCGATATCGATCATAGTACACGCAGCATGAACAAATTTTTTGCATCCATCGCATTGCAGGACTAAATTAGTATCCAGTTTGTTGCAAATATTGCATATATTGGGCATGATTAGGATGGGTATAAACGAGGACACACTTTTTCACGCCTACAGTGCTCGTTGTGGCGACTTAACAAGTACAACAAACAAGTGGATAACTGAGCAGCGGCAGAGGCAAAAAGAGGGAAACAATAGGTTAATAAATAGTCGGCAGGTAATTGTGGAAACAGCTGTATATAATATTTATATTCCCAAAAATAGCAAAATACTTCGAAGAAAACAACAGAAAAAGAAACATGCAATAAGAAGTATAAGCATATACGATACCCAAGTTATGTCGACTATGTTTATTGTGATATTTAACTAATGGTTTGATGTTGATCACTTAAAACACCTCAACAGCATCACAGATCATTTCATTACTAGTTACCGTAAAAAAATAATATTTAAAAAACACTACAATATATGGAAATTTAAATAAAAGCGCACACACGTTACAGACACCCGTCGCACGATTTCTCTCGTACTCTATATAATATATAGAGTACGAGCATACCTTATTTATATATATATATATAAATAAGGTATGCTCGTCTAAAAACTAAAACTCGTCTTTTTCGCGCATGGCCCTCAGATACATCATCACTCGGCTGTCGTCATTGTTGTTGATGTATTTACCAAATTACTATATTTATTTTAACAAGTTCCAGTTAATTTTAAATTGATTAGAACAGTTTATTTAGTGTTTATGTAATGTTTTGTGTCAGCTTGTGCTTGTAGTAGTTTCGATTTACGTGTGTAGTGATTTTAGTTAGGTGTTATAAGTTCGTTTTAGGTTTTGTGTGGATAAACTGTTTATAAACGTTGTAGTGGAAATTCTTGAGTGACTTTCATTCGTTTGAGGGAGTAGAATAAAAAGAATTGATAAATGAATTTGTAAGAAAAGAAAAATAAAACACACCACTCACAATCATTCATTAATTCGTTCTTTTTTTTTATCTGCATTTTTTTTATTCCAGCACTGTCTGCATCAATGTGCCAGACTAATAGATATTTCATTTGCCATTAAAAAATATTATGAACCACTTACAATTAGTGAAATTTTAGTTCATGTAAGTACAAACAAGTATGAAGGTAAGAGCTAAGAAGTGTAGAACATGTTCAGTTAAAATAAAGCTTGTAATTAATGCTTTGTTTGCTTCATGGCACTAAAATAAACAAACATGAAATGTTACTCTAAAGGCAAAAATACTTTACATCAACAGAATCACTCATCACAAAGCAATAACAATTTTGCATTCAATTGAAAATTACATTTAAAAATGTGAATTATCTAAAATTTTGTTTCAATGCAACTGTGATTGAAGGAAATGGCAAAAAAAACAGTTTTATTGATTTTAATAGGATAGATTAAAAAAAATTGGAGTTAATTTTCTTTACATTGGTGATATCTATTAAATTATTGGATTGATAGTACTGTTTGGCACTCAAATACGTGACACCTAGATGCGCAAGAGCATACCTTATTTTCTTGTATCATGGTACTAACTAAACGTAAGGAAACGCAAGCAAACGTAATCATGACGCGTGGTAATGACGCTTGTGTTTCAAGATGTCCGGCTAACTGTTGGTGGTGCGCCGGCGCCGTAACGATGCGCGTACGGCTTATTGGCAGTCTATCAGGTCTGTGTAGTTCCCTCGTTCGTTCGCGTTTGGAGTATGGGTCTATTGTTTGGAATCCAGTGTATGATGTACATAATAACAGTATTAAACAACTACAAAGGCGTTTTCTCAAGAGCCTTTGGTTGAAATGTTTTGGTGAGTATCCCTGTAGGAGGTTTCACTTTCTGTTTTCACAAAACAAATATTAGGGATATTGAGTTGGTTGAATAGTGGGAATTTTCTAGTATGGTATGATATTTAGACAGTTAGTAGGGTAGCACGTGTTTATGAATAAATATTTCATGCTCTTTAGTGGTTCGAATTAGTGTTAAACTACAAATATTTAAAATATAGATCTTTAATTCAATTACTCTTGGTTAGAATAATTAGGAAGTTATTGTTAAGTATTAGAATAGGTACTGCTGTTGTTTTATTTGTTTTTAGGTCATTACTTCTTTGCTGTTTCAACTTCCAATGTGTGAAAAGGGAGCAGATACGTGAGGACGGCAAGGCTGTTGGAATTTAAGGAAACGCGGACCCTGCTTCTTCAGCACTCAAAAGTATAATAATAATTTGCGGCTATCAGTAATAAAGTCTGGGACTTCTTCCCAGATCCTTCCAGAGTAAGATTTTTGCCATGGTTTTTCTTTACTCCGTGGCCATTGATTTTATATAAGTATATTATATGTAATGACTGTCTCTGGCAAATGCTGGGAGATAACGAAAGTCGTTCCATGGGCGCATTTAATTATAACTGATAGCTGACCGATTTACAGTAGACTCGCGATTATGTGAGCTAATCACATTTCACATCAATCAATCATTTCACAAAAGTAGTATTCATATGGTCGCGAGGCTACTGTATTATATTTTTGTTATTAACAATCATAGGGAAATTATTTAGTTAAAGTAGGAAAATTTCAATTGTTATGGAATCCATGTAGTACTTAGAATATGTAGCCTTTTAGGTGGAGTACGGGATTGGGATAATTTGCAATGATTTAGTTTTCATAAATAAAGTGTAGGAGGTTTCCGCAGGCTACACCGCTTGATACTTTTTCGCTGGAATATATGTGTGCTAGGAGGGTGAAATCGGGTTTGATGTTGCTTCTCAACTTGATACACAATGCTGTTGATTGGCAATACCTACTAGGAAAATTGACTTTTTGCGTACTCCACACGTGAAATATTGACACATTCTATCTACCTCAAAGTCGCACTAATTTGCTATTTAAGTGTTCTCTTTTGCACCTATTACTTTTGCGTGTAATTCTTTTAATAAGTTTTGCTACGACCTTGATATTTTCAGTTGTTTCAAACGTGACTGACTGAGTGATGTTTATTAGTACCTAATATGGCGTTTTTGGGCGGTAATTGGTAATTTGTTGTTGCTTTATAACTATTGATATTGTTATTACTTATGTTCTTGTTATATATTGATATTTTCTTTTATTTTATTAAATAGCCTAGTGTGGTTCACTGTTGTAGGGAGAGCATTTGCTCATACCTCCAGTGGATCTACTAAAGCTATACGATATAGGAGACTCAAGCCTTCTACCCCCGAACGCATATACTTACTCTATGTTAAAAAATCACAAGATATTTGGATAGTTGAGTAGTAATTCTCAAATTCTTGGGTCGCAGGGCGTTTGTCCTTAGGGAGCGTTTTGTCACCCATAAGATGGCGCCTGGCTGTTAATTATGTGCTCAAGAAGAACCGCGATAAAGGATACAAAATTCAAGGTTATGCAAACGACCGTTAATAGCATGCAAATGGCTTTCAATTTTGTTAGCAACTGGTGCTTACAATAGAAACTTCCAGTGGACGCCGGGAAAACTTTAGTTGTGCCATTCACAAATAGGAAGAAAGTATATAAGTCTGGACAATATATTCCTAAAGGGCGAACAATTGAGATATTAAACTGACGTCAAATATTTTGGAATTATACTAGACTAGAAAGTAAATTGGAATAAACAAGTAGATAGAAGTAGGTACAAATACAACAGTGGTATATTGTTGCTGGCCAAGCGTATTTTGGAAAACATTGTTATCATTATTGCCATTATTATCATTATCATCACTTGTCCTTATCATTAGTATTTTTATTATTATCATCATTATCATTAATTATTATTATTATTATTACCACTATACATTTATTTTTTTTTATTAATAATCTGTTATAAGAGTAATTTCATTAATTTCTTCATGGTGTCCTAATGATCTTTATGATCGCTGTTACCTTTGTCATTATTGTCTGTACAATAATTTACTGTCGGCATTACTACTTTTACTTTTTTATATTATTATTATTGCCATTGTTATCATTTTTTTATCACTTTTCTTTTTTAATTTTGTCATTTATTTATTCTGATATTATGATTAGTGTTATTATTATTATTACCTTTAAATTTTATTTTTGCTTTCTTTTCTGACGTTTCCTATACCTTTGTAGTTTTGTGGTCTTTTGGAAATAAAGTTTACTTTACTTTGTTTTACATAGGCGGCGAAGGGAAAATTGCCGAAACTGTGGACAATGGCCTGTTTGAAATTTACAAGCATAATGTGCAATTGCCCAACCGCAGTTTTGTAGGTAATATTAGATATTACTCTCCTCCATCTACAAGTAGAGATAACTGCTGTTCTCAGTTTTTACAGGCAAAGATTGTCGAGCCAGCGACTTAGCAAAACATCTAGCGATCTTGAATGTAAATGAGAACACTAGAACGCTAACTGGTTTAACCCTCGCAACATTGAATTTGGAGCAACTATTCCATGTATTGTTTCCTAGACATCAAGAATAAGGCTATTAGGGCAACATGATTTGATGTACAACCTCATTAGTTTGTTTTTCTTTACGCAAGTACTATTCTTATGTCTTATGGGTTGAATGTTCCTCTGTTATAACATACTAACAATAAATGCGTCAGTTCTAGTATTATATGCATATAAAAGAAATAAAAAGTCTAAAATGCATAAATGCAGAATCAACACATCTTAGGCGTTTGGCATTATCAGCATAAATATCCGCAACTTGGGAATAGTAACCTGCGATATTCTACAATGTCTTCCGGAACAGAGAAAGTTTACTTGCCTTTAAAGAGAAAACAATCAGCGATGCAAAACAATTGCTTTCGTTCGACCCTCTCAACTATTCATTGGAAATCATGCTCCTCTGATGCATGAAGAGAGTAAACCTATTGCACCGTATCGTATCGTAATTCGATGTCGAGTCACAATAGAATTTACGCTCCCCGTACATTCGGAGACGATAAATGAATAAAATCCAGGAAATGCCGGTGCGCAGACGGAACACTATCTTAGTTTTGGGGTCGCAGAGGTCCCGGGTGTATGATACTACGCTAAAGTGTGGGGCAGGTTAGAGGTGGGAATGAGAAATAGCAATTGTTGGGAACTAGAATTCGCATGAATATCGAAAGCATGTGTTGCAGAGCTATTGTAATATCTGACATGTCTCTATTAGATTTCAAGAAATTTATACAATCAAGGTTGAGGAAAGTACCTATAGGGGTGCAAAGAGTATTTTCCCGAAAATATACTTAAATGTCAATAAATGACGACGGGACCGCGTAAATGGCTTTAGTTCGAGAAACGTACCGGGATTTCTAGGATAGCACTTTATACATTTTGTGATCATTGTCTGCCGCAGGTTTCTGTACATGATAGCCAATAAAGTTTCTTAAAGTTTATGTCGAGAAAACTGGTTTGCCGCCGATAACGTTTGTAAGGAAGTATATATATTACAAAGCATTTGCGAATTCAAAAATAATTAGGGAGAATGTAAATTTTGTTTTTCCATATCCCTTTTGTATTTTACGTTATTCCGGTATTCTTGGTTTTGCGGATTTTTCAAAATGAAATTAATATTTCAACTTAATATACATTTATTGACGTTTCCTTGCTGTTAACGACAACTTATTCGGAAATATTAAAACTTAAATTTTATTCTGCCGTTCTATAAAAAAAATTCTAATACGTCACGAAATTCAATTTTGAAATTTTGAACTAAATTTATATCTAAGCGTTTTTGAAAAACCAAAAATACTTAACCATGACACATAAATTTAAAGAAAAGAATTATAACATTCTAATAAATATGCAGGAAATTTACAGCATCCCAATGTCAATAAGTGTATATTAAGTTGGAATATTCATTTCATTTAAAAAATTTACAAAGCCAAAAATAGGGGAATAACAAAAAGAATTTTACAAAATGAAATTGAAGTCCGTATTTCATAAATATCGTTAACTTAAGAAAAACTATGCTAAGCTTATGTAGCATTGACGAAAAGAATAGGAAATTATATCAAAACCGGTGGAAGACTTTAATAAGGAAACCCGGAGCAGGATTTCTCATCGAGATAGTCACCAAACAAAATGTCATTAACTTTTAAACATAATTAGTATATTCATAATAAATAATAATTTAGCATTACAGGCCTCGAAGGCCTTTGGCTTAGGGTGTCGGAACACACCGAACCGCTGAGAAGTGTTGTTCGGTCACCCATCCAACAACCAGTACCGCATATTGCGCTTGCTTGACTTGTAAAAATGGGAATGATGCCCTCTTCTTTCTCAGCAGCACTGCCGGCTCATATATTCATATATTAAAATATTTATTAATCTGTCGCGTTTAACATTTTTATTTTTTTAGCTAAAACATTTTTTTTTGCGAGATTTGACTTGTATCTTCATCAAAATTAATACCTTTAGCTAGGCACTGGCTTTTCAATCAAAAGGATTGCCAACGGTTAAGTCTTGCTTGACTCGTTGTTGACTCGTGATAGTTTTTAATCAACTCTAACTTTGAAGAACTGAAACACACTGTCACAAATGTTTTTAAAATACCACGAATTGATCCTGGAGGCCTATTTCCACAATAAATTTTAACGCTTTTAGTGTAGGCTAGTTTTAGTTTCGACCTGTTTAACTTTTGCTGCTTGAAGGTATCATCTCAATCTCTTAATTTCTGGTAAGATTTAATTTTCTTCTTTGTCATCAAAAGTGAGGGATGAAATCAACTTTAAGAGTTCTTCAAATTCTAAATCAATAAAATTCGATGACTAAACGGCTGCAATTTGTTTATATATATATATATTTGCACCGATTATGTCTTAATAAGTTCTCGATGGAAAGTATCGATGGATGTAAGCATTAATCTTTTCAATTTTGTTTTAATGTCAAGGATTTATATCGTATTTCTTCTCGTATCATTTTCATAAACCTTCTTTGCCCATAATCTTGGTAGGTATGTCCATATCTTCACAAACTCTTGTGGAATATCGTAATGCATCTTCAAACACTTTTTCTCGGCTTTCTTTAAAAAAAAAAAATAATAGTAATGAAATCAATTTTGTACGATTTTATCCAAAACAAGCCCTTCAGTTTGTTTTTGGGTGTGGTTCACCTTTTCAAGAATGTTATACAACAAATTTGTTTAACGAAGTTTGACCTGAACCTCTCCTGTTTATATTTTCTGTTGGATCACACAATTTTTCTAAAACTTGCACCAATTTGTAAAAACGCTTTGTCGCAGATTTTATTGCATTATATTGCTTACCCCATCTGATTCTAGATAGCCTTTATCCTTGTTTATATATCTTAATAGTTATTCAATCGATTGAAGTACCTTTGGGTTGCTCTTAGATGGCGCGCGGCGTAAATGGGATTTTACATTGGCGCAGAGCGCCATCTACCAAACACCCAATGGTACTTCCAATCGGCTTGAATAACTATTAAGATATATAAACAAGCCTTTATGCTGTTAGGCCCACTGTCCCCCCACATATATTTTTTTGTGTAAAGTCAACAACTTTTTTCCAGCAAGAACATTTAATTTCTACCTTTCCAATTTATTCTGGTGGAGATACATCAGGTGTTCTATCAAACATCATTTTATTATTACTTGTATATTTCTTGGTTTTGCGGACATTTTCTGATTTGAATTTTTGATAACAAAAATCCTAATAAATTTGAAAATGAATTTATTTTATTAAAGACATTTCTTTTTTCAATTTCTTTAACTGAAATTAAAACATTTGATTATTTTATATTAGTGAGAATGAATTCATCTTATTCTTAACTTAAGTCATATTCTTAATTTATAATATTATAATATTATTATTTCATTCTTCTGTATTTTTTTCTCTTTTTCCTAATTAAAATTTTAACTCACGCATTTTATTCCTATATATATGTCAATTATCTAAAATACTTTTTCTTTAAGCTTGTGAAGCATTTTGCATGCTAGTCAAACTATATGTGACATGATATGCATTTGCATATGTCGTATTTTTAGCTTTTTCTGACATAGTAAATAAAAAAATGTTGTTTGTGCATCGCAGATATTTACGTTTTATAAATTTTAGTATATACAGAGTGTGATTTTTGAAATTTATATTATTTAGTAATTGTATATATTTTATTTTGATATTATAAGGAAGTATACGTTTGACAAATTTGAAATATCTTAGCGATCATTAACTGTATTTTTATGTTTTTAATTTGGATCGTTTCTAGACAAATTCCTAATTTATATTTTTTTTCTCTATTTAGTATTTCAGTTTCTTTGCAAAATCAAAGGAATAATTCTCTTTATCCACATGTTTTTTTAATGCAATGTTGCAATTTTGCATGGTATTTTGTATATAACTATTTTGTAATATTTCCGTCCAAAAAGAAAAATAAACTCGTTTTGAATTTTAGGAATCATATTTTCAGGTTACACTCTTTTGGATTCTTACTAAATATAATTTTAAGAGAGGCTCTTAATATGAGATTTGGTTCAATTAATTCCAAATCGTTTCTCTTGATTTTAGAAAATCGCTGCTCCTTGTGGCACTGAAAAGTTTTGTACCGCCAAGCGACGCAAAATCTCTTTCCTCTTTCTTCTTTCTAATTCCCGGTTTACTTGACGAATAACATCAATAGTTTTATTGAATTCTAACATTGTTCCTAGGCTTTCCAGAATATATAGTCTCATTTTTGCTTTTTTACATAGAGGAATAGTCAAATTCAAAACTCATGTCTCCCTAATTATTTCAATATATTTTATAAATATTATTTTTTCTCTCTGGTTGCTTAAAATGTGGCCCTTGTTTCATTAAGCGCTCAAGCTTTCGTAGAATACAGCCTCAAATATATTTACATTTAAATTAGATGTGTTATTCGCTTACGAAAAAAATTTATAAAGCCATGAATTGTATATTTCACTGAATATATACTACATAAACTAGGTGATTAGCATCCCTCTTCGCTCCCCTTCGCCCCTTGACCAAAGGTTGGGGACGTTTCACCTTATCCACCTCATCCCTGGTACGCCACTGAACGTAACATGAAATAATATTTCACATAATTCATGTTGAAACTTTAACTATATACCAAATTTCGTTCACTTGCTGTGCACGGTCAAATTTCCTTTCGTAAGTAAACTCAATTGCAAGCAACAGCGAAACAACACATGTATTAAACTTTAAACCATAACGTAACGGCGTATGTATAATATGTATGAAGTCCTTTGTAAAGATTTTCCGCCCACATGCATTAACTGCGACATCTAATACGACTACGAGAGCTTTTAGGTACTACTGCATGGAGTAATTGGTGCAGACATCAAATATTACCAGGATGGGAATGTTGTCATACAATAAACGACTTCTTAAAAGTTCATAAAACTTTGTTAAAGAACATGAGAAACTTTAACACTAGTTTGTATGCTTACGGTATTAGAACTGAGTTGTACTCAGGCAATAGGTATAATTTTGTTGACAAATTATGGAAATGTCAGCGTGCGGTTGTTTTAAGATTATAACCCTTATGATTACGGTTTTGCAATTTTGTAAAGGGTATACATACATATTAGTAAGCCATTTGTAATATATAATAGTCAATACTTTTTGTATTTGATATGCTCCATAATTTACCGAACAGAGATCGGGCACGTAGTGAGATCACTGCTATTGATGGATGGTTCACAGTCGAATCCAAATCGAGGTCCTGGGCACAGGAGCCGGTATCCGTGGGCCTAGCCCTAATCAAAGGGTATCCCTAAACCTGGGGAATGGTCTACTACTACAATGGTCTTCCAGGCAGAGGTATTCGCCCTTGCAGCCTGTGCAGAAGTTTCGAACCCCGTGACTAGGTCAAAACTAGTTAGGGACTGTAAACAATCCCTCAATATACTGGCACGAGACTATACGGTGTCTGTGATTTGGGTGCCGAGACATGAGGATATAAAGGGCAATGTAATAGCCGACGAACTAAACTGGACACAGCCCCTAAAAAAGCATCCATACAACACAGGCCGAGTAAGCGATTTGTGATGCAGAAGATGCGAACTACAGCAGGAAACGAGTTTACATGTCATCTGCACATGTGAGAAATTGAAGATTCTCTTATTTAAATTTCTCATGTAGTTTCGACTTCTCTTGTCAAATGATTATTTTTTCTTTTCATTTCTACTTATGTAAAAGAAGACAAATAGTGTTTGATAAGGACACACATCCAGAGCCTTTTCTAGTAACGTACCTCAAGGTAGTAATTTGGGACCTGTATTATTCAGCATCTTTGTAAATAATCTGCCTGAGATTTTTAAAATATCTAAGTTCCTCCTGTACCTGATTTACTCCAAAGCCAACACCATCAACAATGCACTGGCTTTAGATTAGGATTAGATTAGGATTTGGGGTGGCCCATGGACCTGCTTCACCACGATCTTTTCAGATCTATTGTGGTCCCCTTTTTTCCTAGACGAAGCTCCCTAAAGATAGGAAGACTCTGTCTTTATTCAGTAGATCTCTAGTAAATTCAAGCTTTTGTTCCTTTAGGAACTCTTTTGCCTGTCTCTGTGCTAGTGATTTTTGCCACTACTATCTAGACTGATTATATTAATCATTTGATGGACTTTTTTAATTTGCGATTTGTAGTGCCCGAGAGAAGGGGTCGGTCAACGAATGCCTTGACGAACCTCGCCTGGTAGCTCGTCACGCCGCTTTCCTTTGGGTGTCCGCCTCATTTAGGGCGCTTACACAATCCCAAATCAGCTTAGAGTCCACGCTTATGGAACTAATCGGTTTATGTGTAGACTGATTGTCAGAGAAAATAGCGATGCCTTTACCTGGCTCGGTACATCTTTCTATTTCTCAGACACAGTGGTGTATTGCAGCAACCTCAGCTTTGGACGCCGTTGTGTCTTTGCTGAAGCTTACCGAAAGACCTTGTTTAGGCTTCTAGGCTTAGGCGTATATTCCAGCTTCAACGCCGTAGGCCGTTTTAGAGCTGTCTGTATACCAGTTTGAGTCCGCTCTTACAGGAGTACCTGCCTTCCAGTCCTTCTTATCTGGAATTATAACCTGATATTTTCTATCTAGGTTAAATTTTTGAACCATGGCATCACATGACGTTCCTAAAACGGGTGACTTCTTGAGTTCATCTAACAGTTTTTATAGTCAGTACCGTGCGATTTACTTATCGGTACTTGACTATGCAAAAGTCTGTGTACTGTGGACCTTGCGGGTCCTTGTATATAAATATGTATTGGTGGCAGGTTCAGAATTACTTCAATCGCGGTGGTAGGGGCCGATCTCATCGCCCCCGTGGCGCACAGGCACGCCAGCCTCTGCACACCACCCAGCGTTATGGCCCCCACCTGCCGCAACTTTGACCACCATACTATAGCTCTGTACGTTATCATGGGCCTAATTACCCTTGTGTATAACAGAGAGTCATCTTGGGGCTAAGTCCCCAATTCCTTCTAAACAGCCTCCTGCACCTCCCTAGGGCGATAGGTGGCTTTGCTGGTCATTTTTGATATGTGAATTCCAGTGTTCCTTTGATCAAACATACTCCCAGGTATTTCGCTTCTTTGACTATGGAATTCGTTCAGCTCTTTCACTAGTGGTTGAGCCTTCTAGCGTTCTTTTTTTTGTGAACGTGACAACTTGTGTTTTTTGAGCATCGACTGATAGCTACTCTTGTTTACACCATTCATCAACGGTATTTACTGGCTTTGCAGATGATTTAAGTAGATTATTTATAAACTGTACTCTGGTGGTGATATCAATTAAGCGTACCTTTTAGTTTCCTGCTAATGCTATTAACTTTTATATACATAATAAGTTTTCCATTTCTGTATTATTTTGTTTCAGAATGTTGATTCTTTTATGTACAACATGTCAGTTTACTTAGATCTGGTTAAAAGTAATTGTATTGTGTGCACTTATTTTGGCTTTTTCTGGGATTTCTAGGTTATGTCTTGTTTATATTTGTATGAACGTAGTTGATGTATGTGTTTATTTACCAACGAATTTTAGTAATGCAAACTTATGTTACATTGATGTATTTGAGAATTTATTGTTGCATTTCTTTGTTTTAATTTATTGTTATTATTATTTGTACTGCATCCATTGTAGTAGGTAATTATATTGTCCTGTAATTGGTGTTCACCGTTGGACAATAAAGATTATTATTATTATTATTTTATTTTATGCTCCACACCCTAAATAAGGATGGGGTTGAAATATCCCAGCCGGGGCACATTGCGAACGGATGAGATTTGACGTTTGGATTATGTATATTGTAGACTGATGTTTTAAAGTACAACAGCGGGAGATCCAGTACTATTATTCGTGAAGGGTCTTACGCACTATATGACATGCTTCTAAAATTATTATTATTATTATTATTATTATTATTATTATTATTATTATTATTATTATTTGTTTGGTGAACGATAAATTTGTTCCTAATATAAAGAAATAAGCTGATGTGAATTTCATAGTACAGATCTTGAACGCAAAGAGTGCATTAGGGATTTATATGTGTAATTTTTGAATAAACATTTTCGTCTATAGAACATATTAAAAAACTTACAACGGAGGCTTTCAGAAATTTAGGTTTTGTAAGAAGAAACACTTGCAAATTTGTGAATATTAAATCTGTTAATCAATTATATAATTCTATAGTGAGATCAAAGCTAGAGTTTGCGTAAACATATAAAACTCATATGAAAATATTGGAGAAGGATTCTCGTTACTACTTCTGGCTTGTCGTTGAGATTTGCGGTGATTTATACAATTTATATTTTTTTTAATAACTTTCTTGATAATGCTCGTTTGCTTTCGCTGTTTAAATTGCATGTTCCACATTATAGTTTGCGATTCGGTCCACCAATGTCCGTTGAATAGAGTTGTCTATCACTTGTTTACAGAATCTGCTAAGAATTTAAACTGTTAAACCTTTTCAATTTTTTCTACAAGATTGTGAAAGTATTTGATATATTTGAAACCTTATATCTTCAATCTGCTAAATTTGTTATTAGTAGTTAATATAGTTAATTTCTTCTTGTTTTCTTGTAACTGGACAATAAATGTCTTTTGGCCTTCCTCGAATTCCATAGCATTTTAGCATTTATCATTGCTTATATTAATTATATTAAATACGTTGCATTAGTAAATTATAATCTTGTAATAATAGTAATCACTTCTGATTTTCTGTTGTTCTTTCTTCCTGTTAATATTATATTAACACGCAGTTAAGAGATTTGTTACCTGTTTGGGTTAATTCATTAAATAATTAAATAAATGCCTGTGAACCTCAATATAAAAAGCTATCTAAAAATTCGCAATGTTATGTTTCAAGCGCTTCTTCTGATACCACGAGAAGAATAATAGGTGATACATATTTGGAATAACATTGTTCGCATTGGTGGTTCATAAATTAATAAAAACAAAAACATATTCTTGTATAAACTAATTAATTTGTGAGAAGAACTCATTATTTTCCCTTATTATAGTAATTTGCTGTTAATATATTTTCGGCTTTTAATTTATAATTTACAAAAGTGAATTAATTTTTCTATTATTTTTTGGCATAATGGCTTAAGGGCTTGAAAATGTTGGACGAATACGATGTTGACAGACCGTCACCTATAATTTAAGGAACTGGTCGCCCATAGTGATTAAAAGTTTGGCCATTCCTGGCCTCACCACATGAATTTAATGGAAAGAGCTCGCCAATTTTACTAAATTCTTAGTTGCTAAACGCAGATACAACTAATTGGTTTAACGGTAAATGTTAGTCGTTAATTAGAGTTGATTTTTGCCAAACACTGATAAATGGTTAGATGAAGCTTAGCTCCAGATGATTCCTTCCTTCTGTGAAAATCAAGATATACTAAAATGCGCTTTTAAGTTTACGTTGTATTTATGCAAGGAGTAGAGGTATCGTAACTGTTCTTAAATATAGTCCTACCATTTGTTATGTTAAAACATGTTTTGAGATATAATTTGCTTTAGGTAATACAAAGTTAGCATTCAGCAATAACAATCCCGGGAGTACGTAAACACAACCATAATACAGAGTTGATTCAAGCCAAATATTATCGCGCTATACCTAATAATGGAAACCGAATACTAATTTATTGTTTGTAGCTTTACGATTATGAAAGTGCTTGTAAACTTAAATTTTTTTTTATCTGATTTGATAAGAAAATGTGAACAGGCAACAGCTTCATCAGCGATATGTTAATTATAAATGACAATAATTAATCTAGAAATAACTTAGTCACACTGGAAGATGAATGCCATCAAAGTACTAAGAGAACATTGAAATTTATTATATATTATTATATAATATATAATTATTTCATGTTCAGAAATAACTATTTTATTTTTTCTCGCACTTAATTCATCAATTAAGCAATAAATTAAACCTTAATTTTAAAGTTTAGGGTCTTCATACATGTAGACAATTGAGACGAATGATTAATTTATTCCGAATACCTACGAGATATACGCATTGATCATAACTTATACCGAATTCCGATGGAATACCTATTTGCTTTGCTATGCAAAAATTGCCCTGTCATATTTAGCATGCCTAACAAATGTTTTTACATTTTTATGTTGATATTGTAAATAAAAAATGCGTATGATTGTTTCCGCAAATATGTACTCAAACTTGAACATTAATACAAACGCACACGCAAAATGTAAGTACATAAATACGCCAGGAATAGGTCAAATCAATCTTCTCGGCAAATCACCTCATTCCAATCTTGCTGACGATCCAGCGATCCGGCACAGAGTGCGGCCCCTCTTCGCTAGGTGTCGCCGGCGACGCTTTACCATGACATGTGCATATGGCGGACCGTCGATTTTACGCTGTTCGTGCTGCGCGTTGATATCCAAAATAATGCCGTATTCTAAATTAATATAGTGTTATCTGGGCGGACAGTTTGTTTGTGACGTGTAAAGTGTTTGTTTGACCTTGACACATCAGTCGGATACGCCAAATATCCCTAGAAAACACCAAAGGTAACATACTTGTGTTTGTGGTTATGTCCCAATATTTTGTTATTGTTTTTTTCCATGTGATTTAAAACAGCTGCGGATACTAAACCATCCGTGGGGGTGTTGGGTTAAAATTTCGAAAACATATGTGCCACACATTTATTTACACAAATAATTTAGCAAATTCGCCCTTGTGAGATAGTACATTGTTTGTTTACATACTCATTCTACTGAGCGTGTGAAAGTAATATATAAATAAACAAATAAAATAGTTTGTTTACAAATTTAAATAATCTCGATATTGTCCTGTGTTGCGATAGTCTTAATTAGCAGATTATAATGCCAGCCGAATAGGCATTTATATCTCGAGTGGTGTGCATTACTGCAGGCATTTTTGGTATTCTGTTTGAAAAATAATATTGCTGAAATCGGAATGAATAATTTATTTTTCATAAAATATTTTAAAGTTAGATCTTTATTATTATTTCCTTAATAACTTTGTATGAAGTAAAATATAAACAAACCTTGACGCCACCGCCAAGCAATTCTATTTGTGAGTAATCAAGCCCTTATTGTCATTTTTCTAGTTAACTTATTACTGCACTTAAGTAAGTACCTACTGCTTAAATACTCCGTCGGCGAAACGTGAAACTAAACAGTCTTATTCAAATTTAAATAACGCTTTATAAATTGCGTAATATTGGCGCGGGTATCGGAAACCTGTTCTCTTGGCTTTAATTTTTAAAATCAAATTTTATGCTATACGCTCGCTACTCAACGTAATGAACGCAGTATATGTCTCTATTGATACGAACTGTGTTACTTAACTATAAGTTTTTGTAAATCGCAAAACGCCTATGTCCCATTAAATCCCTCATTGCGACTTGTTCGGAGCGAGGTTGCAATGTGTGCCTACCATATTTGGCAGGTTACATATTGCTTGTATGCCGTTTTCTCTTCGTTATCGCGGCGTTTAAATTCATATTCTTTTTTATTTTGTTCTATAACATAACTGTTCTCAAATATTCTGTTCCACATGTTCACACATCTATACAGCATCCGTAATATATATTTTTTTTATCGCATTGAACACAACATGTGCTTCTGCCGATATTTTGATCTTAACAGTAACTTGCTTGGTGGTGGGTCAAACGGAATCTGTGAACGTCTGGAATGGAAGCGATACATCTGCATACCAAATTTTTATGAATATCGTTTGTGTGAATTAAATATTAATAACTTATGGATAGTTATTTCGAATTTCTCCGAACTTGCGGCCTCTGTGGGAAGGACATTGTGAATTCAAGTAGCATCAGCTAAATTAGAAACACACTATTTGAATTTTCTCAATATTTTGGGATCTACCAAGTACTTAAGTTTTTTCTATACCGGGTGTCGTACTAATTGTAAGTATATGTAATCAGTCAGTTACCTTCCTTATTTTTTTGAGACAGGGAAAATATACTTATTTCGTTATTTCAATTAAGAACCATTATTTCGTATTTGAATTCGACGAAAATTTTTAGGAAGAATTGGTATCTTCAGCGAAGTGGTGCTTTAATTGTCTTTGAAATACTCAAAGTTAAAATGTTGATATTAAAGTTGAAACAGAAACATTCGGTATAAAACCGTTTATATTTGCAAAAACGTTAAAGAAACAAAAATATTTTTTTCATCATTAAATGCTTCTGCTACCACGAACACTTGTTTTATGTTTTTCTTACTTTAGGTTTCAAGACTGCGCAATTGAGCGCCAATCAGTTGTTCAGTTTTGTTAGAAATGCGCTCCGAAAGTTCATCTGGGTATACTGAATCCTTTGAGAGATAGAATCTTTTTCACATAATTGTTCAAAAGCTATTTAAATTTATTAAAAAAAAGTAAATCAAAAGTGAATACCCATAAACTTTTGTTCTGAGTAGTTAACGACCACCAAAATTCTTATGTATTATAGGACGCGTTTTTATATGGATTCCGTCTCCAAAGCTCACCCTGTTACATGTAACCATTGTAAAGGGCCCGCATAGGATTTTATTATTTTTTTGCCGAAAATTTGGAAAAGAAACTCAAAGAAGAACACCAAAAGTTTGAAGCAACTATAATATATTGTAAATCAAATCAAATGAAGAATGAAATAGAGTTACATTCGTCTTTTTAGCTGTAACCCTTCTTGAGGTATTCGAAAAAGATCAAAGCGAATTAAAGAGCGCTCTGGTATGATTTAGTTAAAGTACAAGCGCCTTTCAATAACGAATCGAATGATGAAGTGCGATTTTTTATAACTTTTTCGAGAGCTAAATAAGTTGAAGTTTTGAAATAAAAGTTAATGTTAGGGGGCTCTAGTGTTAGCCATAGATGCGTATTTACAAGCAGAATTAAACGTTAAAAAGAAATTATTCATATCTTTAGCCATTTTCAGAGCCATTTACAAAGATCTGCTACGTTTGCCCTACTTTTCAACAACGGCTTCGATTGTATTCTAATATATCATCCAAAATAATCTGCTGACCGCGTTGAATACTTTATGGCTTCGCCGTGCTCGAGAGTTCTCTAACTTGGGCGTGTACACAGGATCAATTAACTTTATTCACGGCATTCTAGATATCGAAAACATATCCATAGTTTACGTTCAAATGGATTTGCCCATCAGAATGATTCTTGATTTGTGCGGAATAATACCGTTATCAACCGTGGATTAACGAAATGAAATTTTCAAACCTGTGCCAAAATCTCTCGGTTATGCGTCAATCTTGTCATTAGATGAAGTTCGCGCCAATGTATGATTCACCATACTAGGCAATTAACTGACCTTCTACAAAGAAAATATAAATGATGACGGCACCTTGCGCAGTGTCTGCAACAAAATCTTTCGTGTTACCGGGACACCTGACGTATAGGTCGGAACTACCTATACCAAACAGTCTTACTGTTATATATTAATTCACTTACGTTAGTGTCAACATTTAGTTTGCTTAAATAAAATACATGAATACATGCGTCGCAAAATTCTATAGACCATTGCATAATAAAAATCATGCATTTCCTTTGTTCAAACGAGATGCTTATTTTATGGTATATGTTTTCTCTTTCGCAACTTAGTGGTGTATATGGGGAAATACTCGTCTTTATACATCCTACTGAAAAATCATTAAAATCTCCAATCCTTCTGATTGAATAAATCTAATGAATAACGAGAATTGATTGCGAAAATTTAACGTTATTATCAAACGGCGCAGTGGTGTTGTTGCGTAGGTACAACAGGTAATTTTTACAATGAACAAGAACTGGTTGAGTTTTTTTTTCCCGAGATGGCTTGAATTGTCTTGTTTTGATACGAATTAGATATATTTACTTATATCGGGGTGCACGTATGTATTATTGTACTTATGTATTACTAAAATAGACAAGAATAGCAAAACAAGGAAAAGGCCTTTATTATTTGTGATTTATTATTCAGCAAGCAATACTTAATAATTATGGACAAGCGCAGAAAGAAACACACACTCAAAATTATAAAGAATAAAAGGCGTCAATTTGATAAATGTCATTGTGTAAATTATATAGGCAACTATTTCATTTTATATGTCCATCCATAGTTGACACATATTTTAAGAATGTGGTTTGTGTTTTGTAGTCTTTCAATATTAATTAAACATACAACCTGTAATCCGTAAAATATAGTTTTAATTATTAATATTAATTGATACTGGAAGCCTATGAAAAACAACACATACGCTTAAGATATAAATTATAAATATTTATTTTAATTGTTAAAATTTATTGATTCCATAAACTGTTTGTGATCATCATTTCCTAACCTTTTTTTTGTTGTTAGATGAATTAAGATCAGACTATAAGTATGTCAATTATATGTGATTATATAATGATATACTGTTTATAACGTATGGAATGCATTCCGACCACGCTTAAACATTGCAATGTGTTTTTGTAGTACAAGCTATTAATTAGATGCATATAATTTAACGTATTCTTATCGTTTTCTCATAATAAATAATCTTGTTTCTACACTCATTCCTCATTATGCTCAACGGGTTTAAAATAAAGCCGTTACAAAGGCAAAATTGCTATTCGATTTTAAGGTTAGAAGCATTGCCGGGGAAATATAACTTTGCTTTACAGAATTTATGGCTCAGCTTTTGGTTTAGAGTTTCCGGGTACACCCACCGAGCGCATAGATTTAAACTTTTACGATGACAATGATTCTGAGAAGCATTCGTCCGGAATTTCGAAGTTATGGTTGTTACTCGACTGTTTAAAAGTAATTAAAGTATGCGGTCACCATCGGCGCAGACATCAACGTCATTGAATATTTATGGAATAAATTAGAAATTAATATTTGGGGCCGCTTTGTGTACTTTCTCATCCGTTGATGCTTGTAAGAAACTTTGATTATTATATATATAAATACTCAAAAGTTTCAGTGGCTTATAAATTATAAATCAGTTATTACTGGTATACTAATATTCTACCCACTGCGCTAAAGTGCGTACAAGGTATAGATAAAGGTAGGACATAAATCTGTGCGGCGTTTATTTTCACCCTATCTCGACCATCTGCACACAATGCCATCGTAACATTTATCGTGCGTGCCTCTAATTATAACATTTTTGCTATTATACGAATAGCTATTTTAGTAAATTGAATGTCGTTAGCAGGGAAAAGTAGTTTTGTGGGAATCTTGCTGCGTGTTTATCTTCAGACGTCCTAAATTTTATTATAATGTAAACTTGGCTGAATTAATGCTGTGTTATCTGTAAAACTCAACAATTTAAGGAAAACTATCCCCATTTTGCTTAACTATACCTGCCACGAGATATCACGGCTGCCAACTTAATGCATTTTTTCTTCAATAAGTTGTGAATATCTGGAATTCATATTAGTGAAGTGTAAAACTTGTATTACTTACTATTATTTTTGTGCATTAGTTTTCTTTACATTTGGCGCTATACAAATTCAGATTTCTGTTGTTTTATCTTAGAGATTAGAGCTGGAAATATTTTACGTGTATTGGCGATACATACTGATAATGTGAAGTATCTATCTAAACTACAGTATACTTATATAATGCGTGTATTGTATACCATACGTACATATGTGGATATACTTTTTACGTAATTACGCATAGTTATAAAAAATACTAATTAATGGATATAATTCTCAACAAAAATTAAAAGTCCAATAATTTATGCAATGGATTAATCAATAAAGGAAAGTTGTTTCTTAATTGGTTAAGTGGAAATTAAGGCCAAAGCATATAATGTCAAAAACTTGTCAATATATCTAATTAAAATCGGTAAAAAGAACTCTTTAGGGCGGTGTCAAAATCCAAAATGGCGCTCATGAGAAAAAAAGCCAGTTGATGATGACAGAAAAAGCGATATGCCTTCTAAAAATTTCGAGTACATTGGATAGAAGATCGAAAGAATGTCATTAGTTTCTATCAGCAAGACAAAATTAACTGCTAGAGGCATAGAAGAAAGTATTTATTTTCAAAAATACCCGGGCGTTATTTGTTGTTTGTCATTTTTTTTTTATTTTCTCTGTGGATACCTAATAAACAAAATTGGTAACATTGAAAAATTTACTTGCCCTGTATCTCTCTAATGTCTAATATACAAACGAGATCTCCATGACGAGGACTGAAAATAAATGTGCTTGTATATATGAATTGTCTGCATGCACGGAATAATGAGGTCTGTGACAAATAGTAAAGAAAAATACTAAAGATGAAAAGAATTACATTTGCAAAAAAGTTTTTGTCTGTGTAACAGGCGTGACACACGCTTCCGATTGGTCTTGATCCGAGTGCTTTCTGTTTGTGGTACGAGCACGCAACACCGGGTACCAGATCTTGTTTAAAGTACGTGCTTCTTCTGTTGAAAGACAAATGAAGGGGATACTACGACCCATCGCGAAGGAAACTTCGACCTTGCCGCTGAAGATGTTCACCGCAGTTGTGAACGAAACTGATGTGTACTGACTGAACTGAAAATGCAAAATGAAATGGAAAAACCAAACTAGCTAGCTCAACGGATCAAATTTTAAAAGGGCGCAAAAGAACAATTAACCTCAGAGTTACCCTCGCGAACTAAACTTGAATCTAACCACGAAAAGTAAATGTGTGTGAAAGATTTCTTTCACACACTTAATTACCCCGAAAATTGAAAAGGTTTAATTTAAAATAAAAGAACCGAATTTTTAACCCAAAGATGCTAATTAACAATCAACTTTCAAAAAAAAAATTAATTACAATTTGCAGGAAAAAAAAAACCGTGAACTGAGGGTTCTGGGTTAAATCTAAAAACACGTGATTTTAAAATTACATTAGGACAATGCTATATCCTATATCAAAGCAAAAGATTTGGTTTCACAGGAAGAAAAAAAAAACAAGAATGAAAAACTAAATGCAAGCACAAAGCTTCTATTCACCCAACCCGAGGTGATTGATAATTAAAAACAAAACGGCAAAATTGAATAACGAAAAATTAACTCTTTAAACTAAAATATCTTCCTGAACAAAAATAATAAATGAACTTATTATATTATTAAGCGAATTTTTTGATGGACGAAATAAATCAATTAACGCGAATCAAAATATAATATAGAAATGAAATACAAAATGGCAGCAAAGAAATAAAAAATACATATACTCACGCTAGCGTCTACCAAGGAACTGGTTGAAAAATGTAACAGCTGCGTACAACGCAACGCACAAAATCTAAAAGAACAGGCGCTAACATACAAGAGCAAATAAAAGACATCTTAAACAGTGAAATTAATTTAAAAAAAACTGAGCACTTAATTAAATAAATTATACAATTAACTCTTTAACTAAAATTATACAAAAATAAACATTATTATGAAAATTTCTCGATACAATGATTCAGCAGTTTTAAACAAATCAAATATGCAACACAAAATACTCTCGCGGTATGTGGGTTGCCACAGCAGTACGGAAGTAATTACATAAAGCCACAGCTCAATAGCCCGGAAAAACTTTATAGTAGAATCCGACCGTGAAAGCCTACGCAACACTTAGAATTACATTTGTTTTCTATTTTGTTTGCAACATTACACGAAACTTGTTGAACTTTATTTTGAAAAGTTTTCCGTTTTAAATAATTCTATAAAGTATTATTAAAATCGGACTTAGAATTTCTAAGAAAAGGGTACCCAAAAGCAATAAGAAATCTTTGAATGAACTAATTTTTTTTTTCGTGAAAAATGCTTTCTATAACAACATAGTCAATCTCATTTTTCGTATGTTCAAAGCCTCAAGAAACAGCAGTTAAAACCATTCCTCAAGCTGCACAATTTATGGGTACTATTCCATTAAAAGAATACAGACTACATGGTCTTTACTAGAGTTTCCTGGCTTTTCCAGACACTTTGAAACCATGTATGCTGCTGTTCCAATTCCTTTTTTGGTTTAGAGTTTCTGAATTTTACTCTGAATCAAGAAGAAATAATAATAAATAGGTCTGTTGTAAAATGAGTTGAATTTCTTAGGAGTCGTTGCTGATTAAGCAATATATAAGGCTGGGGATTAAACGGAAATCATCCCAATTTTAATACAAGATTCTTTTCTTTTGTGTGTGTGTAAAATAAAAATGTATGTATGATGTATCGATGTGTGGGATTCTGGTCGGGGGTGCAAGACCAGCCTACCCACTAAACCTCCCCTTCTTCGCCATGGGGTGGGCTCGGTACCGCCTATTCAGGCCTCAGCGTCGAACACACCCGGCTGTTCCTTGCTCCTAATACTCGTTATTGCGCTCTAATGTCTTTTTCTTTATACCTCAAAATATGACGCACCATTTTCTTTACGGCTTTCAAATTTTGATTGCTCGCCATCATGACCGTAACCATGTTCTCTACGCACAGCGGTGTTCCAATCTCCATTATAGCAGCAGTTCTCTGGCTATTCCAATTTCCACACTCAAAGAGGGTATGCTGTGGTGTGTCCAACTCCTCTGCGACATATCTATCGTCTCTCTCTCTGCCATTCCTCGGGCCAGCGTGCCACCATTTTCGTACATGATCCTTCTTTTGTGCGCCAAAAAGTCTATTCGGGCCGTAGATGTAATAACTTGTAGCGCCTCAAGTGACGTCGTTCGAAACGCTGACGCTACCCTCAGCAGTATGATGTTGTCTAAAGTATAATGTTGGGGAAAGGTTCCCAAAGTTGAAAAAAAAAACCAGGCCTTACGTTCATCGTATTTTGTCCACAATTTTGCTTTATTTTACCGCTACAGATAATTCTCTTTACTTAAAGCAGAAATATGCGAATTTCTCTCCATTTCATTCAAAACGACGATACAAAAATATGGGCGGAATATTTTCACTTCAGCTTTTCTTATGAGACTACTTCCTATGAGTTGTGGAATGAATTTTTGTGGAAATATCCGAAAGCAATGAAAAAATAAAAATTAAAGCCATAATGGAGGTACTGAGACTTATATTGATGAACTTGTTTCCATAGGAAAATTTAGAACGAAAGAAAGTTTTAGCAACACTGTCTGAGAAATAAAATGCATGTTTAATCTTCATTTTAAGCACTTGTGCCCAAAAAAAAATGATGCTAAATTGTGTTAATCAAAGAAAGAAGATATCTTTCCTTACCATCTTACCATTTTCTTTCTCATTCTTTGGCAATATATTAAATGGATATTATAAATGAGTATAACGTCAGCAATCCCATTTTCTATCAAATACCAATGGTTTCCTTGTTTGCAATTTTAATATACAACTTCGGTCTAAAGATAAAGAGAACTTCAATGTGCTAGGTAACACCTAGATGGTTAAAGTTTTTATGTTAAATGGTGTGGATGTATGTCACCGACTTGGTTTATGCAAGAGACCTATTTGAAACTCTGTTGGAATCAGGATTTTGTCAACATGTTTTGAACCTCCTCATGACACAGGTATGTCAAATTTAGCCATAGATCGTGGAAAATGGAAAAGATTTTTTGCTATTAAGCAACATAATTGTACGTTCAGCATCCTTTCTTTGTGTTGTTGTCTTTTAGTTGCCTACAATAATACTAACTTATGCAAGATAGCTATCCAGATTAATCTAAACTGTAAGAGTCTTCCAGTAATAAGTATTTCTTCCCAGGAATACTTGCTCTTACAATTAGTTACAGGTTAATCAATCGTTTTTTGTGTACATAAATTTTACAACGCTAGCGTAAAATTTTAGTATAGCAAAATATGCACTTTGTATTGCTAAATCTCCACTACCTTGAACACTAGAAATTGTAAATACTTTATCAGCATACGTGTTGAAGAAGTGCACTAAAACAGGTAAACTCGTCTTATATGATAATGTTGTAAGTATAAGCTACAGATGAATTTGGCCCAACCGAGTAATGGGATTGGAGAGAAGGGGGAAGGGATTGGAATGGTAACGGGCAAAAAGAAATGAACTAATAATTATGCTATCAATAACATGTTACATTTAATGTTGGTAAAATTTTGTTTTGAATGACTTACTGTACGTACGATGTTTCATTTATGTTATAAGTTGATCATAAAATAAACTTAGATTAAAATATATATACTGCGCTTTTAAAATTTTATATAGGTGCTATAAAAATTAATTGGGAAGAAGAAATACATTACGTAATGCTAATATTATGCTAGAAGTGCTCTCGGGAAAAGTTACAGTAAATTACATTTTTTAACACTATTTAATGTGGACTTCTCTGCACAAGTGCTAGTGTATTTCTAGTGTTAAATAGTGAATAAAATTTTTGCTGTGTATGTACATCTGCAGGTATGTGCTATCCTAGTAGATTTAGTTTGTAGGTGTCAAATGCATTCCAGTCACTGGTATTGACCTCATTATTATCGTAATAATGGTCACATTCCAGCGTGTGCTAGCTTAAAGCACGGGAACTTTTTGTAACACACTCACAGCAGGTTACTAACGTGTAGTTGACAGATGTAAGTTGCCGATTCCAATGGGTTATAAAGATTTGTTCTACTACGATATACCTACGTTCTATTACTACGGGCTTATGTCTGATATTGGTATATTTTATGTGTAACTATGACCCTATTGAAAGATTTATTACCTTTTCACCGTACATGGGTTGAACGTACGCTGTATTGAATATGATCTATTTCTAATATATAATGAGTAGATTATATCTCGTTCTGTATCACACTTATCTATTGGTTTAATTGAAACTAATTAAAATTTAATCAACATGACATTTTTAATAATGTATATATCTTTTATGGGAAACGGTAGTCAAAGTGTATTATAGGTTGTTCATTTTATCTCTAATTGATAAAAAAATGAAGGTTTATTTATTTATAAATTAATTGAGAAATAAAGCAGCAGGCATTTTATAAGTTAATGATTTCCTGAATTTTACATTTGTGTATTAAAAAACTTATTCTTGTTTTTATTTATGGTTAATCCAAAATCTGATGAATGATCGCCCATACACACTTTAAAGCTTCGTTGTTAAATCTATAAGTTATCATCATCGCTCAACTAGCACGTTTTATGGTTTAGGGTGTACACTCTAATAAAAATGGGGTAAATTTACACCTATATGGAATTTTTCATCTCCTTATGGAATATTCCTTAAGGTCTGGTAAATATTACTTTATAGGTGGTAAGTTTACCAGGGAAAATTACAGCTCTAAAGTAATAATCCCAAACGAAGTGTAATAGTTTCAGGTAGATTTACCACACCGTCAAGGAATTCTACTTTGGGTATGTAATATTCCATAAGCTTGTGAAAAAAGCCATTAGATGTAAATTTATCCTATATAGAAATAGGAAGTAGCCCAGTTGCCTCCTATTCTTAAGGTAACTTTACCCCTTTTTTTTGGTGATAGTCCTAATATATATGCGTAAAATCCATTCATTGCAGGGCAAATCTATAATGGATGTAAATACTATTTCGAGCATATAAATATCAAGGTATTTTTTTAAAAAGAAAATGACAATCGTCTTACTGGACAATATAGTCGTTTAGTAATAATGAGCTTAGTATATAACAACAAAGAAATTAGAAATAATTGATTATTAGGTTATTTTATTATTCAAAAATATTAAGTTCTAGTTATCGAATAACATGTTTATGTCATTTAGAACTTAAAGCAGATTCTCCACATAAGTATTCAAGATATACTATATTAACACTAGTTTTAAATCTGAAAGATACATTAATTAGTCGGCTTACAGAGGGTTTACAAGCATTTTAATAAATGCTGCAATAATAAGCGTGTTTTAAAAAGTAAAAATATTGCAGAAAAGATCAATAAGAAAAGCCCATAGTTGCTGAGAATCTGTTGCATTAAATAACAAATTAATTTTTAATTAACAAAATACATTAAAAAATCGTATCACCTTCAGTTTTGACTTGCGCATATTTTTATTTTTATTGCATTGTTCTGGATATATTTTAAAAAAAATACCTCTGCAAATTTATTTATAACAAATATTCTATTCACAGACGAGTCAACATTTCTTTTGCATGGTGCACATAATTCCGTGCAAGTGCGATATTGGTCACGTACTAATCGACATGTTACGTATACCGCTCATACAATACCCTCAAAAGTTGAATGTGTAGGTTGGTATACTGGGAAATAATATCATTGGTCCTTTTTTTTTATAGACGGGACGTTAAACACACAAAAATACCTTGAGCTGTTGGAAAACAATGTTATTCCCTCTTTACGCGGAATACCAAATGTTGACTTAGAGAATGTATGGTTTCAGCAAGACGGCTGCCCTGCCGACAACAGTATAATGGCACGACAATATCTTAGAGCCACTTTCGGTGATCGAATCATTTCGAAACAAGGAACAATTAGTTGGCCAGATCACCTGATTTACCCGGAATGGTTTTTTCCTTTGGGGCTATGTAAAATCAAAAATTTACACATTTGAAGAGCAACGGGCCAACAATTTAATGAATTACAATTAAAAATTACTAATTGTTTAGAATCAATTACACCAGACGTACTCGGCAATGTTAAGCGGAATTTCTATAATCGAGTAGTTCTTTGTTTGGAAATAGGAGAAGGTGGATTCGGGCATTTAAATTTGAATTAGTTCTTTGAATCATTACTTTTATTTTTATTTTTTTTTTTTTGGCTAATGCTGAATATCTTTTAAGTGTTGTTTTAATCAGAAGATATTTACGTTATTTTATAATACAGGAGACACCTTTAGTTTTATTTATTTTTGGCATTATTTTAGAGATATTTAATATTTTTCTTTTCTAAATATCGTTTTATTAAAGCATACTATTTACGTTGTATTTTATTTACTTTTATGATAGGAAATAGGGACAAATAACAATAAAATTGAAGAATTCATGTGTCAAGTGCTTTGCGTTGTGTGTGAAGTTCACCGCACTTTCTCGCTAGCCAGGGTGTTGTAGTATGCACAACGCTAGCCATACTCCCACCCATATTCTCCGTTCCGTATATTTATGTAGCAGTGTGCGCATTACTGTATATATTTTCAAGTAAATGCTGAGGAAGACACCTGATATGTATATATAAATTGTAATCAGAATTTCGCGTCATTTGTATTGTCCATATGGCGCTTGATTTTTACCAACATAAGTAGGTAATATTCCACGAAATATGTAATTTTTCTTCACCACTAAGCAAATTTCCCCAAGTAGGAGAAAATTACCTCATTTATTGAAGTATTTTTCCATTAAAATCGATTTACTGGGCAAAGTTACACCTAGTTTGTGGTAATCTGCGGTTTACTCTTTTTGGTATAATTTTTTGTAAGCTTGGATTTACAATTCGATTATAAAATCATATCTAATTGAAAGCGAGAGAATTTTGAATTTTATGTCGAATTCTGTTCTTGCTTTACCATGGCGTAATCAATAGTCACCCCATATTATTAATTAACTATATATTTTTTGCTTATTCGTGTTCTTTTGAAATAAAATGATAAACGCAATGTGTAAATTATTTCATACGTCTTTCGTGTAATACGCACAAAAGTAACTGTTCTTTATTCCCTGTGCCAATAAATAAGTTTTTAATAATGAAGCGTAGGCAGGTGCTTTAAATTATGGAATAAAAAATCTTGAGTTAGTGGCGTAACGTTTATTAAGTTTACAACAATCGCTCATAACTTAATCTTTCAATATTTTTTTACCACATTTTTCAAAAGTAAATACTAGAAAGTATTAATTTATTATAAATTTTGTATTGCTAACAGTTTAATCTATTTCAATATACTCTTTTTTATAGTTTTCAATATTTATATCAAATTTATAAATTATTTAAAAAAATGGCATTTTTAATAATTATTATGTAGTTATGTGTAAAATTATTTTTTTCTCAATTTCACAGTGTGGAAATATACAAATAAAATTTAATAATAAAACTATTCCGATCTTCATTTTTATAGGAACAAATTAGTTGCTTTTTTAAATGGGTAAAGAATGATTCTAACCACCTGACAACAGTTCTTTATTTTTAATGTTCACTGTTTGAACTAAGTCCTAAATCATTGTGAAGAAAATGAAATATTCAAGTGCAACTTTCACTCAACAGCCATATAGAATCCGTGTTTTGTAACACGTTTTTTTTTGATAATTCGATTTTTTTAACATATACATACTCTATTTAAAGATTAGGATATCTAAATCCCGAAATGCTTTGATTAAATTTTTGTGTGCATTCTTTCGTTTTGTTTCTCATATAAAATATACTAGAAAACCACAGCTTGTTGCGACATTAGTGGGTGACGTGTGCGCGAGCGTAGTCAAAGGTTAAGCCAATCGCATTAGCGCATGTTGTTCACTGCGATCGCTGCAAGCTGTCTTCTGTACATAAGAACAATATAATAACACATGTGTGTACTCATATTTACTGTTTTGAAATTAAAGCATTTCATTACAACATATGCTAATGAACTGAGTAATAACGTAGCAGCATACACAATGTATGTATGCATATTTGCGTAGTAGATGTATAATATACGATGTACAAAGGGAATTTGTTCTGCCATAACTAATGCATACTCTGCAGCTTAATGTATGCGTTTGATAATATGCCTTCGCTCTATGGTCAGTATAACTATTCAAACTAGAATTTGTGAATAGCACTGTATTAACATACTAGTGAAAAAGTATACAGTATCCACGGTTATATGAAAAATTTACAAGACTAGCAGTTTACACAATGAAAATCGAATATTTTTATTTCCTCAATTATTATGCATTGTTAATGATTACGTTTAATTATTGCTGTGATAAATATATCGCGCATATTATTAAACAATTCTGGTGTTGTATAAATTCCAAGGTTATATGAAAAATTTACTTATAACGCAGGCAGTTCGTACAATGAAAATCGAATATTTCCACTTCCTCAATTATTGTGCATTGTTAATTATGATCATGTTTAACGATTGCTGTGATATGTATATCGCGCATATTATTAAACAATTCTCAGCGTGTATAAATTTGAAGGTTGAACACAATATTTACTGGCGAATGCAATGCTCTATTCATCAATTCAGGAATTTTTTATAAAAGTGCTTATAATACTTAATTATATCCGAAAGATGCAGTTATATATAAACGGGTGTGAACAACTTGATTAAAAAAAGGTAATACAGTCCGATTGTACTTCGTAAGTACGTTTAAACGTTAAAACTCGTTATTTATAAGATTAATCAATAATAGCAATAATTCGAAAATAAAATGACCCCGTTAAGACTAATTTTGATTATAATATAGGATTTTTTCACTAACCAATCGTCTTAACCTTATCCATGTATTTCCTATTCCGATGAATACCCCTTATGCTAGTTAAGCTATTTTAGGCACTCAAAATAACTGGTGATCTATGGCTACTATTTTGCAGATATACTACAAATTGTATACTACCATCTGACAAAGCTGGAAACAAAACTATGGTTAACATTTGGCGGGTTCTACATATTAGAGATATATAAAAATATATTTATGGCATTCAAAGTAATAACATATATTGAAGAATGCTCGGGAATGTCACTATAAGAATGAGTTTATTAATTATAAATATATGGTGTTATTGCACGAAATATGGATGAATACTTAACAGTACTATACCTTATAGTAACATGGATATGTAGGTATGTAGTAATAATAGGGCTGTTCGAATATGCAGTTCGCGAACGGTTCGTGATCACGTGAACCAATCAGAGAACAGATTGGAGTTCTTGCGAACTGAAAACCGTTGTCTGAGTGGTTCATATGATCGTAAACCGTTCGGGAATTGCGTGTTCGAACAAACCTAATATGTTTATTAAAGCCATATAAATTAAGTGTTTGATAAAAGCTATTGATCATAATTAATTAACAAGTAAACATACTGCATCCCGTGATATAAAATATGTTTGTTTCCATAGAAGCCATAAAAGACATTACAGCAGATATATCATAATATTTCTCTTAAAGAAAACAATCTATTTTTCTCAGCGTAGTAATAAATAATACTCTTACTTACAAATTAAGCCTTGGAGATAAGAAACTATAGATATGTTGGTAATTATTTTTGATATGTTAAGCTAAGAGCATTAATGTGGATGAACTTTATTTGAATGGTTAATACAAAAAGAAAAACGTACTATTTTCATTTTTCACTGCATTTATGTTGAGGACAAAATGTCGAACGTTATTGAACTCTCGAACCTCGTCATATGACCTGTACCAAGAAGAAAGATACGTAAGAATCTTTACTACAGATCGTTTTTAGTACAATGCATTCGAATGTGTGTCTCTAATAAACCATATACTTTCAACTGAACGCGAAGAATCTATACGTTATGTTCGACAAAGAAGAAACGGTTAAAATTATACACAATAACATCAATCATAATATAATTGTTACTATCTGTACATTACAGAAGTTTATTGTTTAGTAAATGTCTGTCTGGCTACATTACATATGCATGTTCTTATTTTTAGTACCCTGTTTACAAGTGATTATTGTAGTCTTGTTATTTTATTTGTTTACTACTGCTGCTTTTATGTCATGTTAGGAATAATTACACAAAGTATCTTAGTTTATTGGTAAATGGCCTGGACAAAAGGAATAATTGACCTATTTCGGCAAACCTAAACAAAATTACGGGTATGAAAATTCTTTTATATATGTAATACTCTCCCATAAATCAAAAATAAAAATTTGTACCAGTTTCTTTGTTGACATTAAACTACTGCAAAATGCCAAATTACCCGTCTGCATTTTCTTGTACAGATTAAAGTGATTACTAAATGACGATTTCTATTGGTAGAAAGTACAGACAGTTTTCAGAATCGCCGCGAAGCCAAGAGCCAATACACGCATACTCCATCCATACGGAATTCAACGCACTTCTACCAAAACAACGAAACTACTACATATCACATCCATCCATTAATGATTCATCACCTCCCTATTGCTTTGCGGTTGATTTCGACCAGATTGGCTGTTGTTTTAAACAGTAAAGAAGATAAATAATACACTCTTTCTAACCTAATGGTAAGCAGGAGTATCTTTTGCATGCGTGTGTAGAAAGGGCTTTTAATTTTAAATTAAAAATATCGACAAAATTTGGATACCTAGCGTTTGGTGTGCATGATGTGGTGCAATTTTGAGGAACCGGTTAAATGTTAATGGCATTGGTATATTACTTTCTAAGCCTTTATGATTTGGCGTGAGGAAAGTGTAGTTCTACAGGCCTTAAATTATTACTATGCTGCCTCAATTTTCTACACAATTTTACTTCGTTGAGTTCTGTTCTATGGGGCACTTTTCCAGTTCAGAATTCCCGAAGTCCTTAAGTCTACTGTTACTGCATCTAGTCATTTCTTCTTTGGTCCTCCCCTTTTCTTTTTTGACTTCGCCTTGTTTCAATACTCTTTTGGAATGTCTGTGTTCTCACATCCCGCTTAAATGTCTGGTTGCTCTCCAATTATGAGTGCCTACTTTTAGTTCCTGTTATATTTTTATATACTTTCTCCTGCTGATCCATGCGTTCATATATATCTTCAATTAATATTTTTACATCGTAGTTACAGCTTCTTTCCCATATGGCTCCTATCTTTTCATAAAATTCATCTTTGTCTCTTAGGTCCTTGTCCTCTGTGAGTTCTTTACTTTACTTGTAGCCTAATTTTACATATTTTATCTGAGCTTCAGAATTTTTGATTAACGTTAAAACTTTGCTTCACCAAAACTTTTGGGGTATCCTTAAAAAAAGGATAAAATTATTTATCCTAGTCTTTGACCACTCACCCAGTCCTCATTCCGAAGGTTTGCCACTACCAAGTTCTGTCGATATTTCGAACGAAGATAATGTTTTAAAGGCAAAAGAATATGTTTCAAACTGCTGGCGCACCCACAAAGAATATTTGCCACCACTGGAGGGCGCGCCATATCTAATAAATCATTTGGAATTGAATGACCTAATTTACGATCTCAAGTCAACAAAACCTGAAGCTAAAATATTGGAACTAAGACTGCAAGGGTAGTAGCTGATAGCTTCAGGTACACACACCTCTATTTTTCAGTATTTTTCAAACAAAAGAGGTTGCAATAATATTGACAATTTAATAGCATTAGGTTTCAAATATAAACGTGAAGAATGGCATCTTTTTATTGCTTCGCTATCGCTTCGATATTGAGTTTAAAGATTAACCTTTTAAATATGGGCAATTTCCATCCCTTTGTATATGTATATGGGTATGTAGCAACTATATTTGGCGGAAAAATCATGGATGTCCCCAATGATCAACATATAAAAACATTAAAGTACATATTTACTTATATTTTGGGCTTACGTGGGGTACATCTAGGATTGTCAAACAACAAAACTACAGATAGTTACCACTCACCATCGACAATTACTACTACATACTACTACCACAAATAAACGTATCACTTAGGCTAACGAAAAATATTCTTGTTTGTTTTTCTCCTTAACAGTTGTTTACTCCAAAACTGTAAACATTGCCAAGCTTTCCGCGGTTCAATGTTATATATAAGCTACTTTAGAGAAATAAAATTAGCCGAATTAGCCAATTAGTCTGTTTGGCTGAGATGATGTATATTTCAAAATTATAGTATTTATGTATAAATGTATGTGTATCGGTTTTTCAGCCAATAAACACCTATTATTATTACTATTATAATTAAATTTGTACGAGAGCCGATTTCACTAGCATATCCGACTATGTGCTTTTTTTTTGAAAAATAATAATAGTAATAATATATCTTTATTTCTTTCCCCGCTGCATAAATATACAATAACAATGGGTCTTAAAAAGAAAAACAAAATAACCGGAGACAAAAAATCTTAAAGGGCAGTTCAGTTGAACAGATCATCATCTGTTCCTTGCTCTTCCACTAAACCCTTATCTTCATAATCATACCAAAAAAAAAAAAAAACAAATGAATTTTGCGTATAATCTAATTTATAATAATAATTTATACTAATATTCCGCCATACATGAGAAAAAAGACAAACAATTTCATAAAATATACAACTTACATAAATGAATACACGTCACAATAAGAAGAGACAGAGAGAGAGAAAAGAAAATATACAAAAACTTAAATCTCTATTGATGTGCAAGCAAATTATTAGGTTCTTGTTTCTTACGTTAAATATTGTGTCCATCACATCGGTACCTAATGTACCAGGGCCACGGCTACTTAGTAGTACTCACACATGTTTTTAATTTATGAAATATGTTGTTATATTTCCGTATACGAAAAATATACCTCATGCAAGCGTTCTGTACTTTCTGCACCCTACCAACATTAACACCATCCAGACACGGTCCATACACCATATAAGCACACTTCGATACAACATAATTATCAACAACCAATTCTCTACTGAACAATATAGAGTTAGCCTTACTAGGATTGAGAACCAAGGAATGATTAACTGAAAAACAGTAGATAGTATCTAAGTCTTGGGCAATCCTACTGACGATGACGGCAAGCTGTGTGTCACTAGTTGGAAATGGCAAGTAAATCTGTGTATCGTTTGCATATATCTGCATATTACAAAACTGAATACAATCAGGCAAAAGCAGGTGTAAATAGAAAATAATAGAGGTCCCAGAATAGAACCGTGTGGAATGGCTCGATAATTAAGAGGCGGAAAGGAAGAGTAATTAACCAGACGAACAGCCTGATTGCGTTTGCTTAAGTAATCAATAGTGTAAAGCAAAAAAACATCATGTATAACTATTTAGAAAAATTAAAAAAAAAATGAAATTGTTTATTACTATCACTATTGTCATCTTCATTACTAGACTTGCGTTGATTCTTCAAGTAAACATATTTAAACACATCCAACACATAGACCCAATTGTTGTACACTGGGTTAAGCTTTTTACGAAATTTTGTTCGAGATTGATTTTATCAACACCAAGAATAAGTAGAGGTGTTGCCTATCAGTAATGAAACTTCACTTTGAGATTTCCTTCAATAATTTCATTCAATTATTTCAATATATACATTATTAATAAGCTGTTTGATTTCTGTTACATTATTAAGTAGTGGCTCTCGTTTTTTTTTATACAATGGCTTGTTTGTCGTTTGTTATATATACTATTGATTGGTTATTAGCTGTATTACCATGTCTTTTATCGATTTCGGAAAATTAAAAATTAATGAATAAATAAACGTCAAGGATCAATATGTTTGTACACAAACTGGAATTACCGCTTCCATTCAAAGCATCGAAAATAATAGTTGGGACGCATTTGCTTTGAGGACAAGTTCTTACCATGGACATGGAAAAATATCATTCCAATGTCGAAAGAGAACCTAAAATTGTTATTAATACAGAAAATGGTTTCTAGCACCTACACTAAAATTTTCAAAGCGTGATACAGTCAAACTTAATGAAGAATGAATGACGTAGTCCATGCTTATCTAACTTTACCTTCTGTCCAGATTCTTTATCATGTCGGTAGAAAAAAAAAGCGGGTTGTTCTCTCTGGTGTTCTCTAGAGAATTTACCAAGCTGAAATCGATGGCTTATAACTGCATAGTGAAGTTTTTATATTATTGGTTTCTCTGTGTTGTACATATTTACTTTTTCATTAGATATAGTGATCTTGATACAATTATGTCCGATTGTTTTTGGATATCGTCGCAGTATTTATGAATGTCCCGAGGCACAATCTGCGTGACTAAAATCATCCTAAATTGTTTACTACCGCATAAATAAACTTCCAAGTACAAGCTAATTAAATATTACTTTAATCGAAAAATCGTGTAAAGGGCGCTTGTTTACAATACGTTTCGTATTTAAAAAGTATGCCAATAGCAGAATGCAATATGGATGGTGTAACGTTTCACGTTAATATAACATAAATTGCTTGGTTTCTTAAATCACATTTAGAAATAATTTATAATTTAAATGTAATTTTTATCAAGTTATTTTAATCACGGGCACATTCTTTAATTAATCACGTATTTTTAGTTTTGGAACATGTTTATTTACATCATATTTTCTGAATATACCTGTTTCAACTGTCAAAGCTGTTTTTGTTTTCATTGTATGGTATATAAGCGCGGCTTTCTGTGTTAACAATCCCTTCTTTTAGTGACCGCCGACACAGCACCGATATCCGATACTGCTGTATCGACTTTCTTGGTAATCTCTCTCGTGGAAGAAACTGCGTGGAGATTAGCAAGGGCATAATCTGTACATTTTTGCACACTTACTTTGGCAGGAGCTAGAATTTTGGGCAAAAGTATTTCAACTATTCTGACAAAAGAAATACACATATTAATTTGTTTGGGACATAAACTACCGAAATTTATTAATTGGTATTTTCACGCACGTGCTTCTTATTTTGGCGTCAGACCAATTTAGAAGCGAAACCGCAAACCGGATAGCTATAACTGGCATTTTTATGGCATTATGGGATCAAAGCCTATCAGCCACTTTGCACACCACCCAAGAAAATAATACTATGGGCGGGGAAATTACCATGACCGAATTTCATTCTAGCGATAATAGAGTAAGTACCGTGAGACCCTCACGTCACTATGCCAACGTGGCTGATTGTAGGATGAATCTTGGCATATTGCGTAATTTGCGGGTTGTATGACGATTGCCATCTGCGTTCCCATGTTTCTTCCAAGAAGTATCTTTTAAGTTCAAATATAATTTCATTTTCGTAGACACATTCATCTATGACTACGACAATAGTTATTGCCGCCTTAGCTAATTCATCTATCCTTTCATTGGGAGATATCCCTACGTGACTTTTCACCCAACAGAGTTTCAAGTGAACATCCCGAGTTGTTAATTTAGCACATCTGGAGATTATATCCAACACAAGAGACTGGCCTTTTGCAAACCATTTTCATATGATTTAACGCATTAAGCACACGCAGAGAGTCTGACCTAATCGCCACCTTTGAAATGCCCATTTGTTCGGTCTACATGAGTGCCTCTACAATCGCCCTTGCCAGCACTGAGAAGATGTTCAAGGTGTTACTTAACCTTAACGAATTATCGGCCTTATTAGTTACATCTAACATCGCATAACCGCAACTATTATTCGACTTGGAGGCATCAGTGTATATATATTAGTAAAATCAGCAAGGCTATCTGTAATCTCTGCATGTAGTGTCCTATCTCTTATACTGCAAACGGCATAATCTGGCAAAAAGAAATTGGACAGGATTTATATACTGATCGAAAGCAATTACTGGCAAATTCGGCATCCAATATTGTAATTCAAATTTGAAATATGTACGTTATTGCGAGTAAAGGGGATTTTTTCTTTGTCCAATATGGAATTCTAAAATCTAATATGGAGAGACGATGGATATTATTAATGATTCCCATAAGGCCATTGGTCTTCAATGTACGTAATTGTGTAGGTGGCTCCTGTGCTTCCACGTACAACGCTTCCTGCGGAATAGATCTCATTGCACCTACGCAAACACGAAGAGCTTTATTCTGGGCAACCCTCGGTCTATCCAGATGCGATCTAAAACATGCATTGTAGAATATCCGTCCCACTAAATAGTTGGCCTCTCATTTGATTGTAACGAACATTCTTAAAACATTAATATATTTTTCACATTTAGTCACTACTTGGTTTATATGGTAGCAGCAGTTTAATTTATTATCAATGAAAAAGCGTAGATATTTGACTAAGGTAAAGTCAGGTAAGTGTGTAACCGGGGCAAGTGTGTAGATTGGCTACATCTATTTTTAAAATTAAAATAAGGATGTCCTCTGTTATATTACTAATGTACTAAAGTTCATACTAGTTTTACAAATAAAAATTCACATCTGCTAACTTGTAATAACTTAGATATCTTGTAAATTTATCATACCTTATTAAAAAGGCATCAGTATAGTATTACACACTTAGCCGAACTAAAGCATAATGCTATTAATATATAAAATGCGGAACGATTACACACTTGCCCCATTTTGCTGGGTAAGTGTGTAGTATTGACACTGTTTAAAATTTCTTTTTTTTCTAGTAAACCGTTGATAATTATAAAAGCCGTATGTATTGAAGGCTTACAACTGGGCATCTAATACGTACTTCTATGTGTAAAATTTATCAAACTGTCTTATTATGTGAACAGTGTTACATTTTCTTCACACTATGCAATTTTTACTACACACTTACCTGACTTTACCTTACTTGTTTGACGGCTATCGCGCTATTATCTAATTTAATGTGTTCTGGGGTATACTTTTGAATTAATATTTACGTAATGTTGGGCAAAATATAACTGATCTACAAATTACGACTACAGTAATTGAAAGGTAGTCACAATTACAATTACTTTCCGTAGTTGGTGGTTGACACTCAACAATTAGGTACTATTTCTCGACTAAAGTGTAGTTGTAGTTGGAGTTTACAGCTAAAGCTACCGCAGTTTGATGAAGTAGGTGCACTCACTCACGAGTATCAACTAGAACTATAATTGTTTTAATCTTAGTGACAAACATGCATTATATTAAAGTAGAAGTATAGAGACATTTGAAAGTGTACGTTGATCTGTACTGAGATATTTCAAATTTGATTATTTTATTCCAAGTTGTAATTAAATTACACGCACCTTTCTCAAACAATGTGACATAATTTTTTAGGAAATCAAAGATATCTTGAAAATGAACGAATTTGGGCCTATGATATATCTGATTTGTTCAAAATTTGTGTTATTTTTAAGCAAAGCATTAATAATGACTGTATTGTATTAAAACAATTGAAAGCTGTACCTAGGCTATGAAATACCCTGTATTTGTCTTACCTTCATTGTTACCACAACCTTATTGCTTTTATTAGCTAGGCGTATTTAGGATAATCTACTCTATGGAAATTCAAATTTGTAGTCACACACCTAATTCTTCTTATTTCATTTTAGTGTTTGGAGCCCTGCAAAAAAAAGAGGTTATCAGACAATCTTAACCATAACTAAAAGAAATCAACTTTATGAAATACGTCTAATATTCAATGTGATAATCTGATTATTAAAATGCAATTTTACTATCGCCACAATAACACAAGCAAGTCCATTAGGCATATACGTATATACCTACTATATCTACAGGTACATACGTACAGTTTATCAGAATCACCTGCACGTAGGGAAGTCCTTGTGTTGGTAATACCTTATTCAGCCCCATATTTCTCATGCGTAGTGAGTAGAGCCGGTGAAACTATACGCTCCAGGCACAAGAATGAAAGAAGAACACGTAAATAAGATTTTCCCGGTGATAAATTTTCCCGCACGAACGCTAATAAGCATCATATTGCGTTTTTGGCGTACTTTTTCTTTTCAGGCGGGAACTTATATCCTTGAACTTCGCTTTTGTTGCGCGTTCTCCCCCGTTCACTTTACTCACTTGTACACGCACTCATTTCGCGGTGGAAGTGTTATCAATTTGCTCAATAATACGCTTGCATTAGTTGAATAGGTATGTTTTTGTTTCCTTGGCAGTGGTCTCGTAATAACAGCTACACGTTGGTTGAACCCTTTTTATACGTCTGCTCTTTTATGATAAGTTGTTCAAATTAGCTCATGATGAATGAGATTTGATATGGATATATGAGATTTGCTAGTTTGGGATTACAATTCTTTTAGAAATTGAAGTGAGTGGGTGGCACTATCGTCTTCAGCTAAAAATACTTATTGCTGTATATTATTTAAAATGTATTTTTTAATTGCTTACAGTATTTATCTTTTTATCACACATTTCTTTAAGATAATGCTTTTTGTTGCATCTTAATCGCTCAGTCTAAATATATTTCGGAATAACGTTCTAAGTTAGCCCTGTTGTAATGTTAGAATCAGGTATAGGGATTATAATTTACGTTTCTGCTTGGCGTGTTAATACGTCATGACTAACCATTATAATATGCGTAGTTACCGTCTTACTGAGAAAAATGATATAGAGATGATTCTTATGACTTGAAAACGTATGCTGTATTTACTCCTGGTTGAATTACTCTGCTGATAAAGTGAACATGTGCACCTGCATAGGTGCATTCTTGTATTTCTTCAGTAACTAGTACTTAGGCGAACAATTAGGTCTCTTCCTGGCGCTAATTGTAAGTAGATAATGGGGTACTATAATTTTATTTATGGTTTGGTAGCTTAGGAAGCTTGGGTCAGACCAAATTTTTTTTTTGAAAAATATCAGCAATGGTAATTATAGTTCTAACAAATTGGTATAAGATTCGTAACGGCCACAAATTGTTCTGATTAACAAAATATTATTGTAGGGTTTATAAAGTGTGGATTTTCCAAAAACATTGTGGTAACATATTTTACAGTTATATAGCAATACTTTTGATAATAATAATAATATGGTTTATTATCACAGATCCAAAAACAAGAATGTAGACGTTGTCACGTTAGCAACTGTATCTAAAGTGTAACAAGGATACGTGTATAAAAAACCCACCTCGAATAACAGCTTCCTAAGTTTGTATTTAAAAATGTTAACAACTCTTGAATGTTGCAAATCTAATTATCTAACAGTTTATTAAAAATATAATATATATTATAATTATTGTGTAATTAATGATGCATATGATATAGATATATATGTATATTCAGTGACATTAAAAGTGTTGCACCTAGAAGAAACAATTTATATAATTTGACTTTTTAGTATTGTGATAGTTTTCCATCACAAATGCAACGATAACATTTGCAAGAAATTAATAATAATAATATGTTTGGCGACCCCGTATCTCTCCTGTACACGTCTAGGCATCGACAGAATGAGATGGTTGATATTTCCATGTTGCAATTCATTCCAAGCAACTTGAACGTTGTGGATTAACGTACCAGAGTCTCTGGAGGATGGTGTAAAGTTGACAGTCTTCTCCCCATGATATCCCACATATGTTCAAGGAGTTTAAATCCGGTGAACGGGGTGGCCATGGCAAAACATTACCGCCTGCTTCTTGGGGAAAGTTCATAGTTCGAGGAGCAATGTGGTGACGCGCGTTGTCTTCCTGAAAAAAGGACGTGTGGACAACCATCTATCTAAGGTAGTAAATCGGTTTGTAAGACACCTTCAACATAACGTACAGCTGTCAAACTGCCTCGAATAAAGAGAAGTGATCGTCTACCTTAAGTAGTAGCTGAAGACGACATTACGCCATTCTGCCTCCCAATACTGCCGCTCTCTGCACCAATTCAAATGCTGACGGCAGTGGTCTGCAGCCAAAGGAAGTACTAATCGTGGACGGTATGAAAAAAGTTCTAAGCCTCGAATGCGGCGATATAGTGTACGCATAGTAACAAGTTTACTTTCTTCTCCAAACCATTGGTCAGCGATTTGACGCATTGCAGCAAAACAGTCACGCACAGCTAGTTGTCTGAAGCGCAACTATGTATTACCGTCATTGGCGCACAATTAACATGGCGGCTAATTTCGCGATAGGCAAACCAACATCTTGATAGGCAACAATTTTACTCCTATCAAAGCCACTACCCCGGTGATAATTTTGACGTCTTCGAACTCTAGGTATTTTGTTACGCTTAACACTCGTACTAGGATGCCTTAGCGGCTATTTTATACTTTACTTTAGTTAATCGAAGTTTGTCTCTACTTCTGATATTGTCATATATATCCGAGTTAAGGAAATTCTTATGTTTGCAGATACAGATGTATAATTTAAAAATATATATATGTAGGTAAGAGGTAAAATTTTGCATTCCATAAACAATGATATACAAGAGTGTATATCATTAACTCCAGCCGTCGTCTTGAGTATACGTTTCTGAGAGATACAAAAGGTTCTTAGCAAGTGTAGAGTTACCCTATACGCAAATATTATAGCTCAGATGCGACTCAACATGCGCATATTAGACAGGAAGTAACTGATGTCTCAACGCATATCTCAAACACATAACCAAATAAGATACAAAGTTAAGTTTAGAGATGAATTTGTTAATGTGATGTTTTCCCATTTAATTTTTGATGAAAATGATCACCCAAATACTCGCAATTGTCATTATATTTAGAACATCAGCACCAATAGCCAATGACGCAGGTTTAATATAATTATGAAAGTCCGGAAAAACCTTTTACTGTAGATTCCGGCAGTGAAAGCTTACGCAACACTTTAACGCACACTAACCACATGTGTGGTGGTTATAGAAAATATTTGCCGGAATAAGTGAGGGTAGGGTGAAACGGCAATTATAGATTAAGGAGCACATAGTCGAATATCTGAACAGATTTAAAATGCATAGCATTTGAACTGTTTCAAGTGTTTCGAGTGTTTTAGATATATTTTACTCGCAACTGAGAAGGTTGCATACCCAATGCGTACAACAATGGAAAAACAATCGGAGGTTGTGGTTAAGAAGAAAAATAACATGTTTAGTTTTTGGTGAATATGTCGTAAATGCCTGGTTCTATTGACTATAAGAAATAATAAAAATAAATCCATCGTTTTGACTGGTGGGTGGTAATATGTTATTTTTGTTCACGGTTGTCAAATAAAATCTTCTGAAGATGTTAAAAATACTTACATTATATTTATTACTACTTGGTGAAAGTATTTTTACATTTTCAGTTATTAAAATTGGGTACAGTTAAACTGAGATGTTATTGCGAATGAATATTCAGTAATTGAAGAGGACTACGATATATTAGAGGCAAACGAAATATCAAATGGTCAAGAAATTTTAAAATCAAATTGTAACAAGTGGAGAAACTGTATAATTTGCTGCTATAATGTTTTACTAAAATTTAACTACATATATTGTCTTATAAACATCTATTTGGAGCATATAAATTCATCATTCACACTGGTTTCTTGTGAACGTAGTTTTTCAAAGTTAAAGTATATACTAAACAGACTAACAAATTTCATGTCACAGAATCAATTAGAAGCTTTTTAATTTATGTCTGTAGAAAAACATATTTTACAAAATATTAAGAATGGTGATATAGATTTAATTGCCAACAAAAATTCAAACATGAAAAATGTTACAGTTATAATCAGTGTATTTGAAAAAAATAGTATTTTATCTCGCTTATTAGTATATAATATGCTTCTAGTCTGTAACGCTTTGTATAACTAAAATATAAAAAAAAAATTTGCCTGCAAATAAATTGTATTATACAACTGTAAAACTAATTTATTTTTTTGTGGCAATATAAGTGTAAATTAAGAAAAAGCCGGATGAGGCCGAGCGAGCTGAAATTTTCCCGGGCTGCTGAGCCCTCCCAATCCGGCCCTGGTGGACATTGGCTTTGGGAAAATGTCGAGAAAATGATTGATAATATAAATAAGGAGTGAGATAAATTTTCACTAAAGCTATTAAAGTGCTTCTTCAGAAACAATTTTTTCACAGTCTTATCAAAGTAGCTATGTGGTATTAATTGTTTTCATGTACCATTCGGGAACTTACAGTTTCGAGCCCCAATGGTCCATTAACGGTTGTGTCAACTTAAGCCTGTGATAATTTGTAGTTTATACCTTTTTTATTTCTTGTTTTTAACTCTCATCATACTTCACCAACACTTTTGATGTTTTTTTTTAAATATTAATATATCGAGATACCACACAGAAGGATACCGTGAGAAGCAACCCTGTGGAACTTCTGCGCTGCGACTGGCTTGCTGGTTTGCTGGACTGTGTGTCGCGACAGCTTTCGCACTACTGCTGATGTGGATCGTGCTTAGATAGCTGTACAACGAGATAATCAGTATTGCGCATGTAAATTTCCACTTCTCACAAAAAAAATTGCATGTTAATGAAAACGAATTACTTATAAGATCGTTATAGTTGGCCACACCACCCGATTTTTCATGAATTCTAACAAAATGTAATCATATTTATTACATATACAGGGTGTTTCAGACCACTCGTCCACTATCTTTTTCTCGCGATCTATTGCAGCTAGACTAATGCGACAAAAAAATTAATAACAAAACCCTACCTAAAGAATCATTCGAAAATATTTTTAACTTCCGGAAACGTTCCATTATACCGGAAGTGGATAGCAAGTTCCTTATTTTCAATGGAATCATATGTTTTTCCTTATCTCAATGAATTGTACAGATTATTTGAACACAATTTTCACTAAAGTTCTCTATCCCTAAATCCAACCGTTTTTGAGATATTCACGATTTTGTCAAAATTTTGACGTTTTCATCTCTTTCGAAAACATACCATATTTTGTAAACTATTAAAGATAATTATCTCATTTTACTAGTATCCAAGAAAAATAGTTGTTCCTACCAAATTCTGTCAAAAGAAGCACTAAATTGTATACAGAGTGTTCATAAATCGATTGTCAATTCGAATACATTTAACCTTAGAAAATTATTTTTTTTCAAATATAACATTATATTTCTAATTATACCATACAATGTAGAAATAAATTCTCCGTCGATAAGTATAAAGGATGCATATACCTATTCCTAGTCGTTTTCAAGATATCAACCATTATTTACTCAGCTATGAAAATTTTAGTACATTTCTTGCAGTAGGCTATGAAAATGACAAGTAGGTTTGACAATCATCAAAGCAGTGTTACTTTACTTCATCATTAAGATCTAATTTTTTCCATTGCTGATCCATGGTTATAACGTTGAGGTTGATAGGAGTATTATAAAAGATATTTTGGGCTGTGAAAGTTTCAGTTATCAAAGCAGTAGCGTTGTCATGTCAGTTTCAGATCGAGAAGTGTCAAACTTGTCTTTGCTAATCACCCTATTATAGTCGAATTTTCATTATTAGTGGTTCTTTGTTGTTGTTTGCTTTATTGTTACGCGTTATTTTGTTAGTTTTTGTTGTTCAAGTCTTATTTTTATTATGGCATTTTCAAATGCAGAAGCATTCGACATGTTGATGATTATGGGTGAATGTCAAAAAAATATGGCGATGGCAGCGCGTGTATATACCGAAAGGTATCCAGAGCGACGACAGTTTACGCGTAAGGTATTCTCTCGTTTAGCTCTCTGTGTGCAAAAAACAGGAAGTGTGCGCAAAAACCACAACAAGGGCAAGCAAATTGTTCGGCATATTAGAATTAACTATGTGAGCGTATGGCGAGTTCTTAATGACCACAAAATGCACCCGTACCATATCTCGCTTCGTCAAAAATTACGTGACGGCGACTTCCAGGCCAGGGTCCGTTTTTGTCGATGGGCACAAACAAAATTAATTGCAGATCCTCGATTTTTTGAAAAGGTATTGTGGTCAGATGAAGCAACATTTAAAAGTAATGGTGAAGTAAATCATCATAATTTACATTATTGGTCACACGAAAATCCACACTGGATGCAAGAACTTGACAGTCAAAATGTGTGGAGCATAAACACGTGGTGCGGCATCCTTGGTGACCAAATAATTGGACCCTACTTTTTTGAAGAAACGGTAAACGGGAATGTGTACAGCAATTTCTTAACAAATGAATTGCCAGTGCTCCTCGAAAACGTACCGTTAGAAACAAGTATGTGGTTCCAACGGGATGGTTTTCCTGCATATTTTGCTGTACATGTGAGAGAAAAATTAAAGAAATGTTTCCAAATAAATGGCTTGGGATAGGTTCCGAAATTTCATGGCCAGCTAGATCACCAGACCTGAGATGTTTAGATTATTATTTTTGGGGAAGGGTGAAAGATATTGTTTATCAAAATCGCCCGCAAAATGCGGAAGAAATGAAAATGAGAATAAGACAAACGTGTAGATCCATAAGCAGAGAAGAACTAATTCGAGTTCATAAGAACTTTGAGGCCAGAATAGAGCGACGTATAGAAAGAAACGGCAGACATTTTGAATAATTCATTTTTATTTAGTTATTTTAGATTAAGTGCAATAATTTTTTTATGATTATTTTGTGATCTATTTTTTTTTTATGTAATATGTACCATTTTATCTGGCATCTTTAAATTATTGAGTATCATCTATTCCCTTCTACATAAGCAATAAATGTAAAATATCTTTTATAATACTCCTATCAACCTCAATGTTATAACCATGGATCAGCAATGGAAAAAATTAGATCTTAATGATGAAGTAAAGTAACACTGCTTTGATGATTGTCAAACCTACTTGTCATTTTCATAGCCTACTGCAAGAAATGTACTAAAATTTTCATAGCCGAGTAAATAATGGTTGATATCTTGAAAACGACTAAGAATAGGTATATGCATCCTTTATACTTATCGACGGAGAATTTATTTCTACATTGTATGGTATAACTAGAAATATAATGTTATATTTGAAAAAAAAAAACTTCTAAGGTTAAATGTATTCGAATTGACAATCGATTTATGAACACTCTGTATACAATTTAGTGGTTCTTTTGACAGAATTTGGTAGGAACAACTATTTTTTTTGGATACTAGTAAAATGAGATAATTATCTTTAATGGTTTACAAAATATGGTGTTTTCGAAAGAGATGAAAACGTCAAAATTTTGACAAAATCGTGAATATCTGAAAAACGGTTGGATTTAGGGATAGAGAACTTTAGTGAAAATTGTGTTCAAATAATCTGTACAATTCATTGAGATAAGGAAAAACATATGATTCCATTTAAAATAAGGAACTTGCTATCCACTTCCGGTATAATGGAACGTTTCCGGAAATTAAAAATATTTTCGAATGATTCTTTAGGTAGGGTTTTGTTATTAAATTTTTTGTCGCATTAGTCTAGCTGCAATAGATCGCGAGAAAAAGATAGTGGACGAGTGGTCTGAAACACCCTGTATATTACAGGATTTATTCGATTATTAATAATATTTATATTTGAAAAATGTAAAATTTGATATTTTTGTAGGAAATATGTAAGTAGATATTATTGAAAATACGCCACTATAGAATCGCCCTAAAGATTTCTAATATTTTGCTATACAGATGCAGTGCAATAACATCAATTATTGCAGTTATTCATACAATTTCGCTTCATACAAAATTGTTGTAATAATTAATAAAACGTTTTTTTCCCCTGTGTATTATCTCTTCGTGGAAAACTGCTTACCGTTTTAATAAATCCGACGAATACAATCCCCGCACAAAGAGAGCGCGCCGAAATTTTAACGCATTATAACGGATATATTTCAATCTGTGCTGAGACGACGCGGATTAAAAGAGGAAATTAAATTCCGACGAATTACGAAACCCAAATAAATAACTCTGAAACGAGAGACCGCGGCGACTGAAGATGACAAGGGCGTTGTCGTCGCCCCCGTTTTTTCGACCCACCTCCGCGGCCGCAAAATAAATTACACCTAATGCAGAATCATAGCCCGAAGACCGAAATCTAATTCCAGTCCGAATCCTGTAGAACTGTCAATAAATTGGCCACAGGGTGATATATGTCGTGCGCGACACAGTAATCGATGCTTTTTCCATTGTCCTTTTCAATTAAAGGGATGGAATTTTCAATATAAATAGACCACTGTCGAATGAAAACGCCTGGAATACGAAAGGGCTCGGATAGGGGTCGTTTCTTTCGCTACGTGATTGGCAGATAGCGAATGCCGAATTTTAATAACAAATACACAAGTATTCTAACTACTCCTTTCTTTCAGTTTACTTTAGTCTTATTGTGACGCTCTTATTAATACTACTGTATTCTTTCTATCCCACTGTTTCTCAACCTTTTGTAGAGCGAGAAATCCTAGAATACTTACATTTTCTTTTCTGAGGAATCTCTTTCTTAATACACACTGTTTACTCCCTTAGTACTAAAATATAAGATACCTAACATTTCATCAAAATATCGGCATTATCAATCTTTAAATATAGAGAATTGAACAACTGTAAAAATAAAAAACATATTGAACACAAAAAAAAAAAAACTTATACACTGTTACGGGGTTCGCTCGCTCTCAAGCGTAAGGTCTTGGATCGAAATAATTTGGTTCGACACACAAATTTTTGGATGACAGTGTATATTTGACAAAACAAATTAAATTCAAGATAAATAAAAAAAATACAATGAATTACAATAAAAACAACTCTTAACATAGGTTACGATGATAATATATATATTAATGTTCGGTTTTAACCTGTATACTTAAATAATAAATTAAACTATTAATTATGATATAATTCCGAAATATAGAAGTTATAATATCTAGGTTAATAATGTTGGCCGGAAGGTTTATGTCATGTGATCGGATTTTAGAAAAATGAATAAAATAAAATTATGAAATATTAATTTTGGTGCAAAGAAAAGAATAATAAAACTATAATACGACTTATCTGGTAAATTTCTTGGAGTGTCGGTGCATTGTGTCGGGGATGGTTTGAGCGCGTTACGCTGATGTCAAGGCGTGGCCCCCTTTCGAATTCAACGATCCGGATTTGGTCTCCCAAACTAAGTACTTCGTTCACCCTCTTGGTTTCACTCGACGCCAAAATAAAGTGGTAGTAGATAATAGTAGTAAATAGTAGTAGGTCCTAAGATCGGATTACTAAACTGATAAAATTAACAAGAGAAGAAGTCCGCTTACCAGTGACCTAAGATGACGCCATTAACAAAATGTGAAATGCCGGCTAGACGCTGCTGTTTCAAAACCCTTTGTCAGGAATATCGATGCAAAGGACACAAATCTCCTGGCAGTCCCAGGTAAAACGAACAAAAATGCACTCGATATTAGAAGTTTCTCGCGCGACAAAATCCCACAATGTGGTCTAATTGAAATTTGCACGGAGCAACTTGAACAGCGCGTCTAAGATGGTGTGTCTCGCCTGTGCGTCTCTCTTACTTAGGCAAGAGGGCGGATGTCAGAAAATACCACGTGAATTAAATAAGTCGCTGACAAACTTAACAATGCGGAATAATTTGCACAAAAGAAAAGGTTTTAATGAATGAAACTTGAACTAATAATTAAAGAATGAAAAGTAAATTTAACTGACAAGGAATTACTAATTAATTTGGAAATAAATAACGAAAATGAGACATTAAATTTTGCTATCGCGGTAAGATGCGTTGTGACGACCAAGGAGTTCGAAGCCTCACTGCTAGATGGCGCTGCAGGGTCTAATTCTTAAATAAATGAAATAAAAATCTTTAAATAAAATCTAAAAATGAAGTGATCGCAATCCAACGGCAACAACACTAAAAAAATTAGGTAATTTTTCTTGGTAAAAATCACTTTTTTTGATAATTTTCCGCACTGAATGAGGGTATATGTACAGACTTAAGGAACTTAAGGAAAATGTCGAAATGTTGGAAATTTTCTGTTTCTAAGAAAAAATCTCTAACATCGTAGCATTGCCAAGAAAATATAATAAGAATTATCTCTTAGGAAAAACCTCTCCAATTTGTAAAATTACAGCCATAAATATAGTAATTTTCAAGTGTAAGGAAATAAGCAAGGCGCGCATGCGTTAACTTAGAATGTTCTGGTTCAAGTCAGACGTAGGCAGAAATGACATGGTGTTCGGCCACACGTGGTTCTGTTTTCTTGTTATTTTAGAACTATTATACTGATTATTAGTAGGTGGTGTTAATTTATATTAAAAAATCTGTGTGTTGTTCTTTTAATACAATTTGAACATGGAATAACCGAAACAACTTGCATGCACGTAGGAATTAATTCAGCATTTTCTGTTAAAAACTCGCCTACACACTAAAAAAAAAATTAAGTAATATTTCTTGGTAAAAATCACTTTTTTGCATAATTGCATAATTTTCCGTATCTAATGGGGGTAAATGTACAAAATGTTTTACGTGAAATTGAAAAAAATTGTTTCTCAAAAAAAATCTTTAACATTGTAGGTAATATTACTAAGAAAAATATCAATATCTCCCAGGAAAAACTTTAATTTCTTACAATTTGGAAAATTATAGTTAAAAATAATATCTTTTATTCAAATAAATTACCTTAGCAGCAAAAAAATATTTTTAGGATATGTGATATCAAGTACTTACGATTTTCTCAAAGAAACTGTTTATTTTATACAAAGTCGGTGCAGTTACAGATATAGTAGTAGTAGATTTATGTCAAAATTGTATTACAAAACTGCAAATCATCACGTCATGATGTTCTAAACATATAATAGCAAAGTTTTCTAGCCTATAGTAGCAAATACGTAAACATGTTCTGCAAGAACAGAAATTCCCGTGAAGATGGCGGTTCTCCTATTTCATTGCACTAACTTTTCATACTCGATATAAGTGTTCTACATCACATACATAGTTATCAAATATTTATTTATTACTTGCCAGATAAATATTGTACTGGACATTCACAAACAACACACTTTGCAATGAGAGTAAGTATGTTCATTCTAATGCATGACTATTGCTAAAACAAACGCAGTTAAAATAAATATTAATAATTAGCGCCAAACACCCTGGCTGGTCTAACTGCACACCCTAAGTGCAACTAGAGTGTTCGAAGTCACTCTCAAAGTGCTTATCCTGAATTTAACATTACAGTTAATATTTATATTACGGATATATTTTCCAGATTAATCTTATCTAATTACAGTAATTACAATTCATACCAAACATATGGAAGAGCAAGTTTATTTTGGAAACGACCATACCCTAAAGTTTTTAAAATAATACACTTTTATAGTCATACTCACTTTATTGTAATATCACAACTTTTTTTGCTGTGTACTGCTTTATTTATGAGAAGCTAATAATTACAATTCATCAAAAACTCCGTGCTCCACCTAAAGGCACTACAGAAGGCTATCTAGTCTTAAGTACTATATGGATTCCATAACAATTGAAATGTTCCTACTCTAAGTAAATTAAATTTTCAAAATTACAAAAATACATTAAATCGTTCAACTATCAGTTGTTATTGTGTTTGCGCCTGTGGAGAGATTTAAGTTATTTTTCAGCATTCGCAGAAGCAAGTAAAACCACGGTAAAACTTTACGCTGGGAGGAGAACTTTGGAAACAGCCCCAGGTATTAGTTAAGATAGGAAAACACTTTAAATTATAGTATTTTTGCTCTATTATCTTTTGCAATTTTCAATCTTGATTTATCTCATAAATTGGTAAACCAATGAATACAATTTGATTTTTTAAATATACCGGGTATATCATTACATTAGACGGAAGACCTCTTTCACTGATTTCGAATATAGGCATATATTTAAATAAGCCATTTTTGAATTACTGGAGTTTATATCATTTAAATGGAACAGTGCAAATTTTAGATTATTTATGCTATTGCTCCACATGAGAGTTGCTCAAAAAAGCGCCTGAGCTTTAAGCCCCACATGAAAGTTGCTCAAAAAGCTCCTGAGCTCTCAAAAAGGCTCCTGAGCTTTAAGTTCCACATGAAAGTTGCTCAAAAAAAAAGCTCCTGAGCTTTAAGCTCCACATGAAAGTTGCTCAAAAAGCCCCTGAGCTTTAAGCTCAACATGAAAGTTGATCAAAAAGCTCCTGAGCGTGCAAAAAAGCTCCTGAGTGCTCAAAAAAAAAAACTCCTGAGCTTTAAACTCTACATGAAAGTTGCTCAAAAAAGCTCCTGAGCTGTAAGCTTCACATGAAAGTTGCTCAAAAAAGTTCCTGAGCTTTAGGCTCCACATGAAAGTTGCCCAAAAAAGTTCCTGAGTTTTAAGCTCCACATGAAAGTTACTCAAACAAGCTCCTGAACGCTCAAAAAAGCTCCTGAGCTTTAAGCTTCACTTGAAAGTTGCTCAAAAAAGCTTCTAAGCTTTAACCTCCACACGAAAGTTGCTAAAAAAGCTCCTGAGCTTTAAGCTTCACATGAAAGTTGCTCAAAAAAGCTTCTAAGCTTTAACCTCCGCACGAAAGTTTCTCAAAAAAGCTCCCGAGCTTTAAGCTCCACATGAAAGTTGCTCAAACATGCTCCTGAGCGCTCAATAAAAGCTCCTGGGCTTAAGCTACATATGAAAGTTGTCCAAAAAAGTTTCTGAGCTTTAAGCTTCACATGAAAGTTGCTCAAAAAGCTCCTGAGCGTTAAGCTCCACACGAAAGTTGCTCAAAAAGCTCCTGAGCGTTAAGCTCCACACGAAAGTTGCTCAAAAAGGTCCTGAGCTCTAAGACCCACATGAAAGTTACGCAAAAAGCTCCTGAGCTTGAAGCCCCATATGAAAGTTGCTCAAAAAAGCTCCTGAGGTTTAAGCTCCACATGAAAGTTGCTCAAAAAAAGCTCATGTGCTTTAAAACTCCACATGAAAGTTGCTCAAAAAAGCTCCTGAGGTTTAAGCCCCACATGAAGGTTGCTCAAAAAAGCCCCTGAGCTTTAAGCTCCAATGGAAGTTGCTCCAAAAAGCTCCTGAGCTTTAAGCTTCTCCTGAAAGTTGCCCAAAAAAGCTTCTGAGGTGTAAGCTTCACATGAAAGTTACTCAAAAAGGCCCCTGAGCTTTAAGCTCCACATGAAAGGTGTTCAAAAAAGCTTCTCAGCTTTAAGCTCCACATGAAGGTTGCTCAAAAATGCTCCTGAGCGCTCAAACTACTATATATATATATATATACTACTACTACTATATATATATATATACTACTACTACTATATATTATATACTACTACTATATATAATATATATATATATATATATATATATATATATATATATATTTGTCCTTTCGATAATACGACGTCCACACATTGTTGGGGTGCATTGCATGTGGCGTCCACCGTCATATGACGTCCGTATATGGACGCCACAAAACATTTCTATGCTAATGTGATGTACGGACTGCCTAGACCTTGTAAACGATTTTAGCTGGACGTTATTTTGGTGCCCCGATGAAGATGTTTGTGTATTAATTAGTTCGGCGAAATACTGTAGTGTGGCGCTGCGGAATTTCGTAATATACCCCAATATACAAATTATGACATCCTTCCGCGTATGCGACGTCCAATCTAAAATAATGTTTATAATATTTCGCGTATGCGACGTCCGGTAGCTCTGACAACATTGCATGCGTAGTTATAGCCATTGATAGCGAGGGAAGGGGTGTTAGCGTCTTATTAATTTTGCATCGTATGGTTGTATTATGAGTTTTAAAAATGCTTAGGTGTAGTATGTTTATTCTAGCCGATCCGCAGAACTCGCCGCTCGCTTCATCTCCTTACATTATTCCACAACATCGGGATGTTACAGAATATAATTTACTACAAACATGTTTAATTCACTGTCTTCGATGCCCAAAAAGTAATAATAATTTATTCCCAGGCCATTTCTCGGTTGTAGAAAATTGAATTCACTCCCAGAACTATACAAAATTAATAATAGTTTTCCTGTTACAGTATTTTTTTTTGATTTGTAAATTATGAATAAAAGAAACAGTTTTTAGCTAATAAAAAGAAATAATATCTTTTCAATTCAGTCAAATCAATTTAGGGCAATCCACTTAAATTGTTTAAAATTTGTTTACCTATTTTATCTAGGATACATTAATAACAATACATTAATTATTCGTTTTTTTTTTCGGTTGAAAATTCTTTGTTAATAGCAAATTGGTGTTTAATTTTCATTCTAGTTTACCATACAGATGTATTTTTTTTCAAATTTGACTAACGTAAATAGTATCCAGAATAGATGTTTTGTTAGTTATTACAGCGATTTTGTATGAAAGGATCTCGTACTACCCGTATAGCAAAATATTAGACATTTTTTGGAGCAGTTCTCTAGTTCTTTATTTTCAAAAAACACACACAATTATATTTTTTAAGATATAAATGTTCCATTCGTTAAAATTCGTGAACAATCGGGTGGTGTGACCAGCAGTTCTGCTCTTATTGGTAATTGTTTTCCTTACATGCGCAGTGCTGGTTATACCTATGCGGGTTACAGGTTGTATTCTTTAGCTGTTTTTAGCTTTTTTCACCGTTTGCTGCATCTCGTGAGTGAAAGTTGTCGCGGTACACAGGGCAATGAAATTAACGTATGCGCATTGTGCAAACATCTGAAAAGCAACCGTCATCGAAATAATCCAATGCTATTACTTCAAAAATAACAGCCAGTAGTACCTTGTGTGGGTTGGAATATACGGAAAATTGACGCACAGTATCTTTCAGTCAATTTTACACTCATCATAACAAACGGGTAATAGTGTCATGTGTAAAGTTTGTCCACGCAAACCGAAAGTGTTGGGTGAAGTGTAATGAAATAAGAAATCAAAACGCTTGGACTACAAAATTATCACAAGCCCAAGCTTGATACAGGAAATAATGGACTATTAGGTTCGCAGTTCTATAACAGTCCAACAAGTTTCTGAACTATATAAAAACTATGAATAGGTATTAAATATCTTAGTAGAATTGTGAAGCCGCAGTTTCTAGACAATCTCCTTTATAGCTTTAGTATTTGTTCCACCTTTTTATTTTATTATGAAATTATTATACTTTAAACTTTTTAAATATTTTCGTCAGAAGAATGTATTCTTTACATCAGTATATGTTTAACTCATTTTCATACACATATAACTGTTTCTAAATGTCATTATAGTTTCTAAGCAGGTATGTAAGTTTCTTTCATGCATTTTCTTAAGGTGTAATCTTTGTTTATAAATAAGATTTGAAAAATAACAAATTTCGAATAGATATCGCATGACAAAAATGTGTTATTAATGACAGAATTCAGAATAACGTTTTACAACAAAGACATTTTGTTTTTGTTACAAATTTATGTGTAACAATTACTTTTAAACTACACTTATGTGTTTTGATGTACAATTATCGCAAAATATCTAACCAACGTTATGACATTAGAAGATTCTACATGAGTATGATCCGGGTTTACCTAAGGATCATATAAAACTTATTATATATAAAATTTGATTAAATGTCCGCTATTTAGTTATTAATTTCTTGACGACCTTAATAAATATGTTTGCATTATAAACATGACAACAATCTTTATCCCATTCCCTCCCAATTTTCAAAGTAATTACATTTCGCATTGGATTCTGCTGTTTATTAGCACTAGAATATTAAGTATTGAAATATATTAACAATTGTAGGAAACTTTAGTTTTGAGAGGTTGACAGCAGAGCAAGAGAAGGCGATGGTGGCAGATTGTTTTTTTATCTGCATTGTTTAATTTTAATATGAAAATAGATCTGTTTGTTTGTTGTTATTAAAGTAAATTTAAAAGAAAAGAAGGTTATTTCTTACACAATATTACTACACACTTCTATAATATTACAGCAGTTTATTTAGAAAATCCACATTATATACATCCTACGATAATATTCGTCCATCAGACTAACAATTTGTTCCTCGTCACGAATGCTATATACTAATTTGTATGAATTATCATTACAAGTGTTGATACTTTTTTTCACTTTTTCCATGTAAAAACTGACAAAATACAGAGATTTTATTCCATTCAGAACAAAGAATATGGAATTAATTTGTAGATGTAACTGTGTGCCCAAAAAAAATTGCAACACCTTAAAAGAGTTATAAGGCTGAAGTTTCAAGTAGATTTCATAACTACTAGTTTTCAGTATAAATCATAGCAATTGAAAAAAATACAACAATTAGCAAAAATTTATCAATCAAATGTTACATCTGAATGAGATGATCATTGGTATCTTATGGATCTCATTCCAGGCATAATGTAAAATGACGACGATAGTTCCTGCAAGGTGTTGCTGCTTATGGTAAACGCCTTATGTAGCAGCAACCTATCATATCCCAACACATCCTCGATCGGGTTTAAATCCGGTGAGCGAGCAGGGGGTCTAGTAGGTTTCAGCGCCGCCGTTTCATCGCCGCCGTTTCAGCGCCGCCGATTCAGCGCCAGGACATTTCAGCGCGGGACGTTTCAGCGCCGGGACATTTCAGCGTCAGCCGATTCAGCGTGCGCGTTATTGAACGGTTAAACTATGGATAACTTGATGATTCATTTTTATGGAGAATTTTTGTCCATGTGTATTGGTTGCAAACTACATATGTAACATTTTTCGAATTTATTGTGATACCACTCCTTTTTTCTGAACATAATCTTGATTAAGTAAAATAATGAGATCCTATGCAACTGGAGTCGTGAGCTTCGATGAATAGAAAATTGTTTTAAGGATTATTATTTTTTTTTCAGATTACATCTAAAAAAAACAGATAAATTAAATATTCTTACTCCATAAGAGTTTATTTTATCTGGTGTTTTTTCTCGGTCTAGATTCTAGGACGTTTCGACCCGCAGAACGTGTTAACCGCCAGATGCAATACCAGTTGAATTTGATTTAAACATATGATGCAGAGACTTTTTGAACATCAGGAGAGAGGACACAATCACAAGTCATCATATTTTTTTTAGTGTTGGAAAGTGACTGTTTTAAGTGATACTTTTCTTTTTTGCGAAACATCGTAAGGATGAATCAGCAATGTTTACAAATCATATTTTTTTTATATTGAAAGGCGGAGGAAGGCAATTTTTTTTTAAACATTCGAAGAGGATAGATACATTAAAAATGTTTCAAATCATATTTTTTTTTAACATTGGAAGGAGGAAAGGGGGAGCAGAGGATATTTTTTTCTTGTTTTTTAAACATCGGAAAGAGGGGAATGGGAGGGGAGGAGGAATTGTTCTTTTTTAATGATATTTTTTTTTCTTTTTTTCAGAACATCTGGATAAAGGATGCATAAGAAATGTTTTAGATCATATTTTTTTCTAACATTGGAAGGAGGGGAGAGGGAAGGGATATATTAGCTTTTTTAATGATAATTTTTCTTCTTTTTTCGAAACATCGAGAGATAGGATGCATTAGAAATGTTTCAAAAGACTTTTTTTAACACTGGAAGGGGCGAGAGGGAGGGGAATGTTTTTTTAAATGGAATTTTTCTGTTCTTTTTTTCGAAACATAGAAAGAGAAGACAGATCGGAACTGTTTCAAATCATATTTATTTTTTTTTAACATTGGAAGGGGGAAAGGGAGGGGATAGAATGTCTTTAATGATATTTTTTTTCTCGTTTAACAACGGGAGAGGACGCATTAAAAATGTTTTAAATCATTTTTTTATATTGGAAGAGGTGGAGGGGGAGGGCATTAGTGTTTTTAATGACAATGTTTATGATTTGAAACATTTTTAAACGCATCCTCTCTCTTCTGATGTTCCGGAAAAAAAGAAAAAAAAATTAAAAAACTAATACCCTTCCCCTCCACCTTTCTAATATTAAAAAAATGGTTTAAAACTTTTTTAATGCGTCTTCTCCCGTTTTAAAAAGAGAAAAAAATCATTAAAAAACATTCTACCCCCTCCCTTTCCCTCTTCTAATGTTAAAAAAATATATATGATTTGAAATATTTCTGATCTGTCTTCTCTGTTTTGAAAAAAAGAAAAAAAGATACAATTAGAAAAACATTCCCTCTCCTCTCGCCCCTTCCAGTGTTAAAAAAAAATTTTTGAAACATTTCCAATCCATCTCTCTCTCCGATGTTTCGGAAAAAAATTGTATTAAAAAATATAATTTTCCCCTCTTTCCTCCTTCCAATGTTAGAAAAAATTATGATTTAAACATTTCTAATGCATCCTCTCTCTCGACGTTTCGAAAAAAAAAAAGAAAACTATCATTAAGAAAAGCTAATATACTCCCCCCTTCCTCCTTCCAATGTTAGAAAAATATGATTTCAAACATTTCTTATGCATCCTTTATCCAGATATTTCAAAAAAAAAGAAAAAAATCATTAAAAAGAACAATTGCCCCAAAAAATATCATTTAAATAATCATTACCTTCCCTGTCACCCATCCATGTTTAAAAAATGATATTTCGACAAAAAGAAAAATCATTTAAAAAATCATTCCCTCTCTCCTCTTATTCCTTCCATGTTAAAAAAAAATCAAACGTTTTATATTGTGTATCATACGTTCAAATCAAATTCACTGGCACTGCATATGGCGTCAAAACGTTCCGGTTCGAAACGGCGCATCGAAACATTCCATGCAACCAATAATACGTCGTACAAAATTTTTCATAAGAATGATGATTAAGTTAAGATCATTAAGTTATGAATCATTAAGTTATCTATAGTTTAACCATTCAATAATGCGGCGCTGAAATGTCCCGGCGCTGAATCGGCCGGCGCTGAAATGTCCGGGCGCTGAATCGGCGGCGCTGAATCGGCGGCGCTGAAACGGCGGCGATGAAACGGCGGCGCTGAAACGTCCCATTCCGCGAGCAGGCCAGGAAGAATTTCAACTTCCTCTTCGTTTTATGAAGTTCTGACAGGTATGGGCAATATGATTATCAGCGATTTTTTTACAAGCAGCCAGTTGTTTTGTTAAGATTCCAGCTTTGTGAGTGTCCTCCTTCGATCTGTTGCATTTTTTTTTGGCACGTATTTCATTTTATTTGCCTATACAAAATCTAATGTGATCAATTTTATTCCATTTCAGTAAAGAGTAATAGTAGTAATAAGTTTATAATTTTGGATATTGTAGTTTTTATATATATATATATAGATATTCTAATTCGGAGATATTAGCCGCTCCCATAAACTTTATATTTTATGTAACCTCATAGCAAAAAGTCAGAAGGTTTAAGTCTGGAGTTCTGGCGGCCACTTTACTGCCCCACTTTGTCCACTCCATAAGCTGAGGAAAAATTATTCGATAATTTCTGACCTCTAAACCAGAGTGTGGAAGAGCCCCGTTTGTTTGAAACCAGAGGTTATTGTAATTGAGATAAATAGCTTGTAATGTCGGAACTTATGTTTTTGGGTCAATAAAAGTTTCTCCATTGGTAACGTGCCATAGATGATTCAAATATTAGCATTGATAATCCCTGCCTAAACATCAACTTTCTAAGGACGTTGAGAGTGAGCTTCTATTAGCCATTTAGGTTTTCCTGAGCCTAATATCGACAATTATTTCTGTTAGTTAACATATTCATTTAACATAATTTCGTGGCTTCGTCAGAAACAAAATGTTGTTTCAGAAATCCGAATTTGTTTGGAACGCATCCTCATGATTTCACAAAATCGCAGTCTTCTATCGAAATCATCTGCCCTTAGTTCTTAGACTAATGCACTTTTTATGGATGTAATTTCTCTTTTAAGCTCTTTACGAACAGATCGTTCTGAAATATTATAGTCACGTTGTAGATCATTGCACGATGTCCGGGGTCGTTCGTTCATCGCCAGCAAAATATTTAATGCAGCATCACCACCAGTAGCAGTTTTTGGTCTTCCCGTCTTATACTTTTTCCTTACGTCGGATGTCTGCGTATTTTTCAATAAATTGGAAAGTCTGCGTAATAGCCAGTACGGTTAGAATAGACGTAACTGAATAATATGCATACTTCTTGCTTGCGCAAATTTTCGATCACCATACCTTATCATGATGAAAATATTAGATTTACCCTTTTCTGTTAAGTGAACCATTTTTAACACACTCAAATTTAAAACTAATTCACAAGAAATTATCAACAGCGACGCTGATTGTCAAAAAATAACAACTGATAACCAATCAAAAATATCGGCAAGGCAGAGGCACAAGTAACAACAATTTCGTGTGTGACTATTATATTAGTATCTTGGAAATATTATTGTGTGACCCCTCATAAAATGTAACTATTTGTACGTAGAAAAATTTGTGATTCTGAAAATAGTATAAAACGTATACATAATTATTCAAAAAACAAAACAAAAGAACTTTTATTTGAAGAAAACTTAGATTAAAATAAGAATTAAATAAATAATGGCATAATTCATACTTTTGCCGGAGATGCGCCTTGTAGTGTAGGCTCTTGTATTTGTATGCATACATATAGAATGTTAAGAAATAACCAAACGTTTAGTAAATCATAAATCAAATGGGGCTGTAAAAATAGATAGTATGGCAACATGGCGGAGTTCATTCTAACGGTATTAGAAAGTAAGTATATTTCGTGGTTGCTATAAGCGGTAAAACATAGCGTGCATACCCATGGACGTCACATGAGCGACATACTGAAAGGACGTCACATTAATTTCATAATGGAAATAAACTATGAGCGCGATAGACAAATATAGAAGTGTATAGCGTTATATGTGGACACCCTTATTACAATCCAATCGTCAAACTTCAATATATATTGCGCTATCAGGTGGACGCAATAACGCGGTTCGGTGAAAAGACGTTCATATGATAGAGGGATGTATAATATACTATATTATAATATTATTATATATATACGTAGTTGGTATTATGTATATGCGACAGGACATGGCTTCGTAACTATGAACGATTGTATATTTGTATTTGGTTGACCGAGCGGTACATCACTTTTTTCGTGGGGTAGTTGCTCTTTTTATTTGCGTAGGAACCTTTGCGAACTGCTCTTGGCGGAACTCTGGAATCCCGCAGAACCCAGATTGAGAAACTCTGGTATATTCGAAGGAAGTTTTAATTTGCATCCTGTATGTTCGGCAAAATTAAACAATGGAAAATTAAATTATTCCTCATTTCTCAAACAAAAGACGCCGCCACGTAACCGAGTACGAATCGAACTCTGTGTATGTCAGGAGCTGGCGACATCACCGCATAATTAAAGTAGTATGTGCGGGTCGCGGCGACACTTGATTCAGCTCCTAAACGTTTCTAATACACGAAACACCCCGTCCCGTCCCGCTGTATACCAAGAACTCCAGAATAGTTTGCTGGGAATCGGTTTTGACGGTTGAATTGGTTGCAAAAGCGGCGGATTGTTCAACGCACGGTTCTAAGAGATTCGCTGGAAGTTTCAGGCAAGTTTCGCGTGCATGAACTTGTGTATATGCAATGATTTATCTTCAACATGTTATGAGTGAGCTTACATAAAGGCAGAGTGCGGCTTCGCTTTACTTTTGTTGCCATTGTCTTTTCTAGACGTGTATGAAAAAAGCCCTTGATTGTAACAAATACACTCTTATGCCGTTCCCATAAGCAGTTATATTTCATGGACTGAGACGGTTCTCTTCCTCTCTTCTACCGCAACAGATGTTTCATGTAAATTTAATAGCAGTTTACTGTCTTCTGTAGCATCTCGGCTTATACGTATTTCATAAGTACTATAAATAGGTATTTCTTCCCTGAAATCATAACAAACGTGACGTGTTTAAAAAATGAACACCATAAGTATTACTCTTAATAATTAAAGCGGTTTTAAGTAGTACTTGTTAAACGCATTTTTCCAGGAAGTTTGCTTTCTATTTAAATATTTGCGTCTAATCTTTCATCTCATTTTAATAAAAACCAACATTATTTACATTTAAATCGGATTGGTTTTGTTGTTTATATAAAGTTTGGGTATTTTTTTGGGGCAATCGTATGCACTTAAAATTGATTTAAAGTCTTCCAAAACATATTTAAGGATGTGTCGATTATTTTGTAGTAATAATAATAATTTGTTACTTCCATAGATCTATACAATAGATATTGGATAAGTCAATAACAATAATATGATAATACACAAATAACACAAAGAAGTGTATATTACAACCACTAAAATCTTAAACTAACAAAGTACAATAAATAACGCCTACAATCCAATAAAAAATATATATATCGTGCGTCAAGAACCAACTCTGGCTTCAGTCAACTGCGTCTAGTGTTTAATAATATGATAATTTCGCAAATATCTACAATCTAACCTCAGTAATCCAAACCATCCATTTTTCCAAAACTCTAATCTAATTGCTCGGTAATAGCATTAAGATTCAGAATTGTGTGTGATTTTTACTTGATTAAATGTGATCATTTAAGGTAGTAAAAGAACTGCTGGAAAGAACCCACCTTTTACTTAAGACGACATCGTATGAAAAAGGTGAATTATAGCTGCAATTATAAAGCTACAAATTAATAAAGGTGTAATACAATCGGTCGGATTATATGATATGTTGCTTCATAATCTTAATATTTTTAGAGCAAATGTCCAAAAACATCTTTTAAATAAATGTTGCTATTCAATAGATGAATTTTAGGGTAATTATTTATGATTTTAAGAATTATTTATATGTTTTTTTCTTTTGTTTAGGATGAACCTTCAAAATTTATTATTACTTTTTAGAAAAAAAGTGCTTAATTTATTTTTTTGTTATTAATTAGGATCTTGTTTTATTTTTTGTTATTACCAAATTAAGAATTACTTTTTGTTAATGATCTTAGAATAATTGGTTTTTGATTTATTTTCTTATGTTTACTTTTATTTTCTCAATTCTTTGTAAATTATCTCTTCTTTTCTTCTTTGACTTATCTGATTATTATTATGGACTAATAAACATTACTTACTTACTTACTTAGGTGCCAGGTAATGAGTATTATTTTAAGGCTTTATTGGGAAACACGATATCTTTATTTTTGAATATCTTGAAAGGATGTAAAACATACAAGTTCTCTTTAAAATAAATGGCGTTTCTCAAAAAATGTTTTATTTTTAGTACTTATCTTTAAGTCCGTGATCGTATTCAAATGTGCCTGCGAAGGATTTTTAAAATCGCTTAGCCTCTTCTATTTGTCCCATAGAAAAAGGTGCTATGGTCAGTGGCTATCCCGCTACAAGACGGCAAATAGAACGAATCTCCTGGTGGTTTTTAAGAGTGCGTGTGATTAAAATTAAAGTAGCAGTTAATGGGAATAGGCAGACGCACTTGGGGTCAATCGGTTGGACGAACCCAGAGTCTAATCTAATTCTCAGCCAGATTGCGAACTTTTTTGATAGTGTGCAACCTGACTGAGAAGGCTAAAATTGACATGGGGGTACAATAGATCTTTCTGGTCGAGACACCTTCTTCGGATTGCACCCGTCCATGGAAAAATAGAAATAAATTATATTAAAAAATTCGCCAAGTTATTCTACATCTTTCAAAGCAATCGTTTTTCAAATTTACATCGAATACAACTTGCAGCTGCTGAATTATTGCAGTTCCAAAAATAAAAATAACGAGACCAGCAAAACCTCATTTGTTGAAAATGAGAGTAAATGACGAAACTTTCGAATTGAATTAGCGATTATTTATACATTATGTAGTAAACCGTATATTAATTTCACGCGCAAAAAAATCCCTCTCCCCCACGATTTTGAAGTGAAATTCCGATATTTGTCCAAAAATAGCTGCTTGATTGCGAAACATTTGAGAGAGGAAAGATTTCCAAAAATCGTGTTTTTTAAATTGAATCCTCTGGAAGCCCTGATGTAGGAACCACCTCAATTTCTTCTTCAAAGTCTTTTCTCATCGCAATCTTTTGCTAAACAAAATTTCTTCATGATTTTTATAAAAACAATTGAAATACTGTTATGCATATTATTCTGAATGACTAAATGAGCTGTCAAGTCAAATAGTAAACCACCTTCCAAGCGATACTGCACTCCTTATTTTGATTAAAAGCTACCTTCCTTCTAGTACTCTTTTATACAGCAGACTACAAAATTATCCTACTTGGGTGTTATTTAGTATCGCCACCATTCAATAAATTCCTTCTATCAATTGACCAAGAATTTTATTAGCAACTTACTATGTATAGGATACGCAAATTTTCAATATCGCTTTGTGGGTAAATCCTTTAACGAAACTGTAAATTTACCCTCTGTTATCGGCGACGCAAGTTTCATAATGGAAGCCGAATGCATTTCGTTTGAGCCACGCTGGCTGAAGACCAGATATGCGATATTGAAAGCCGTAATGTACCATTTAAAATCCACACAGTATCTGTCCTCCCGAGCAATGGCTATAATAATAAATAAAAGCCAACGCAGTACAAGACAGGGAATAAAGGAAGAGTTAGTTGATGTTACGTGTTGTATTTTTAGAAAAGACGTATTGGTGGCGAGATAAAGAAATTCCTTCGAAATATATTGTGATTTTACAATATATACGTTTGTACATATGTTACGTGTTATATATGAATCCGTATGCTATATTATTTTGTGTATCCATAAATAGTTTGACTCAAGATCATCTACTCCTGATTGGTCCTATTCATATGCTGCGGGTTTTAAAAAACTATGATTATTATCACGAACTACATATTTTGCAGGGTAAACAGAAGAAAGAGAAAGCGGTCTAATCCACAATTACCAATATTTTATTCATACCACCGTTTCGCGTTATAACGCATCATCAGGTCTTAATGATCAAAAGAAGCTAATTAATTAAAACGAGAAGAATGTATGTTGTAATGCTTACAATTATTACAAAGAATTGACTGATAGAGAACAAACATTGTTGAAATTTTAAAATTATTATTATTTCTAAAATTGTAATGTGATTAAATCAAATGTTTAAACTTGTTACAATACAACAATTCATATATTTAGGTTATAATTTATTTTAATTTATTTTTTACCATAATTAGCTGTCATCAACAATACTATTGAGTAAAGAAAAACATTTTAAAGTACTAGTTCGAAGCGACCGCCCACTCATTATAAACAATATGCTAAACGTTTATAGAAAGCCTGTACAGAATTGCATAAAAATTTTGATTCAATCCATTACATGTAGCGCAGGTATTTTATTAGAATTTATCTGGCAAATACACTGTTATACAGTTATAAATAAACTTGATTTAATATATTTTCAAACTCGTAATTTAAAATAAAAAAATACCAACCTTTTTTCTGGCTTACAATAGTTTTGTTTTTCTAATGTGAGTAGTAAATTATCTTATAGTAGTTACTGTTTTGAGCATGTTAGTGGCGGCACGGCTAGTGACATCTTTTTAATTTAAAATCATATTATTAAATGTAGCCCGAATATAAAGAATAGATTTATGTAAACCATACTTTAAAAGGTGGTTTATTTTAATTTTACCAGCAGCCCTTGGAACCACACATTTTCAACATTTAAATTTGATATTTGTGGAATAATGAGTTTTCAAGGAAGCTTTAACAACTTTTTCATGTTAAGTGTACCATCAATAAATAATGGACAAATAAGGACGTTGCCCAGTATTCCTGGTCAAACGTTAACTTTAGCATTGAACTGAGTATGGGGTAGGCTTTTGTATGTGGCCGTTTGTTCGTAACCGATATCTGTTGGAATAAAAAAGCGATAAAATAAGAAGGGGTTTGTTAGAAAAAAGTATTTCTAACAAACCAATAGTCTTGGGAATTTACGATGCTGTTCAAAGAAAATGATCCATGCGTCCCGCTATTTTTTTCTATAATGCCTCAATTTTCATTCAAGTTAAGCATAACATCGCAAAACTCAGTTCTTTTTATTTTGTTCTCCTCAAACATCTACTGGCGATTGCTAAATTTATAAGGTTTGTAATTGATTTTTTTTCAAATTCTAAATACTGAAGATTTCGAAACATTAAAGTCTAGTGTTACATATCGTAGCTAAGTAAGATGATTTCTTCAGCATTAAACCCAAGATGCCTAATTATACTCTTTCAGTAAGAATATAGAAAATCTGTTTCTTTATTTTTGTGGAAATTTGTTACAAAACTTTCTGTATTATACTTCCTAATAATATTACAAATAGTACCATTTGAGGAAACAAATCACGAATACTGCCCAAGCTATTGGCACAAACTAGTTCAGAATTTTTTTTTTTTTTGTACACCTCAGAAATAAAAATTAGTACAAGCTGATATCAAACTTTATTTCTTTATTATTAACGTCAGAATTGACAACAGGCGCAACAAATTTGTTTTATTAAAGATTGGTTTGCATAGTATCTTGTACAATTGTTTGTATTGTATTAACTTGTTCCTTTTAAAACTGAACTCGGGAAAATGCTAACATTATATGTTAGAGGATATGTCTGTCCTAATATTGTCTTATTCAATGAGTAGTGTGTTTTCGTTTACTTGTTCACTGTGTTTGCTATAGCCGCATCTTTTTTTATATGTCATCATACTCATCAAATACTGTAGTAATATATGTCATCATCTCGAGCCTCTTGTTAGCTTTTAATGCTTTATTACATCCATTATATTTTTCTTTATTTATTGTCTTCACTTTAGCTTTATGCACATTAATTTCTATTTCCACGTTTTTTATTCCTTTTTTCAGATTTTGACTAGTTTTTGTATTCTTATATCTTTTTGTAGTTTCTGTACACGATTATTATGTTTTCTTATAGCAGGTCTTAAATATAATAATAAATAAAATATTTATAGCGAGGCATATATATGCATATCTGTACTGTCCGTAAGATTATCTGTAAGACTGCAAGCATGTAGTATAAATGCTTGCAGACTTACAGATGACCTTACAGGCGTTATAGATATGGAACAATATTAAGGTATTTAAAAATAACGTTAACATAATTATATAAAAAAATTCCACATGTAATTAATTTTCTAGCAATTGAAAAAGACAAATAAATTTGCGGAAACGTCTTGCTACATGTAATTAGTTGTTTTTATTGAGCCAATATTTCTAATAAATCAACCGTTAAATATATTAGAAGATGCCTACAAACGTGGATAATGTAAAATTGTCTTTTTAATTTCCTTATTCCACCATTCTGTTCCTATTAAGTGCTATTATGTTTTTCATTTTCTACATTCCTTTCTGGCACTGGGTTTCTTTCTGTTTGATGTTCCTAATTGGAATTGTATCTTTGTGTATTAAGTCTTTACATTGCTATACTGCTATATTTCCTGTTCATTTTCACTATAACTTTAAATATTACTGTGACAAAAGTACTCCAAACTGTGGTACTGGTAATGCTGCAAACTTCTCCTAGACCCCTCACCACAAATTGCACTAAACTGGACGTAGCAGAACACTGAACTCAATGTTCTGCTGATGATGGTAGCTTTGCTATCGAAACGTACGTCCAATTTAGTGCAGTTTGTGGTGAGGGGTCTAGGAGAAGTTTGTTAAATATTACTGATACATGCTACCATAATGTGTGAGTGAATTCTACTTCGCTCTCTCCTAGTTAAGTTTTTTGTGGTTATTATATAATCTATAAGGTTTCTGGCATTTTGTTATGTTTTTTTATTACAAACGCAATATAAGTATTGCATTAGAAATATTCCCCAAAGAAGATACTCCGCTCAAATTATCTTATTTATTAAACATATTTTTCCAGCTGTTAGTTGGAAGATATAATAAAACAAAAGTACAGTTGAAAATTCCCTGATAGGAGCTGAAGGATGAAATATTTTAGAATAATACGCTAGTTAATTTCGTATATTAGCCGGAGGTTTCGTTTAATTACGCGGTTTATTTTATTATCTCGGTTTTTAATGTTCTGGGAAAAATGCCGTTGAAGGAATTCGAAAGATAAATTGTGTTTGAGAGACATCCTGTACAATCTTCTGGAACAGGCACATAAGGCAAACACGGGCCGAATTAAAATTGGCACTTTAATTAAAAACGTAAAGCTGAAACGGCGAAACGAAAGGAGAACTTCAAACACGACGAGCGGGGAAAAGCAAATTAAAAAAGCCAAGTAGGTGAGGAAGATAAATTAGGAACTGCGGCGGAAAATGAAAGTAAGCGCCTTACTTCCTCTTAAGGGCATCAGCTGAGGACGTACCGTTGAAAAAATCTTGTTTAGCGGTAAGTGGCCGGTGGGCGTTTCTCTGTTCGAATGCGCGGCGCAAACATGCGAATTGTTCTTAATTAAAACGTTGTATGAAATATGGAATGTTGTGGGGTGTTTTGTTAAATCTAGGCGCCGCGGTATCCGATTATAACAGGGCTAAATCATCAAGTTCCTTAGTTACACGCTGAAAAGATTTTCTTTCTGTAATTACATTAGATCCGAGACTCTCGACATACAAATTGGTGACATAAATTACGGCCATAATGCCTCAAACGATGATATTTTTTATATGATAAATTTATTATTATGTGAAAAATTTATTAAAGTCGTGAATGTTTATACTAACAAAAAATGTCTTTAAACAATGTGCGGAGTCCATTGAGATAAGAAAAAAAAAATAATTACATTCAAAACAAAGATGTTATTATCGACTTATAGTACAACGAAGGGTTTCAGACACATAAAAATATTTTGAAACAATTCTGCGGACAGAGTTTTGTCGTCACAATTTTTGCCGTATTAACCGAGCTGCAGTAAATCGCTAGAAAAAGGTAATGGATAAGTGATATAAAATACTCTGCAACAGAATTGAACTATCAGCTGTTATTTTTAAGCTATTTTATGGTCTCATGTTTTGAATAAAATTGGCGAAACTCTTTGTATATACCACATCGACATTATTTCAGTGTATTCAAACAATTTAAATAAGATTAGATTAGATTAGGGTTGGGGTGGCCCACGGACCTGTTTTACTGCGACCTTTTCAGATCTATTGTTATCCCCTTCTTCCTAGAAGACGTTCTCGAATTTTGTCCTCTTAATTACCCTTATCATTCTTGAGAGCGGCTTCTTTGTGTAGGTGCTAGCTGTGGAGTTCTCCACGTCCATTACCAGAAGAACTGGTCCTTCTTCCTCTACATGGAAGAATCTGCAAGTAGCATCATTACCAGGTCTATGTTGTACATATACCTATTTAGTCTACAGCTACCAAGCAGCAGACCTACTATATCATTCTTACCATCTTTACTCAGTAGTAGTATGAGGATGTATTGAAAATTTCTTAGCTTACTATGTAAGCATACAAAATTTGAAATTCAAAATATTTTCTTATTCTACATATTCTCCTCTTAATTGGATATATTTATTGCAACGAACCTGTAAAGCCTCTAGACCTTTCTGCTGCAAAAACAAAACACCTTTGGACAAGTTTCCGTGTCTTCTCTTTATAACTTCTTGTCGTATAGTGGTCAGTAACGTCGAATAATACTTCCCAGTTATTATTCTACCGTTATCCAGAAAATCAATCATGATTACTTCATAGCAGTCCAAATCCCTGAAGCAAGAACTTTTCCAGCAGCTTTTTGCATACGAAACTTCGTAGGCTTTGGAGAACCAGATTGTCTCCATTCCATCGATTGTTGTTTTGTTTCTAGGTCGTAGAAATGTTCTCGAGTTTCATCCATAGTAACAATACGGTTTAAGAAATCTGCATCTCTTTGAAACTGAGGACAAATCGAACGCGATGCTTCCACTCTTGCACGCTTCTAGTCAACATTCAGACATTTGGGGATCCACTTTGCATGAGTTTTTCTCGTGTTCAAATCGACGTTAACTATATGATGGAGGCGTTCATATGAAATTCTTAGTGCCTCAGATATTCGTTTTAGTCCAATTCGACGGTCCGACAAACTCATATCATGAACTGCGTCAATATTTTCGGGGACGAACACAGAAACTAGTCTTCTCGATCGGTGTTCATCTTCAATGGAAAATGTACCGTGTCCCGTACGAAGGGCGTTGATTGCCAAGGGTATTAAGCATATCATCGTAAATCTGCTTACCTCTTAATCCCTTCAAATACAGGTACTAGATGATGCCTTCATACTTGAATTTTTCAATTTTTACAACTTTGGTCGACATCCTTTTTTTCAAATTTTGTTGCGTAATGTTGGTTTGACCTTTTAACGTGAAACTCTACACTGACACTTTTAATGCGTTATTTTTCGTTGCTATGGTGTCGCATTGTTTTCTTTATCCACGGCACCGATGTAAGCTAATTAGACACCATTACATCCTCGTAAATTATGAATAAGATCAATCAATCAACTATTTACTATTTAGTTATTGTCGAAAGCAGTGCTCGGATATTTGAATAAAATATTACGGGAATAAAGTATTATTTGGATGAAGCGTTACTGGAATAATTTTTCACCAAATAAATTGTTATTCCAATAATTTATTACTGAAATAAATTCGATTCAGGTATATGCACCTACATATGTTTGTTCGGTTTCCGGTGCCGTAGCTGCCGCGTTTGTTATTTGTATTGCAAAGCATACGCTTTTTTTTCTCGCATCTCCAACCGACCGAGGTATTTAATTGATATCATAGTAGGTATATTTGATTCTAAAAAGTACTATAATACAAATGTGCCTGTACCCTTTGTAACGTTTGAATTTTCATCTTTTTTATTCTATTTTTATTTATTGTTAGTATTACTAGAATTATCTAATCCGGCGTGTGGGTTGGTGAACTTTTTACGTTTTTTCAATTAGAGTTTTGGCATCTCTTTTTATCTTTAATAAGTTCATTCTTTGCAACTTACAATTAGTGTTTCTTTTCTTTTGTTTAGCATTGTTTTTAGTTGCCCTTTCATCTAGTCAGATTCCTTTCGTACCGGCGTGAGAGTCACGTGATGCGCACGGAGAGAACCGCTAGAGAAGGCGTAGGGTCGACATGTATTTTTTATGTTTTTGTATGATCTAGGAGGCTCATCATGTTATTGTTGTGAATTGGTAATCTAATTTTAATTTTATCCCTGGGGATAATTGGTACCGTGTGGTCGTCGTCTGCGGAGATTATTCATCACCACAACATCTTCCGAGGGATCTATCTACATACGTGTGGACAATGCCGTTTGCCGGCAATTTTTTTTTTCCCGAGAATCGACCTGCTGCGACAGGACTGAAATTACTTCGCTACCCCGAGAAGTTCAACTGAAGGCCAGATTATTATTATTTGATTATTATTATTATTTTTTTATTTATTTTATCTATCCTGATATATCCTCGCTTATTTAGGAAAGTTTTAATATTATTACTCTGGTCTCACTACGTTAAGTACGTGAATTTGTTTGTTGTTTACAATCTTAATATTCACGAATATTAAACATATCTAGCAAGCCCCAACATCTCCATTATTAGCCGATCACTATGAGTTCCTAATTAGTGACTTCCTGTGTGATAATTTATTTGTGAGTGTAAGAAAGAGCTCTATCTAAACAAATTAGCGTTTGTAATTTCATCACTAAATTACAACTCTCAACTATGATTTTGAGCATTTAATTATTTTTTTAAAATCTGATCTTTTAAATCCTTTTATTTCTGAGACTCCCACAATTTTACAGTTTAACGTCACTATCTTTATTTTCTAATTTCCTCAATTGATTTACATTAAACCTAGAAAAGTTACTCATTCTGTCTTTCCTAGAGGGTAAATATTGTGTTTTTTATTTTTGCTTGCATATAGGTAGAAAATTATTATTTAAACGCAAAAAAGCAAAATATTGACGTACTGATTCTGTATAAGGTTAATTGAACTATTTCTAGTATAGAAAATGATAGCGGCAACATACTATAATCCAGAATTCTCTAATTGTTAATATAATATAGCTGCGCTATAAAGTAGGTGATGGTCTTCTTAAATGACAAGAACGGCATAATTTTACAATTATCTGAAGATGTAATCACTGTGTAGGAACAGCGACATGGCTTTAATATTAGTTAATTAGATCTAAACTGTGTCGACGTTTATGACAAGATAAGTGGAAATCGTATATTCGCACCTATGTCTAGCATTCGCTTCACCGTAACATCAGAACCGACATCCGAATTTCAATGGAAATATTTTAAAAATGTATTCTCTCGTGTTTTTCTATGTTAGGTACATACATCTATTGTCTACTATTGATCGAGGTTCAATGCGCCCAGAGAGCCTAGTGCTTCACGTGAAAGTGATTCACGTTTATTCAACATATATCTGCCTCTTAAGGCGTATAAAGTATTTTAATCCTTTCCTGTATATTTGATCTTCTATATATAACTGTTCAGGAATATTTTGTGGTAGAAAATATCAAATTATTCATGCATTTGCTCCGTGCTGTCCGACTTCAAACGATCCTCCAGGGAGAAACGTTTGCATAAAGCTTAAATTTAAAAACACATTTTACCAACACAAGTTGGCTTTGTAAAAAAATGGTTGATAACTATTTGCTACGATATTTGGTAGAAGAAAACGAAGGAACTTGGAAAACTTTAGTATATTTAATATATTTCATTAATGAAGTTATTTAATGCTATTGTGGGCTGAGTATATTCCCTAGTGACATAGAAATCGCAACACCAAGAAGGGGCAGGAATATTTTGACCAAACTTGGCAGAAACGTATAACTACCAAAAGTCAGCAATTGATTAAAATTTCAGAAAAGTCGATCAAATGCACATCTGTCAGTTTTCTTCAGTATTGTTTGACAATCTTGTGAAGTGTATATTTGTGAAATATTGTTCACTACTTTATTGCTTTCACTTGTAATTGTTTGTTTTGAGAATGTGATCATGCCTATAGTGCTCTAACGTGGAAATTACTGCTAACTACGCCAATTCGATACAGGTCGTATTGTACAGTTGCCCAACATCGTGCCTTGCTGTCAGGCATGGACTAGGGTGGGTCAAGAACGCCGAAGGGGAATGAGGAGGCGAACCGATTCTCCAGTAGTAGGTCAATCGCCGATCAATGTTTTGCTAATGAAGGTCACCCTGTAGCACTTCGAATGGTTTATTGCAGTATCAAAGTGTTTGGCTTGCATTCGTATCGGTCACATCTGTAGTGATGAATTCCGACTCTGTTTGGTAATGCATAATGACCGTGTTGCAATGTTGAATTTTCTGTTGTGAGGCATGTGCACCAAACTGTGGGAATGTCGGTAGGGGCAGTAGGTAGATGTCGGTTTGGCAATGTGAATGCCCAGAAATATGTGGATGAGGTGGCAAACCCCTTATACTTTCATTTCATGGGCAATTGAAAGACTCACTTTTCCAACGAGATAATGCCGGACCCTATATTGCGAGACGTTTTATGACCCGTTTTGTAGCGGTTAATGTCAATTTCTTGTCGTGGCCACTCCGATCTTCGGACCTTTCCCCCATCGAACATGTTTCGGACATTATGGGGAAAGGACTGAGGAACTCACTGCATCCTTCGCAGACGCTGTAAACTCTTCAGCACGAATTACAGGATGCTTGGGACACGATACCTCAAGAGGAAATCGACCATCTGCCAGAATCGATGCTGTGAAGAGTGGAGGAGTGTGTAACCAACATTATTCATAAAAATCATGTTTATATTTTGTTCTTTTTCCTTGGAAGTTTAATCAGTACCTTTTACTAGTTGAACCTTTTAGCCAGGTTTGGTCAAAAATTTCCTACCCCTTGGGGTTGTTATTTCTCTGTCACAGAGTGCATTTATTTGTTGCAAAGCAATATTTTCCATACTAAAAAACCCACATTTTTAATAAAATATTTTTTTTTTATCCATAGGTACTAGTTTGATCTAAAACATACTGAAGTAATAAATTGTTACTCGAAAACTTTTCTGTTTAAAATAACATCGATATTTCTTTAAACTTACCTTTTTACACTTAAAGGAGTATTTATTCCCATTGACAAAATAATTCTATGGAATTGTCCTTTTTGTCATATATAATGCTTCATTAGAAAAAGAAATATCTTTTGATCAAATTATTAATAAGCAAAAATAATTAAAATTAAATTTGGAATTATTATGTATAACACGCGAAATTATGTAGCCGTGGAAGAGCGAATTTTAGGCCAAAAATTGAATTTTTATACACCCATTTCGGAAAGCGCATTCTGCGTTTTTTCGAGTACGATAATTCTCTCCGCATTTCTTCCCCAGTTCTACATTTTTTGGGTAAAAATTTCTGTAATGTCTAGGTCGGTTATTTTGGACAAAAACACTCAAGTAATACTTCTTACAATCGTTTAAAATGTATTCAGTTGAAAATTTACAAATTAATCATAACCTACGTAGACATCCTTAGTTCTTGGCTGATAGTTTCTATTGTGTTTTGGAACGCTTGTGATCATTTAGTTATTAGAGCTGCAAGGATAAAGGGTGTATCAAAATCTAGTCGGCTTAGATCAGGTGATGAATCTGGAGATTCAATTGTTCCTCGTCCATCCATCTGTCAAGTATTGTTAACAAATACTGCAATATTCACAAATCTGAGAAGAGTTTGCGTCTATCTCAAATAAAATTTGTGGTTGAGGAACATTGTTCGTTTTAGTGATATTTAAATCTATATCTTTTGTGGCATTATTTATTTGATCATGAGATGGATACTGAATAATTCCCTAGGCATCTCTATTGGGCGAAATGACAGATTAAAAGCACTAGCGTGGCGAGTGTCTTTAAAGTCGTGAAAAATTGTATCCTCTAATGTTGAAATTACATAGCAACAGAGAACGTCTTTGAGTAACCCTCCGCAGAGTTTACAAATTGACAAAATTTTATTACAATCTGCGATCTATAGTTCGTGAGGTTCCCTTGTTAGTATTATTATTATTCTTAATGTTTCCGTTTTTCATTTTGTATTAATGTTCTTAATTAAGTTGAATTAAGTTCTTGGAGTGCCGACTAATTAAAAGAATGTATATTTTGTAGAAATTTTAATTATATGGTATTTGGCTACCCACTTAAGTTAATTTCTTCAAAGGTAAATCAAATAAAAAAAATAATCAAAAGTATATAGCCTGTCCATAGAACGATTTCACTAATGATATTTACCGGGAATTATCTACTACCTGCTGCGGTAGGTACTGAGAAATTATGCAAATCAGGTAGTGGGCTGTATTAGGAGAATTACTTTAATATAATCCAGGGTGTACAATTTAAATCTTATTATTCTAAAGTAAACAACTAAATTTTCATATAATGGATCATATATGGGTACTTGTAATTGTATTAAAGAATGTTCTATAATGGTATTTTAAATGGATGATCCCTGGACATAAAGAGATAAGTCATTGGTTGGTGATTTTTCAGGAAAAATGAAAGTACCTGACAGTAAGTATGATAAACATGCGTATAATATAAAATAAATAATTTTTGGTTTATCACCTTCGAATTATCATTTAAATAGGGGAAAATAAAGGTAAGTTTTGTAATATAGCACATCTTACTTGTCACAATAATGACTTATCTGCTTATGTGCTGTGAAGGTAATAAATGAGAAAATATAGTTGAGAGACAGTTGTAGCAAAGTTTAATGTTTAAATTTGTGAAAAAAACATGTGGAGAACATGGAGGACCGATGAACATTCAAGAAACGATGTATTCGCAGGTAGTAATATTTCGGTAAGTGAAAATAGTGATGCGATGGAAGATGATGTTGATAGTGCAAGAACTCATTGGAGCACTGAAGCAGCAGATAATCCTGAATGTATACAATAATTTGAAGAGTGATAATTATGGGAGTAAAACAGAGACAATTGTTAAAATATCAAAATTAACGGAAGTGTTTTATGTAACAGTGCAAACAATCGTCCAGAATGGTGAATTTAAAAGAAAAGCAAGAAATGGCAAGGTACAGTCGAAGAAAATTTAACTAGTTTTCTTTGCTTATGCAATTCTAATTTTCTTTATTTGACTTGGGTTTATCACCTGTTGGAAAATAAAAAAAAAAACAAACTATTATTATAATGAGTATAAGACGAGTACTTTTAGCCGACAATTACAAGTCGGAATGCACTAATCATAGGATTTAAGCTCAATTTAATGTAAAACATGTAGTTACCTTAAAAATGTAAGTTTATATTGTGACATAACCATAATCTTAATCACATGAAACAATTACAAGACAATGTAAATTACAAAATTACATGCAAGCATTTTATTAAGAAAAACATTTTGTCTAAAGAAATCGGAATAAAAGTCATCTAAATTTGTAAACAATAAAAGCAAAAAGATAAATAATTATATTAAAACTGGTTAATTACATTTACTTATTTCCATATATAAATGGATTAATAATTATTTGTATCACTAGGCCAGAAACTACAGTTTAGCGAGTGTACAATTACGAATACTCGCAAAACAGTTTCTGACCGTGTGATACACAATGTTTTTTGGGCCGATAAATCGTAATTTTGAATTGGAAATTGAATTAAAATTAATTAAAATTTATCAATAATAGGTGAAGTGAAGACACATTTCATCTTAACATGGTTGAACAGTAGCTTAATGACGATTTATTACACTGACATGTAGAATCTAATGTGGCCAACCTTTAGTAGATTTTTGCCTGCCTAAGCAGGAAAACGGTAAGAAGACTATCGTTTTCCTGCCGCTTTGAAGTACTGCAAAATGAGTGTTTCTGGACGGAGGCGCAAAAATATAATTTATTAAATTCAAATGTCAGAACTATAGACATCTAGCGATGAAATCAGAAATGATTAATTCTTGACATTTGATAGAAACCTGTAACTGATTTGATAGATTTGATCATTGAATTTACAGATTAAAAGAAATAATGTAAAAAAATAAAAGCAATATTATAATTGTTTAGTTTTATTAGTTTCTTCGCAAGTCCGACGTTTCGAAGCGGCTTCGTACGGAACTCGATCGACATGCGATGATTTTTTTTAAATCACCGCCGTGCTATGGAAAAAAAGTGTTCGTTTTAGAAAAACGGAGATCACGAAATTAAGCTTGGGTAAGCAGAAGTGCGAAAAAAAATGTTATAAAAATGATAAAATAATCCACGCACGAATTTTATTGAAGATCCACAAACTGAAAAGGTTGAGATCAATTTCAAGTAGTCTACAACTGTTAAGAATACCTCCCAGCCACAAGAGAGGATTATCCAGAAAAACAAGGCTTCTACCAATATTTTTCTTATCTACGATACTAATTGAACTTCAAATCTACTCACTACGCTCAAAGACATTTACATGATTTGATATCAGCTAATAAATCTATCTGTTTTTGAAGAGCGTAGAATGATTTCTTGTAGAAGTTTGTAGTATATCATAGGTTCATTTACTCGTGTTAAGTCAGATTAAATTTCATTATCTTGTTAAATTCATGTTACAAAGAACGTTCTTCATTCATTTTAATCATTCAGTGGTAAATATTTTCTTACCTACCGAGTATTATTAAACAAATTCATAATTATCCAATGTGACCAACATACTGAAAAGGTTCCCAGTACGCGTGGCAAATGAACTATATTCAAAAGTTAATTCAAGGTAAGTATGTCAATTTTGTATCGCTAATTTGGGCTCAGATAACACCCTGAGATTTCGTTTAAAAAATTAAGCAAAAGTAACGTTTTATTTCTTTACAAAGAGTCGCATTCATCCATGACAATATGTACGCATATCAATATATTTTAAAATTGAACATAACTGAACATAACAGACGTTTAGTACAATTATCTTTGTGAATACGTCTCTGTGAACCACCCGTACTTGAAGGTTTGAGTAAAATATTTCTTTTCTGAAGTTCGAGTGCTAGTGAATAAGTCAAATATATCTATGGACCCTATATTATTATACTAATTATAAATTTTAATATAGGAAGATAATTATATTATTACCTTCTTGTATAAATCTCATATATAATAAATATTTACAAGTTTTAAATATAAAATGTAGAAATTTTATAATATTGAATTAATGTCATAGTGTAAAAATTTTTCTATATATTTTATGTCGTTTATTATTATAAGTAGAAAGGAGGAGGAATGATCACTAACAAGCTATAATCCCAACTACCTGTCGCATCCGTCTGCTTTCTCAGTGACGGTTGCCTCGTGTGGGGTTTGGGGATTATTGTGACCTCTCGTGGTCAATGTGTACATAATATATTTGTAAAATTGATATGTAAGAGAAATACAATGCTGGTTGGCTGTCTCAATAGCGAAACAAAGGCAGATCCCTAAAAAGCTCACTTAAATTATGTACTCGTGGTGCACGATTGCAGCTGTTTTAATCTTTGAGTTATTTTAAATATTTAAAAGGTTTGATTGTTTCCAGGTATTTTATTTTTGAAATTTTGTTTAGAAAGTATTTCAATTTGCAATCATCTAATATTTGATTCATTATGTCAAGTAATTTAATACATTATATTTAACTACACGACAGAATTAAATGGTTTAGAGGGACATAGTTTTGGAAGTTGATTAGGTGTGGTGGTTGTGTTAAATTCCGAAAATGATTGTCCTCACAGGGATAACTGGGTGAAATATAGATATCTATCTCATTCTAGTGACCGTATGCGTGTGTAAAGTGTTCGCGTAGTTGGATTAAAACACGTCGGAGGACGCAAATTCCGTTTCGCCGTGCTGTCATGTTCAATATCCTGAATGTGTGTGTGTGTGTAAAATTCAGTGGTGGTTTGCGTCAGCTGTTCGATTCGCGCGCGCAACCCACCGTCGGCGGCGACCTCAGGGGTGCCTGTACATGTGGTTTACTTCGATCGTCCACTTAGCTCTCTCTCTCACGCCGAGCGGCCCCATACTAGATTGGCTTTACGTTACAAATCTAGTTTACTCTGTGACGAAGAATAGTCGCCCGCTCGTGCCTTTGAAGTGTATTGTTGTGTTCCTTTTAAAACTTGAAGTTTAGGAGCGTCTGTGCTCCACTTACTACGAGTTTCCGTATGGTGCACGGATAAGTTATGAAAGGAGCATAAGCCGCAGAAAATTGACGTATTTGTTTTTCTAATGACACACATTCGAAATAGGACGATGGTAATTTTAACTCGTCGAGCAATTACGACATACGTAGTCTGTTTAAACACAGCACTGTTTAAAAAAAAAATCTAGTGAAAAGCAGTCCTTTAGAATAGGAAAAATCGATTCCTGTAGCTGTTATGGCAAACTCATATGACTAATGCGGAAAAAATAACTAAGATGCGTCTAAATAAATCGAATCGGTTGAAGCATATCTGCAGAAAATGTAAAAAATAATACATACTTAGAAACTGTAACACAAATTGTGTTAATAATATGTTAATATGAGTGTTGGTCATTCTTTCTACTGTATATTGGTTATAGAAACCTATTACCCCTACAATTGCTTAGCGCCTTAGGGCTTTGCCTGGTTTCTTGACCATAAGGCAGCTCTGAGTTTCTATCTCATTCCGGTTCCGGCCAGTTGTGATAACCGGACTCTTCCGGGCCGATAATAATGATTAGGTGGAATACTTGGCTCAGCGGAATGATTTGACAAACATATAAATTTATAACTATTAGTTTCACTTTAGCCAGAATCATCAATACTATTAGGTTGTAGATGGACTATATAGAAAAAATCGTATATATAGGAATAAATACGAATTTCTCAATTAATCGGTCACCTAGTAGCACTGATGATACTTGGTAAGTTGAAACGCGGCTATGCTAATAGCGACTACTTGCTACACATGCTTTTAATTCAATTAATTGGAGTTAATTATTAACGCAAGTTAGTTTAGTGGCTTACTGTCGTCCTACAATTATTGTATTTGTATTTGAAAATATATTGGTGCTATATATCAACAATCTACAAATTTATATTCCAAGAATTTAATGAGATATCCATCTTCTGCTTCATTTCTACAATACGCATATGTTATCGCCTGTAAAGCATACACTGTTGAAAATTTTAACACTTTTTTGACTAATTTAATAGTCAGGAGAGATCCATACTCTTTTCCTGTTATTTTGTCGAGAACTATACGAGTTTAAATTTGACGAGCGAAGAAGTATTGTCTATTGCTAAGGGGTTATTTTGTCCAACTGACACGTGGAATTATAAAATACTTCTAGTCACAGTTTATTTGGTCTAGACTAGACAAATTTACTAGCTGTTTAACTAAACGAATGCGGTCTATTGGGTGATTTAACACCGTTTTCGAAACACGACGTCTATTTAATATGCAACTCTTATTTCTTAGTGCTATAATATTCTCTCTTTAAGACGTTTTCTCAATTATAAATATGCAGAACCACTCATTCAAAAGTTTTGGTTTCAACAAAACGTTCCAATTTTAAAATGATTTTTTGAGAACCATTATAAAATTAAGTGAATGTTTATGCTATACTCAAATCTAAACTAATTACGTAAATAGATGTTCCCAATACATCTTTAAGATGTTGAAATTTTTTATCCACACTGGAATTAACGTTTAATAACACAAGGTTACACTTTGCAGGTCAGTACACGTTTGGTGGTTTGTTTGGATATGTTAACACGCAGAATTAAACCTGAAAACAGATACAAGTACAATGCACGTGGAGCGTATAATGCAATACCAGGTGGTAGGTGGGGTTTCTATATTTCTATCCGAGGGAAAAAGGCTACTAATTATGAAGCACTTTGTCTAGATGTTCTGCATTAGGAAATTATTTTTCAGAGAATGTAGTGCAGGTCCATCGCTCTGGAATCTTTGCGTAACTGTCAATTGAATATTCTTTTGCATGCGTTAACCATTCGATTATATTTGGGTGCCTAAATTTGAAGCTTGTTTGTCTTTTGTGTCAATAGTCTAGCTGTCTTTAGTGACTATCAGTTACTCTTTGCATTTTTAAGCTTTTGTCAAGGTTCCAAGAGACCAAAAGAAAAAATGTTATTACACATTATGAAATATTTTTGCACTGAGTTTAGCTAAAACTAAAGGAATAGCCTTGAGAACTTAATCATCTGACAATCTCAATATATATGTATATAAAGACTATTCATTGGTTAGGGAAAGGAAGGGTATCGTACCTCCGCAAAATATACTGGACTTTTTTTTAATTTTTTTATGCTTTGCTTGGAAGCAATCTTCCAAATTTGTGCTAGTCTTTATTTTCGTTTTTCCAGTGATTGGTATTCCAAAACATGCTTTAGTTTGCGATATTTGTATTGGATTTTTATAGCGTGTGACTATTTCCGTTCCGTTTCTGGTAGTTTAATTGCTAATAGGATTCTACTTGTTGGTCAAAAGAATTTAAATTTCTTAAAGAAGATAGTACATCTACCATTTTCCCCATAATTCCCTGTCTAGCACGTGTGATATAATTTCCACCTAACTTACAATTAGATCAGTATATTTTACACCACCTTTGACTATTATATTCTTATTAGTTTTCCAAAACCTCTCTTGTGATATCGATTTCGATTGTTCCATCTCTTGTTTCATTTTTTTTTTGCAATTTCATCGCCTATAGATTCCTATCGGAATTTCTTCCGTAATATATTTGAGATCTTTTGGTAAAATAATTTTGCAAATTTTTCTCGTAATTTCGTCACGAAGATTCGAGATCAATGATCGTTTTTTTCTTTTTAATGTCGTTCATTTTCAAAAAAATATTTTCTTTTACGTTGGTGTTAGTTAACCTTGATTTGGCTTTCCTAATGAATAATATTTCCAAATGCATCTTTTGCGATGTCTATATTGGAATTTCGTTCGCTTTAATCAATCCATTTTCATACCAGTTTTCTAATAGTTTATAGGGATTTGCCATCGATAACAGCAGCTACCTTGTTAATCATTCATTTAGTTATAATAACCTACGGAATATAAATTTCAGGTATAAACCATAAAGTGGTACATTGCAATCTGCTATACGAAATGAAAAGGACCGATGTTGGAAAGAAGAGCTAGTTCTCTTTATTAACCTCGGCTGCAGAGAGACAGTAAATAATTTCAAGAAGTGAGAAAGTAATTGGAGCTAGGAAACCATCAATTTTGAAAATTACCTCTAATTTATATCCGCTCAAGCGCATAACTGAAACAAGGGAATACGTAAAATGTTATAAGAAATTAATATAACGTTTAAATGCATTTGAAACAGAACTGTATAAGAAGTTACGAGAATTCCAATCTCCAGCGTTGTAAGATGACATATGAAGTGAAATGCAAAATTTATGTAACGGATCTCAAAGTACATGAAGTTTATTTGTGTTAAGGTGCATAAGGCCAAGAGGTTTTAGTTGTTCTGATTTATCCTTTTTTTTTATTTTTTGAATTTCCAACAATTTCCAACATTTTTAGCCAATTTGCTTTATTGTGTATTGAAAAGCTGATGTACAGAGTACTTCCACTCTGTACATCAGCTTTTCAATGTCAATCTATGAGACTGGCATGTTTGCAACATATTTTTTGTTTATTATATTTATTTGCAAGAAGTGTTTTCCCAACAAGTTCTTAAAGTTGTCGAACATGTTCGTTCTAGATGAATCTTTCTCAGCAATTGATGATGCCTACTTTCTGATTTTCGTTCATTGTTTCGATGAACTTTTAAAATGGTCGTCGGATGTAGCAAAACTTGAAAATTTCGATTATGCCTTGATCGAGTATCTGCATGCTGTGTTTGGCGGTAGGAACATGAGTTTGATATTTGGTTGAATACTTTTTAAGGTGTGTTAGTTTCCCCACTAAGAATGTGACCAACCTGCAACGTTCTGTAAATAAAGTTGCGGTGGCCCAAATCTTCATAATGCTGTCAATTTTGTCTTATACTTGTCTTGTAATACATTCACAAGTTTGTTAATTTTCACTTTCTAAGTTTTTACACCAAGAAGGGGACAATTCTGTTGGCTTCTTTTGAGCTGAATAGCCCGTCAGGCATCTAGGCTTTTTCCAATACGAGGCTGCTTCAGCTGCGTTAGAAATTTGATCTGCCACATATTCCTTTTCCTCCATTCATGTCGGGAAAAGTACCAGCAACATCCTACCCTCCAGATGCCGCTTCACCGATCAGCTTCTTGTATTATGGAGAACAAATCGTTTCTTAAACCTTTCAGGCTCTTTTCCAACTGAAGTTTTGGACGATTTAGTTTCAGGGTGTTAGAAATATAACGGTTCGAAAAGTTTTCTACCGTTTGACCGCAGGGAACAGTACATTTTTTGAGCAACATTTGCTATCAATAAACTTTATAGCTTTTTTAGTCTATCCATCAGGGCGTGGTCACGAATTTGTGCGATTTTTGAAAAGTGCCCTGATCTCCCTGATCAAATTTCCTTGCTTCCCTTTAATCGTGCTTAGAATTTACAACTCAAACAATATAAATTTGATATTTCTTTCGCAAGAGAAAATCATTGATGGCGCATATTGTAAAATACATACATATAATTCACGAAAATAGAGGAATATCATCTTTATTGGATTTGGTGTAAGAGAAAGACGACCGGAATCATGTGTTTAATGAGAAAAATAATTGGACCATAAGATACTTATTTTTCCCTATAACAAAACGTTGTTTGGATGATGAAAGGAATTATTTGACGACTAGATGATTTGATTTTAAGTTAATTCAATCCACTACTTTAAAATAAATTAAGCAAATTTTTAGCTTATGCGTTCCATGATAAATTACAAAAATTTACCGGTAATTCGGTAAATGAAAAATCCATACCAGAAATTTTTATCTACGAAATATTGTGTTTATAGATATGTATTTAAAGGTCTAAAGGGACATTGAAAAAAAAAAAAAAACAGGTAAGTGTAAGTAACAATATACCCGCTTATTAATTTTATGGGAGATGTTTTTTGTTTAATTTTAATTTAAACTTTCTTGAAATTGAGAACCGCTGTATTGCCCTAGAATAGCGAATATAGAAAAGAAACTGACAAAAACTTTTAATTAGAAACGTATAACCTCCATTCCACCGCGTTAGTCAGAAAGAGAAGGAATCGAAAAATTCTCAACAAAAAAAAGCAAAAAATTAAAAAAAAAACCTTGTAGAAATTAAAAGAAAATAAGAATGGAAACAAGATGGATAACGACAAGCAACGTAAAGAAAAACGAGATTAATGTTCATTTGTTGCTAGGACGGTAGGAAGCAAAACACCCCACTTTTCCTACCTGCCTTTGTCAACAAGTACAATTTCAATTTTCTTATTTTATGGTTTTTTGTGTGGATTTTATTTCTCTCGAAAAAAAGTTGAGTTAGCATATGTGATTTGTGCTCAGGAGTTCTTAAAGATTTTTAAGCGTTTAAAATCGTTTTTCTTAAATAGTAAGTAAATGTCTCATTTTTTAATATTTAAAAATAATAATATGTAAGAACAACATTCCACGTATTTAAATTAATAGCAATTTTGAATACACCACATTATGAGAGAACATTAATGCAACATTGTTGTAAAATAACATTAAAATTTGAACCTTAAATATTTTGTTTTACTTCTTACAACTGTTTAAAATAATTAAATACAAATATTTATTACAAAATTCTAATATTATGCCTTAAGATTGTGTAAAATATGTATTATTCTAGCTTAACTTCTAACCCTATTGTCTTGGGGAATCCGCATTAATGTCACACATAAAAAAAAAAATTACCGGTAATTTACCGGTAAACCGGTATTTTCATTTTCATTTACCGAATTACCGGTAAATGAAAAAATCGGTAAATTTATAATCCCTAAGCTGTACAGATGTTAATATTAAATATCATGGTTTGTAATTCACCACAATTCGGAGGGAGGAACGAAAAGTGTTATCCCTCAAAAGAAATATCCAAAAAGGGGGGCAATGCAGGTACAGTAAGAGAAAAAAGTAACCGCGGTGCTTGTTAGTAAAAAAAGAAGATGACGTAAACATAATTGCAATGCTGTCAATAGCGCATGAATGCGTATTAACCAAGTTTCCGACACACATTGAAATCCATCATATTTTCTGACGAGTGCACGAACGAACATGGATCATTTCAAAATTCGCTACATTGGAGTGACACAAATCTAAATTTGGTTATTAATGGCAATCGGCAACATTACAAAAAGGTTAGTGCGGCGTGCGTAGTACATACGATCGAATAATTGGTTCGTACTTGATTCTACTTGATTCTACTATTAACCAGCCTAATTAATTAGGGATCTTGAACAACTTCCTCTTCGAAGAAACTATTAATATTTTTAACAAGGCAGATGTCCTGCTTATTTTGTCAGAGAGTGGTGGACGTCACTATTTAGATCCAGCTGGATTGTGTGATATAGTTTAAATTCCTGGCCGACACGATGCACAGTGGTCCAAATTTAGTTGAAAACGGAACTAATTATTATTTTTTCTTTAAGTCGACTCTTAATCAATTGTAGATCATGCAAAAGATGTAAAAAAAAATAGGTTATCGATTTAGTGAAGAAAAAATAATTAGTTCCTTTCCTTTGAGACCACTGTGTATTGTCGAGAGTCACAATAAAATAAATAACTTTCAAAGAGCATGTAGTAGCACGTAAAAATTTTATATATTTCACGTAAAAATTTTATATATTTTTTACAGACACTTCAAGCTATCTTTGGTATTTTTTGCAAAGCGGGGACTCGCGGTTTTTTTTTAATGTCTCACTAAAACCAAAGTTGATATTATGTCGAACAATAACGGGAAAAATAACTAATAATTTTTTTTTGTAGATACTTATATATTGCTATGGAATCTAATTTAGAGTCATTTAAAACGGGTTTCAAAGCCAAATGAAGAAGTATTTGGAAGGTGAAGCGCGTGTTCGGTTGCGTACTTTACAGGCGAATTTTGAATTTGTTAAAAATAACTATAAAAATGGACCATCTTAGCAGTAGATGCTAAGTATAGCCTTAATTATAATGTAAACTTTATTTTCTATGTTAATTCAAGCTTACCTGGTATATTTATATTTATGTTTTTATCATATTTTGCTCCGAAAGATTTTTCATTCTTCGGGATGTCTATTTGGTAACTTTTGCTGTATTCCCCTCAAACTAGAGTAAATAACGGTATCTTGGTGTCAGTAACGGATATCTTTTCAAAATTAAAGTTGGCTTGCCTGACAGCGATAACAATCGAAGGCTGATTACTGGTAATTTTAATTTAAATCCTCATTCTGCCTGTGGGCACGTAAGACGACGGTTAATATTGAACTCCTATAGCGATTTTTATGCCACATTACAAAAAATATTAAAGTTGCACGAAGTGTTTGCCTAAAAAGTATCGATATTACACCTGAATAATTAAATCCTTACTATATACCTATAAAATTGTCAAGAATTTCCTATAAATTTTCCTACGAAGAAATTCCGGGCATTTTGTTCTGAAAAACAGAGCAGTATATTAACATACGTCTAGCGTACTCGATAAAATAACTGATAAAATAATGTATTTTGCAAGCTTGTGAAATGCAGAGAAGTTTTTCTATTTTTCCTCTATAAAAAGTAACTCTAAACAACTTAATTTTTTTTTTTTAACATTTTTTCATGATCTAGTTATGAGTCGATTTAATGAAGAAAAAAATAATAATTAGTTCTGTTTTCAACTAAATTCGGACCACTGTGCGATGGTCTGATTTCATAAGTATGAGCTTTTCGTTTGGGGATTTCTAAGGCAAAAAGTGTATAGTGACATCTTACCCCTAATGAAAGGAGTTTAAAAATTCTAATAACACAGACACACATTATAACGCTTAAAATAATAAACAGTTGTACAGAATTTTGAAGAAGGGTGCAGTTATGTGTTACAAGAAGTGAAAACATAATAAAATAAATAACTATTATGTTTATCCGTTAATATTTTTTTTTTTTTTTTGATTTTGTTAAAAGTATTTGTTAATGAATCCCTTCTTTATAAAAAATTTGACCTAATTTTAATTGGCGCTTTAAGTTTGCTCGTCATTTGCACTTTCTCCGTATCGCGTGATTCCATATAATTTTGTAGGTTTTAGTACAAGCTAAAACTTCTTTTGGCAATTTGGCAAAGAACTATTTTTCTTTCAGAAATCAATAAGACTGCCTAGCATACATTATTTAGTAACAACAATTAGATGAATGACGTAAAATATGCAAAAATGAAGATTTTTTTTTTAAAAATAAATAGTAAGTTTTTCTTCTTCTTGTGACATCTATTCGTCAATATTGCATTGCGGATATTGCATTAAATGTGTATATTCTTTTTTGTGAATTTTATTTTATTGCGGAACTAACAATAAGTTCAGTTGAGAACGAGTAGTCTTATTGTCCTCTCTGTGTGATACTAAATTATCATTTTAGGTAATATTTTGATGTCGTAGCTGAAGCGCGCACTACATCGCATCTTCTTTATCCGTCTTACCTACGTGACTTGAGCTACAGACGTCGCGTCGTTCCGTCGTAAGAGGAGCGAAATTACATGGAGATGTAACTTTCTTGGACGGCTCGTTAATCTTATTAATCTATACGGGTCGTTCCTAGCGTACGCCTGTGTGTAAGTACTACTGCCAGACTAACTGTAGATACTACTATTCTGGGCAGTATCCTCCGCTTCTGGATCTCGTTTAATTTCCAGTCGGCCGTATAACGTTTGATAGACGGATGATCTTCTGTCCCTCAGGATGAGGTTATTGTTAATGAATTTGTAAAATTAATTAAGCGAGGGGCTCTTGTGAATCGATATTCTGGTGGTTCAAGACAACGTGGGAGACATTTCAAGCCTTTGGTTGGTGTTCGTGATTACTATTATTAATTATATATTAAATCAAAAGATGTTCCCATGGGTACGGTATATGACTTCTGGTTAAGCAAGCGCTCCCGCTTAATGAAAATGGAAACTGAATTTTTGTTTATAAATCCATTAAAATTGACTTATATACGGTTGACTGAAGAAGTTAGATATAAACAGTGACTGCACCGACACAGTAGACAATAGCATTTAGATCTAATAAGCCATAGCGATATCTTACGCAAGACGGTAAACAGCCATTGCTTCCGCAAATATATATCTTATCCATCCCGTAATGGATTAAATATATCTCCCAGATTAAAATCAAACTTTCTTGTTTCGAGATTTAGATGTAGACTTTCAGGCTCCATTTTAGTGGGGATTTTATTCTGATTTAGAATCTCGGGACTTATATTGCTATGAATGGGTCTCAATCGATCGCAATAAATGTCATGTTTATTTCCTTTTTATGCGTCCGAAATGGGCCGATATCATTGGAAGGCGCGCCTCCTATTCATGCCTTTTTTTCGACAGGCGGTGTTAACATCTGCGTTATGGATTGCTGAATGTGTTGTTTCTATCCTTAAATGCTGCCACGTTTATATTTTCCAGGCCTCTATTTATGTCGTTCGGAATGCGGTACTGGATTCTCTAGACATAAAGTTGGAAACTCCTGAGATAAAAAATTACTACCAATAAGCTGTAATACTGACATATACCGTAATAGCAATCAGACGAGCTAAAATATATAACTAGCTTCCGTCTCTTTCCAATAAAAGATTAAATTTTCCGTGTTATTTGAATCACCATTGGAAACAGTAATTATTGATGAATTGCATTAAGTACTGCTGCACTAGCTATCAAAGAAATATTGAAACCAATGAGTTTGGTCATAATCTGTTTATGTATCTACAACAAGGAAAAAGATCGCAGTAATTCGTTCTTAATAGCCTCTCTTGAGTTAAAATTGAATAATCATCGACAATACAGTGCGGTAGGTGTCATTTACAGCACGTTACACTATCAGTTTCAGGCACGAGCCGAAGGCAAGTTTGAATGTCCTGAATTTTTCGTTAATAACAATGTAAATACCAATAAATATGTATTTTAATATTAAATTAAACGATATTATACATATTTTACATTGAAGTAACTATGATATCAGAAAAAATACAATGCGTATACTAGAGCAGTAAAATAAACTTACTTCTGCATTGGCTGATCGGTAAGGCCTGCTTCAGACGAGCCGGTTTAGTTGATTCAACTAAGTTGCCTGGTGTACTCTTTAACTAGTTGATTGTCATTGAAGACCTAGTGATGCCGCCGAAGCGGACAAGTTGACTCCGTGTGAAAGGGGTCATATCAATATGCTCCTTGACAACCGTCCTTTCAACTAGTGGAATCAACTAATCGCCTCGTCTGAAACAGGCCTAATGCTGTGTGAAAGTTGACTAGACCAACAAGTATATTTAACCAATACATTAAGAAAGAGATAGATGTTGTGGTTTAAACAAATATTTTAAGCAAAAATTAACAAGTGCACTCAGAGAATTAGATTGTACTTTATATATTTTATATATATAATATATTTTATAGCTCCTATAGGGACAATCATATTTTATATTACCGCTGAGAATATTTGTATAATAAATTTCTGTTAATAGTGTCTATTAACTCGTATAGTAGAGAAAGGGTATATGCTTGTATTATTAATTCCAGCTATTAATTGTTAATATAAGTGTCCAATAGCACTGATAATTTTTGATATCGCTTAAAATTTTTATTATACTTTCTGTAATGTAACATTTTACTGTGTGCAATACATGATGCTCAAACTTACTATATAATCTTATAATGCTTGTAATGTTATTTTGTATTAAGGTAGTAGTATTTAAAATAGTAGATAATAAGTAACAATATAATATATCATATGCTGCCGATATGCATCGATACTTACCTATAATGTAAAATATAGTATCATACCGCGTATTCTGCAATTCTCACATGCGGAAAGGGTATTAGACAATAGAAATTGTGATATCGATTTTATTTTTTATTTCTATTTAGAGCTATTATTGCCAAAAAGTATTTTTTCTATTAAAAAATTTCCTAGATTATCTTCCGCAGTTATGATCGTGTATATAAGGCTTGAAAATCACAAGCATTTTGCTGGAAATAGTTTTATCTACCGCAGCTAGCATATCGTTTCAATGAAACACACTCTGGATTAATATTTCTATCAAATATATAAATCTATATAAATGTTATCAAATAAGGAGTGTAAATTAAATTGTCGAAGAAGAAAAGAGACACTTAAAGTAAATCCTTACGATATAAGATAACGTTAAAAGAAAAAGTGTAAGCGAATAAAGAATTTATTTTTTAAACGAAGTTAATAAAGTAAAAATATAAATACAGTTTCTTAAATTCTGCAGAGATAAATTGAAACGTAATTTCGTTTTGAATATGTAAAAATTCTAAAGAAAATTGATGTTACTCCAATTTTAAAATTACAAAAGGATGTACACTTACACCTAAATACTCTAAAATCATTTCAAAACTGTAATTTTTTCAAAATATTACTCTTACTTAACATCTTGCATATTACAATACAACCGCTGAAATACAATCAATCAAGTAAATTATATATATTTTTCGTTATTGAAGGGATAAAAGTATGGATGATCTTGGAAGATCTCTGCTTATTTTAACACTGCGTAACAGGTAAGTAATAAACTGGAATTGAAAACGAAAACTAAACGTAAGCTTTAGAGAAGATACACTATGTAATTTATAATAGGCGTTTTCGTAAACTGCAATCTAATCGATCGGATCGTGATCGAAGATCCTTCAGATTACTCTACAGCTGATGTGAATTCATTAAATCAAATACTTTTGCTCTAGCACCGTTTGCGAACGTTAAGATCACGATTGGGTCAATGTAATTGTACTTTTTGAAAACCTCTAATGTTATACTAACAACACAATTTCCAAAATTCTAAAATGTATTGCCTCGTAAACATAAAACAAAACTATCACAAGTACGCAAGTGTTACGTTAATTTGCTATCAAAGCATAAGCATCCACTACGAAGTACCTATATTATGTTATCTATTGGGTATGTACTTACCAAATATGTTAACTAGTTCTGGCAAATTCCAATCGATTAACGTTTGCATCCATTATTTTTATAATTAAAATCACACAAGATACACAACAACCAGACACAAACAGGAATTAGCAAGAATGTACTAATAAACATGTGCCGGTAATCTTAGACGGCAAAACAATGTCGTCTATTGGTCGGTTTCATCGGTAAAGTTCGACGATGAATGAAGCAACGGGTTGGGCAACGCGTTATAAAAATTTATTGTAGAAAGTGGATATGCGTCGAATACCATATAATACTGCAGACAATAACACTACTATCTATATAATCCACGCCATTTTACAGGATTTCAGCAATACAGTATATTAATATTTATTTCCATTGAATGTAGATTAGTTTAGTAATTAATATAAAAGGATTTATAATGTAATTTCTACGATCTATTTTTACTTAGTGTGTTATTTGTTATTTCAAGATAATTATTTTTGTTGCATTAATTAGCAACATTATGGAGAGCCAAACGCTGAACTGTTTTTCAGTCAATAACATTCCATTGTCACAGCAATAGGAGCATTCAAAATGCTTTGCACTGGGGTATGTTTTATTTGCCATGATGTTATATTTATTAATACAAATATAAATATGAAATGTAAAATATCTGGACTTAATATATTGATTATTGCAGGGTTAAGTATCTGATAAAGATATCCAATGTCGAAATATAATGGTAGACATATATAAGCACGATTTTTCTTTACTTCCAGCACTGAAAGTCTATTTTTTAACTATATTATAATATTTTAGTTTTTATCTTTAATTTAACATTTGCATCTGTAAAACATTCCTGGAGAAATCATGTATAATGCTTCCTGAGTTGCGAATCCTATTTCATTCGTACAAATGGCAAAATTTGGATCTGTAGTTCGTGTTATAACAATGACAATAGGAATTGAACGAAAAATTGTTTCGAGTAACATATTTATGTGCCAAAGTATATCTGCAAAGTACAAAAATACCAAACATTTCGTAAAAAATGGCTCTCGATAGTTGCTTTCCTGTATTGCAAATATTGGCGATTGTAAGTGATATTTGTCCTCATAATCATGTAAATGTGGAGACGAGTCCCAAAATATAACGCCTTGTGTTATGTTGAAAAAACTTTGTCATAATACTTTCCTTTTTAAAACGAAACGCTAAACCTATTAATCCTACAGTAAAAAAGAAATAAAGCACAATATCATCAAAAAAAGAAGACATAGTATTGATGCAAGAATTGAACCGTGTGGAGATCCAAAGTAGCTAACGTCAAACGTGTCCAGTAGGACATAATCAAACAAGAATGACCGAAGCAACAAGCTACAACAATATCTCTGTGCCTATTAACGATAAGGGAAAAGTTGGTATATTTTAAATGTCGATGTCATAGTGCAACTATTCCACAATTGAGTAAAAAGATTATTGATAACTGTTCAGTAATTGCCGAAGTAATAAAGTATTATATATTGTTTTTGGAATTTTCAAACTCATTAAGTTTTCTCAACAAGGGATACTCACTTGGAATTTACTGCACTTAAATTTAAGCAGAACTCCGATTTTACTGGAATTTTTTTAGTAGAGAAATGAATTTCTGTCGACGAAAAGTAACTAATGAAATACAATAAAGCACACGAAGATGCATACAAGCGCATACATATACATAAGTATATGTATGTACACCTATTGCAAGCGCAGGCTCGAAATTACTCGGTTCATAAATTCGTTGAATGGGTGTGCAATTTGCTGCAAAGTGTCGGAGTACAATAAAATGTTCTTGTTTTCCACTAGGGACATAAAAATAGTTTACATCGCTAGGTTTGTTAAAGTAACGTGTAGTGCTTTTATTAAGAATCCCAGTAAAAATATATCATGTAGCAGCGCATAGACGTAATGTACAATGTGGGCGTTAAACCAACACTCTGAAAAAGTATTTGTCGACGACCATGTACATAGGCAGTGACACTTTCCGTACAATGAAGTAGCTACGAAATTCGATAGTATCGTACTCGTTATTGTGATAACAATAGTTACTTGCGTTCCAAGTATAGGTAAGTGTACTTTTTTAGCCACCTCGAATAAAGAATGGAAACTACTCTACAAGGATGAGCATTAAATTTCCTTGCTATTACAATCGCAACACTCAACAATTATAAACTAGTATTTAGTAAAAATAAGAAATCTGACACATTTGGGCATAGATAGTAAATAGATAGTATAGACATTGATGGAAATGTTACTACAAATTTTCCTAGTTAGTAAGCACATAACGTTAGACCAGTCGAACGAAAAATTTGACCTACCGACCTTTTAAAATTTATTGAAATATGTATGTAAAGGTGGAAGTTAAGACGACTAATTGAGCAAGCCTGTAACACGTTGAAGTTATACGAATTACAATTTTTGCTCGGTTATAGGGGTCGTTACTTTCACCTTTACATTTACTAGAGCGCTGTCCTTAACAATCAAATATGTCATCAGCTTGACATATTTTGACGTTTTTTTTTTTTACTTTTTTTACATCTTCATAAAAATGCTTACTTAAAATACTAGATAACAGAGGACACTTAAACAAACATAAGGAGGTTTTAGTTTTTATAGCAGATGCTAAAGAGTCTCAACTACGTTACATTGACAATATATAATGTATTGAGGGAGTTGGAGGTAAATTGGTTTGAGTGCACTTTTTATAGTTTGGAATAATCAAGTTATCTACTATTTATAACTTAGTGTTTCGATGGAAAAAAAATCAGTATTAAAACGATGTAAGTGCAATTAGTTCTACTTCTGCCATTAAAAAAAACTTTGATTAAAGCCGAAGGAACTGCTATGCTTGCGTTATAGCGTACAGTTAAAAAAAAACTAAGATCAAGAATGATCGTCCTGCTCCTACACTACTTTTTGTGATATGCATCAATATTTACATCTAAACGTTTTCTAATATTTTACTGTCAAAATTGTGTAATTCTGTTACATAGGCGTGCATTTCGTGTTTATGTTGCGCGCATAAATTTTGCTTATTGCTGTTTTCGTCGTGATTCATCGTTAGTTTTCACAAGCATCTTTTTTAAATTTAAAAAAAAAGTCGTAGTGCACTGGCGGATCATTACTTTAGCCATCTCTTTTGACTTTGACGGAGCTTCGATTCTAACTCATGAAAATAGTTACAGGAGACGTTTGTTTTTAGAGATGTATTACATAAACAAGAATTCTAATTCTATGAATTTTAGAACAGATATGGATAACCTTAGTAACATGCTTTCGTATTTACATTCCCCCATCTTGAATCTACTGTTCCATCTATGATTTTATCATAGTGTTGATTTATCATTTTTATGTTGTTAACTGCTTAACTTTAAATTCCCTGTATTTTCTTCGTTTTCGCGCTATTTTGTGGTGCCGTAACCTCACACTTTCTTGTTGTTGCTGTGATATTATTCTCGACTACATTTTAATTTTAACCGTTTTATTTTAAATTGTATAAACATAATTTATATTGTATTGTTAACGTGAAACGATGCTTGTTTTTTATCTTTTCAACGTTAAAATATATTTTAATCATATTGTCAACGTTAAATTTAACTTCATATTTTCGCCTGCTACTGCCACTCTAATTCAACTCTAATTCGTAAGTACTTTACTTTAATTAGTTGTATATTATATTGTTGCCTGATTGTTAATAGATATTCTCTGATGAAGCCAAGGATGTTGGCGAAAGCTTAGATACTTAATAAAGGAGTTTTTGACTGTATACTCTGTTCAGCTGCATCCCCAATAACCTGATCAACCCAACAAGTTCAGCTGGTACTTCTTCCAACAATACCAAATAGTGTTATAAAAACCAGTATGAAATTTTTTGTAGGTTTATTTTATGGATCCGTTTAGAGAGCAATAAAACAAAAACTCATCATCCGTATAAATCAATTGTTATCACTAAATTTTGGGAAACGTATGGAATATTGTCATTGATTCTATACAAATTTAAGGAATGACTACGTTTTAAAGTTGTGTGGGTACGTTAAGAAAACATCTTCCAAAATTCTTAGTTTATATTATTTTATTTTTTTTGTAGATTAACTTATGACTATGGAAAGCAACTATTCGTTATCGCCCATTTAGTATCTTGTGTAAATTATGAAGAATGTCTGATATAAGTTACGATACCATATGAATGTGTATTTTTTCAATATATATCTAATGTTTAAACATTCAATGCCTTTAATTAAATCTGCACACTAAACATTTTTTGGTAATTTGGGGCATAAAATTGCCCCAAAATCGTACAGGTATTTTACTTTTAGAAGTAATATTTCTAACTATAAGTAATTTTTCGAAGGTATTTTCATATAACCTGGAATATTCATAGTAAAATTCCGAAATGTGGGTAACTTCTCCAAGATTTTTCATGTGATCTGGAATACTCACAAGTAAAATTTCTAAAGTAGTGGTAATTTCTATAGAAGTTTAAAAGTAAAATTACAAAGAAAAGTTCAGTATTTCTGATTTTTTCGTAAGAAAATATCGTTGAAATGAAAATGTCCTGGTAGAGTGTATTTAATTAGAATATAATGCATAAAAGACACAAATATGCTTACCCAAAACCACTGCACGCCAGTTATCCGTTGTCTCTCCACATTCGCGGTTAATTCGCAAAAATCAAAAGCCACCGCATGGAATGTGGAAACCGTTGTGATAACCGTTCTAAGAAATATTTATCTGGCAAGTATTAGATAAAGTTTTGATAAATTTGTCTGCCATGTAGAAAACTTATATCGTGTATGGAGAGTTAGTGTACTGGATTCTGGATAGTTGGTTCAGGAGGGTGTGTTGCCTTCCCTAGGCGGAGTCGCCCATACACAGCCTACTCGAGCCAACCCAAGCGAAGAATGAACTCGAGCAGTGTAGCATGTGAGGTGCCGCCAACCTCTAAGTTGGGTAAGTGCCGGATAGTCACATAAGATGTGCTACGGCGTCCCGTCCTCTGGGTAACATGCACGGCAGAGTGGGCTGCTAGTCAGTCCTATGCGGCGCATGTATTACAGTGACTAGTCAATACCCCTACAACTTGACGTAGTTTACTGCGAGAGAGATGCGGACAGTATTTTGCTGTCCTGGACGACAGCCTGGGGATGGCTTTGCGTGCCTGACAGCAGGTGGTTATGGATGCCCATCTTTTCTTGTGTAGAGTAGTGGTCCATTGATTTATTAGCGTGTTGAGTGTAGCCGAAGAAATGGGAATAACAGGCTCCGGTGCCATGAAAGGATAACACGAACCCCGTCTCTCCAATCTATCAGCAGCCTCGTTTCCTAGATTACCTTTATGACCTTTGACCTATCAAGTCATTATCAATAGCTATTGCCTTCGAGGCATTGTGACACTGAAGTACCAGACCTGAAGCGATCTTGTACCTGCTGAGGGCTTTAACGGCAGCTTGGCTGTCACTATAAAGGATAATACGTTATTCCTTAATGCTCCTTGCTAAAATTTCTTTGGCACCATGCAGAATCACCAAAACCTCAGCTTGGAAAACCGTAGTGAATCTACCTAATGCCAACTTTAAGTTGAGCTTAAGGTCTCACCACCTGCCCCTGTTTTTGTCGTTGATCTGTCTGTATTGACGGCAATCGAAGGCAATGATTCGACGCAGGAGTCGACATGAACGCGGTAGTGTCTGCCGAAAGCAAACACGGGAGGCACACAGTCTTTCGTGGCACCAAGAAGAGGCGCGACTCTCTCGTTGATGGTGCTCACGTGACCGCGACCTTCCTCCTTCTATATCAGAAGACCCTGGGATCGCAACCTTATAGCTGCTCTAAATGCCGTCTCCTCCACGAACAAATCCCGGGGAGAGACACATCAGAGGGCTTCCATTGCTGCCGTCGGCGTCGTGCGTATTGCTCCTGTAATGCTAAGGCATGCGATGCGCTGCACATGCATCAGGTTATTCCTGGCTACCACTCGTCTCACCCTTTACCACCAGAGGATGGGCCTAATTATGGCAGTGTACAGCTACAAGGTAGAGAGTCCCCAAGCCCCCCACCCCGCACGCGACGACAGTACCAAGAGGCCTTAAATGCTTTCTCGGCTTTTGTTTTGACATGTTTGCTCCCGCACAGTTTTCTGTCAAATGTAATACCCAGATGCTTGACTTCATCCCAGAAACCGAGAACAGTGCCAAACAATTTTGGTGGGCGAAGTTTTCCTACCTTTCTTTTGTTAGTAAAGAGTACCATCTCTGATTTATCTGGGTTTACAGAAAAGCAACGTTCTCTACACCAGTTTTCGATAGATCTTGTACCAGTCTGCATCAAACCGCAGAGCACGCTCTTATTAAATCTTCCATCAATGAGAATTGTAATATCGTTCGCATATGCAACTGTGTTCAGCGCATGAACGAGGTCATCTACCACAAGGTTCCACAAAAGTTAGTGTAGTGAAATAGGAGAACCGTCATCTTCACGGCAATTTCTGTACTTGTACAATATGTTTAATATATTTGCTACTAAAACTTTGCTATTATTAGAACGTGATGATTTATAGCTTTGTAATACAATTTTGACGTAAGCCTATTACTACTAGAAAAATATACAATGTTACTTCGTTGCAAGGATAGACACGTGTATGTCACTATATCAACGACTTATATTCTGCGTAAAACGTGATAAACAACAAAAAAACAATACAGGTGGCTGGAAAGTGCCCGGTTAGTTTTTTTAGGTGGGAATTGCATTTGGTAACCTTAAATTTAATCCCTTATTTGAGTTAATATCGACATTTAATACCGACAATCAAACTACTTTACCAAATCACTTACAATTAGTTACATTAAAGCAAATATTTCAACAAAATTATTTGTTTGTCTCAAAGAATGTTTTATTTCGTATTTGCTGAAGTAAGAATTTTTACATTTTTATAAAATATAGGATAACAAAATGAATTTGTTTGCGGCAATTAAATCGGTTTCTCTATGTATGGTCGCATGTGCTTTCCGTACCCAAATGCAATATACTGTTAAATTACATCTTTGCAACGTACAGGATCTCATTTAGAATTTATAGGTTCTGGGTCTAGAGCGCATGACAGTTCAAGTTCAAGTTCTAAAATAGTTCTGAAATTAGCGGTTCGAACAGATTTAACCCTACCTATAATTTCAAATTCGCGCCATGTTTATAGTGGATAAATAACTACAATCATATAACATAACCTGTACATGTAAGTTAAGTGCTGAATTCAGTTGTTTCGTCCTTACTACTTTCCCTTGTTATTGTATCATACATTTTATTATTTGTTTATGATAATGGAAATTAGAGGAAATGAAAATATAGAAGGTAAGTTTTAAAGAAATAATAATTAGAAGATGAAATAAATTAAATTCTGTTGCAGAAATAATGTTGGTGGTCAATAAGAAAAAGGAAAATGTGAAATGTGTCGTCAATAGTACAAAAGCGCTAATAGAATTGTATAAACAAAATAGGGATAAATAGGGACGAAAGAAATTTGGAGTATGAGGAAATTGTGGATAAAATTGCATTAGATATGGAAAAATACTGTGACCAATTATTCACACCACAGAATTGTGAAAATAAGTGGAGTCTTAGAACGTAGTTATAAAAAAAATTGTGGATGATCAAAATAAAATTGGACGGGATCAGTTAGAAATATATGAAGCTAAGAGAAATGTGTATCCACAGGTGCTGTTGATTTCTGATGAAGGAATATGGCCAAAAGTTATTGTAATTCTTAGGGGCAGTATTATATTTTCTTTTATATGATATCTTTGTGATATAACAAATAAATATATAGAAAGTGTAAATAAGGTCTTTATTTTGTATTTATGCATCAACAACCATATATAAATAAATGAAATGAAAATAGAATAGATACTAGATATACTTATTTTCACCTAGAGCTACTTTATTTGACTTATATCGAAACGATCCTTAACATCACAGAACGATGCACTCTGATGGCTAACAAATCACAAATGTCCTTTTCATAGCGTCCACTACCACTTTTGTGTGTCTATAAGTCATTAAATGTGATGCGAGTTAATTAAAAATGTTCTTTAAACCGCGTATTTGTATATGAGAACAGCTTCCTCAACATGGTTTGCATTTTTATTAAGCAGTAAAGAGTCCATCCTATTGGCATTATTGACAAACTGTAAAATATTTGCATATTGTAATGTAAAATAACAAAAAGAACCCCTTATGCTTACTTACATCTATGACAAAAGTAAACAACTCTTAACCTAAAACAATGATCTAAAATAGTTGACACTCTAATAAATGCCTTGAATTACAATGCGCAGGTCTAGAATTACTTCAGAATTTCAAATACTTGCTCCGTAGCAAGAACTGATTGAACGGTTCTAGAATCGTTCTGAACTTGTAGTTCTGACAGTCCGAACGTTGAATTTGAAATTCTAAGAATTTTAAATTTGAGAACTACAAGGTCCGAACGATGAAAATATCACTGCGCATACGCATCAATCAGAGAACGGTTCTGAACTATAGGTTCGAACGAACCTTATATAAATGCTTGTAATCAGCAAATATTGGTATCATTTTGATACTCAAGGTTATTTATAATATAGGCGTTCATATAATTCATATTTCATGCCGTGATAACAAAGAACGTATCGAACTACTTACTGGTGTGGCGATTCTTTTGAGTTTCCGTTCACGAAGAATATTAAAAAAAGCAAATTCCCGTCACGTCTGTCGACTATAGCGAGGGCGCAAGTAGCCTCGAACGCCGTCGGTTTCATCATTATATTTGTGTATTCAAAAGGTGACGAATTTATCGACCGTCCTGCCACCATTAATGATTCATTCTCTTTTATTAATACTGAAAAGGTTGTTATTAGGTGTGAAAAGGTTCTTCAGCGGCGTCCGGCTCCCTGCACTGCCACCCACTGCTCACCTTCTGTGGAAACGGCGCCCCGCGGAACTTCATGTTCCCGTAGTGCGGTGTGGAGTCGCTGAAGCAGGATTGGCAGACCATAAGGGAGTAACTAGTATGCGCTACCAACGTTGGCAGTTATTATAAATGACCCGCTGATGTATATTCATAACATGTGTATGGAATTTGTGAGGGAAAGCAGAGTATTAATGTGTTGTAGTAAACTAGCTTCAGACAGTAACCGGACACCGGTATTAAAGTCTTATAATTCACTGTTACCTACGTTGGTTATAGTGTGAATATTTTATTCCTCTTGAACCCTCATATATTTGTCGTTCTGTGTATTTATTACTTTGTTCGTGAATTAATTTTTATCATCTAGATACTTATTGGTTGGTGTGTACCTTTTATTTCACTGTGAGAACAAAAATGCCAGAAAAGCTTATTTACAACGATTTTTAGCGCACTTTACGCCAGCGTCTTCTCGTTAATTATTAATTAGGAACATTATTTTTTCACCAAATTGCCTCGAGATATCGATTTTTGTGTTACAAAAACCGAACCACCTGACTACAGCTGCACCATAATATGAAAATATTATTTTTCTTTATTGATTGAAATATTGTCCCTGTTTATGGAGGTCAATTTATTGTGTTTTTCTTAATTTATGTAGAATTATATGGCGAAAATACGGCTTCTTTAAAGATTTCAGTTGTTATTTTTAAATTTACAAATTTGGTAGAATTATGAAATATTCAGCAAACCTGCGTTGTTTGAAGAATGGATTGAATTTTTGAATCTAATTAGTGCGTCCATACCGTGATGTTTTTTGACTCTGAAAATATAATGTTAGCATATCTCGCTGTGTTTGAGTTTGAAAAGGAGCAAGTCAATGCTTTGCAGACTATTATATTGTTAAAGGCCGGATTTATATGCATTAAAAATATCAAAATATGCACGCAAGATGTGCTTCTAAGAACATACAATATGCATTTAAATAGGCAAAATATACATTTGAATATTGAAAATATGCATTATGAAATCACTCTCTTTTTTATTTAAAATTGATGTCAGGAAAATTAACACGGGAATAATATAATGTAATATAATATTACAGAGAACTCAACCTTCGATAAAATAAACATTCGAATAAAATTATTTTTTAAGAAAATAATGGACAAATAAAGGTAGTTCGCACGGTCACAAGATCAGCGTAACGTCCCTGGTTGATACACAGCTGAGGAGTTCGTAGGTACGCAATCGAACAAAGGGAAGTCGTCAGCCAACGTCTAAACCTAGTGGACGTGCCGTTCTGCTGGAGAGCGGTTGCAAAAGGACCCGCCATTAGGTGCTGGCCACAACATAGTTACATATATTATTTAAAGCGCATCGCATAGCAACCCAATATTAGCCCCGTGATGGCTAAGTGTTGTGGCCACCGCTTGCTGCCGGAGAAGAGTACCAGATATTGTGCCAAGGAATAAACCTCCTGCATAAAAGATAAACAAAATATGAAAATTTCTAATGATTACCCCAAAACTACGGCACGCCAATTGCCCCGTTGCCCCTCCACATTGGCGGTTAATTTGCAAAAATTAAGGGCCACCGTATGCAATAGGGAAGCTGTTGTGATAATAGTTCCTAAGAAATACTTATCTAGAAAGTAATAGATAAACATTTGATAGCTGGTATTGGAAAGTTAATGTAGTGAAATAGGAGAACCGCCATCTTCACAGCGATGTCTGTATTAGTAGAATATGTATAACGTACTTGCTACTATAAGCCAGAAAACTTTGCTTATATTATATGTTTAGAACTTCATGACATGATAATCTAAGTAATACAATTTTGACGTAAATCTGAAACAACTACTGCTACTTTATTTGTAACTGTGCGCATTTTGAATAAAATAAATAAATAATTTTTTTTTTGCTGTTAAGGTATTTACTTTAATAAAAGATATCAGAAATAGTTTAATCACTTTAAAGAAAACAGTAGTATTAATCTTAAGTTACTGTATCTAATTCAAATGTTTTCTTTACGTAAAATATTTTTTTAAATTCGCTTTTTTCCTTACTACTTGAAAATTACTTTATTTTTAAATTTCTTCAAAATTATTTAACCGGTGTTGATTTATTATTATTATTTTTTTCCTTTTTTTTGGGTATTCCGGTTTTTTCTTATTAATTATACAATGTTTTTACGTTTCGGAATTTTGTTTATTCCTTTTTCATCATTTCAATCCTATAATTCAAAATATTAAACATTACAATTCAAAATTTAATTTATTTTTAAATGTAGTTTTCTAAATTGTAAGAAAAAGTTTTTCCTGGGAGATATTATTTTTCTTAATACAATGTCAGAGATTTTTTTTTTTAAGGAAAAGGAATTTTCCCATGTTAATAAAAATCACTTTTTCTGATAATTTTCCGCATTGAATGAGAACAAATATAGAAAAATTTAAGAAATTTTCGACATGTTAGAAACTTTCTTACAACACATGTATTTTACCTGAATTAACATCCTTAAATTTCTGTATATTTACTCTCATTCAATGCAGAAAATTATCAAAAAAAGTGATTTTTACCAAGAAAAATTACATAAATTTTTTAGGGTGTAGTTTATACAACCATCATGGGAAAAACATTGGATCCTCGAAGGAGGATGTCCGCAGAATAGGGTTTTGTATCCTCTGATATAGATAGAAGTTACGATCAAAATGCCTTATGTTCTAAAAGTTGTTCTGCAAGAACTATTAAAAACTAAATCAAACAACAGTCGTAAGATTCACTTTTGCATCAAAAACGCCCGACTTATTGTACCCGCCTAGCCTCAAATAATAAATCCATAAGTCAACGCAGAATACACAAATCCGTAATAAATATCAATTAATGACTTAATATCCAAGACAGATTTCATGGAGCTAATTGCATAATGGGCTTTCTGAAGCCTAACAGAGATGCTCTCTATTTGATCATCCCACGCGAAATTACTATCCAAGATAATACCCAAAAAATTACACGTTGACGAGACTAGCAATTTTTCGCCATTAAATGAAAAATTGGGTTCTGAGGAAAAAAAAAATTCAACCAAAACCATTTTTCCATGATTTATCATTAGCTTATTGGCAGAACACCGTCAAATTCACTCAAAACTGTATCAACGTTTTTCAAAATTTCAGATTTGCAGTCACTACTTAGGGCAATGCAAGTATCGCCGGCATACAAAAAAAATTGCCCTTCAGAGATATAATGTGGGAGATCATTAATAAATAACAAAAAGAAATCAAAGGTCCTGTAACGAAAACGGGTTTTCCTATTTGGAGACTTTTGGGGATGGCCAGCCCAATTTCTAATAAGACAAGGCCAAATTCCGTCTCACAGATAACCCACACCTGCTCTTTTGAGCGACCAGCCACTGCTGGAAAGCAAACTTTTTGTTCGGTAGCGTTTGGTTTTAGATAATCTAGCCAAAGATGCTCTCCAACAGCGTTTTCCTCGGTCAGTCGAAGCAGAGCCGTTAGTTAGCCTAAAGATTGTTGACTTCCCTTCTCGTCGGCTTCCTCTTTCAAGATTGACTTTCTTTTGAAATGAGGAAATAATAGAACGACTTATATTTTACAATTATTTATTGAAAATTTTGAGACTTTGAAATTAAACTAACAAGCTACACGTTTAAATGAAATAACAAGAGATTAAAAAAAAACAATCCAAATCATAAATATCTTAATAAATATTTTACAAACTATATTGACGTTTAACATAAGCAAAAGTAATTTTACTACAAAATTTATTTAATAAGGGAGAGAGAGAGAGCGAACGAGTTACGATTTTTATGTATTTGCATTGGTTAGTTTCAAGCGGAAATTTTAAACATCTTACCAGCCGATGTGGGAAAAATAATTCTTCACGTAAACCAAATTTCAGACACAAAACTTTGCACAACACTCACAATCTTTTTAAGCCAAGAAAAGGGGGTAATTTTCATGAATTTAATCACAAATCAAAACACCTTTCGAGGAAAGCTTGTGCTTCCTGTTCTCGAATATTAAGCGTATTTTGATTGCAAAAACTAAGATGAGAAGTTTTAATTTTGAGATTTAGAAACGCCCGATACGAAGTTAGAGACGCGTGCTTTTACTTTAGCTGTGACGAGACCACGAATTAATTCCCCAAAACCGCTATGTTAAGGGTTTTTATAAACTCTAGTTGTGACGTCATTTTGCACCGATAACTAGTTCGGCCTCTCTTCACAGAAGGGCGCAAGTATGACCGAAAGCGTTATTTTTCTGACTTTCAGTCGACCTACTGATAGCGTAACATGGGAATTGGCGACCGGTGTTTAGATAACATACATTGGACAAGGTAATAGATAACATACATTGGACAAGGTAATAGATAACATACATTGGGCAAAGTAATAGATAACATACAAAGTATTACCATGTTATTTTAATTACGCGCCTTTAAACAAAGATTGACTGTTGTCTCCAGCGAGGCAGACGCTTGCTTTTTAAAAAAAATGCCACGGTACTTATCAACTACGCATTAAGAAATCACTTAAAATTTTTCAGACACAATTGAGCATCTAACCGTGTCAAAAGTTCTTGTTAGATCAAATAAAATACAAACTATAGGCCAGGAACCTGCTCTAGGAGTGTCCAAAACACAGCACGAGAGCAGGTAAGTAGTTAGGCCACAGAGAAACAAAAATAGCACTGGATTAATACAACCAGGCAAACTTATGGTAAGACCTTTATCAAAGAACTATCAAAAAAGAAAGCTGAAGAACTACTGCAGCTCAGTAGAAATCATCTTGGCATCGTGGCACGTCCTTTAAGAGGGCATTGTGCACTGAAAAGACACCTATAGAAAATTGGGATGAACACTGGACATACCAAGTGCGGACTGTATAATGAGAGGACAGAGGACGCTGACCATATTCTGTGTGAATGCGAGACTCTGGGGCTCAAGAAGCTGGGCAATTATTGACAAGCCAGAAATGAACTTAGTGGATTACTTCGGTCATCACATTCTGGAATGGCTGGTATAATTTGATAGGTAAAAGAAATGAGAGACTAAATACAAAAAGCAAAGAGAGATAGCTTCCTGAGACACCATGTTAGACCAGACCCAAACAAATACATAGTAGCTGTGTTTGCAGAGGAATCAAAACCTAGTCAGAGTTAATCAGACAGAAAACTGTTTTCGGATTTCTTTGGGCCAATCGAATCGTGCCTGACTAATTTGTGATTACTCTGCGAACACAGCTAATATATGAGTAATATAACCATATATGACGTAACGTGGATTAATTACAGGAGCTGTTGCGCGGAACCGGGTTCGCGTTTCTTTCATCGTTTTGGATCAGCTTATTTTGGCCGGCAACGGTAAGTAACACAATTTTTCTTTTTCCTACCGTCAAGCGTTTTGTCTAGGCGTACGGTTGCGTTAATGTTACATGACATGTCGCCGCCGAAACCGACGCTTATCTACTTCATTTTTTCCGCGACATATGCAAGCGTCTAAAGCGCACTTGCTTATCGCTACCGTAGTTTTCACGGAATAATTTGCAAAAGCGACGGTGTCGGCTGCGGACTATTGTCATCTTCTTATTTGCGCTCGTGGGTATTTTTCCCATATAACGGACTGTTCACCGGAGTTTCGTTCCCGAAAGTCCCGCAGTTTTTCAGATTAAATTGGACGGGTGGTAAAGTACAGGCCGCCCGCCGCACCCGAACCACGTGCGGTGACACGTCGGATTGTTACAGCCGGTGATGAATTAATTTAAAGCGGGAAGCTTTTAATACTTGAGGTTGACAGACTGTTGTTACTGTGAAGATAACGTCGTACGGTGAATTATTACGAGATGTGCCACAACAATATTATTCTTGGGCAATCATCAATTATATATGTATAGTTAGACTTGTGTACGCAGGTAGACGAAATAAATGCAATTACATAAAATTAATTAATGTTTCCATGGTACGTAAACTTAAAAAACAAAAAAGAACTTTGAAGTAAAGGATGTCAAATTTTGAACACTTTGGTAGCTTATCTCAGTTATTAATAAAAACAGACAATTACAAATTTCGTGAGAGCGTCCTACTTTTCTTGAAACCAAACAAAATTTTCTTAATCCCCTTAGTTTTTGAGATACAAGATGAACATGCAAATTCTCAATTTTTTTACATCCCATCATAGTTCCTACGGAAGCTGGTGGTATAGTAAAAGTGAAGTATACTTTGCTTTTTTGTGTAAAATTCAATGGAATAGTTAACTTTTTCTGAGTATAGTATTTGCGATAAAAATGCAAATAAAATGAGTATTCGATACTCGCCGAGATCCCAAATAACGATTACCGGCTGACAAAAGTGTGTGGTACCTTGGTACACCAGGACCCGAATGTAACTATTACTTATAATGAACCAAAAGTGGGTTCCGAAACAACAACTCATTGTTGTCACGAAATAATACATTAAAATTGATTCAAAGAACGAGCTTATCAAATCAATGAAAACATATTATTAAAATGATCGAAGGAATTTATTGGAGTAAATTATCATTGTTTATGAAAATCAAAATCAGTTGAAAGAAGTGATAGCTTGATTGACTCAATGAAATATTTTTGTTGTAACGAACACAGTTTTAATTTTAAACACTTTATTTTGGTTTACTGTGAAGATGAGGTGCGAGTTATCAATTTTAAATATGAACTCTAGTAGAAGAATGAATAAAGACATCAATACAATGAATATTACTTCTTGATATGCTAATCGCAAGTCGTTGACTTATCGTATTGCTATTCAAATCTTAACTATCGTTAATTGTTATAGAGTAAACTCTAATTAACTTATTCATGATGCAATAATGCCTTTTAATCCACTCATCGCTGTTGAAAAAAGTGTCGCAGCTTTATTTAATTGGATTTCAGAAAAAGTAATATTAAAAATAACAAGATTGATATCGAGCATTGGTGTACCAAAAAACTCACACCAGGATACGAGGCCTTTAAACATTAACCGTAAGAATTCTTTCATTGTGGAGGAATCACCATGTATAAAAATGTGAGTTTCTGCCTACCGAGCGTCTTTAGCATTCCTCCAAGAGCAAATTTACTTTCATTAGCATCGTGTCTCAGGTATTATTCTCGAATTCCCCGCCAAGACATTACTAGTTTAGATGCTCGCTCTCTAGGGGCCACACGCCAAACTCTCACTTAGTGGGCGTGGAATAAGTCGGTAATTCAATCACTGCCGTACACCTTTCATTAAGGTATGTTATCTGTTCGTTCTTGCAATAAATTGCAAATCATTGAACTAACGAAGAAAGTATCACTTAATATTTTATTGTGTTCATATCGTGAATAATTTTACGAAAATTGTACATAGAAAAAAATACTGTATATTCATATTATTCACAAAATTATTTATTTATTTATTATTAACGTGTGAAAATGTAGTTACTAAATTAACTAAAGTAACGAGAATAATGAAAGTACCAAAAATAACAAAGTAACAAAAGTAAGTAACGAAATAATGAAAGTATCAAACGGAAAGAAACGAAATAAGATCGGGTTCTTCGACAAATTATACAAAAAAATTGTTTACAATTACTATATTTCATGCGTAAAATAACCAACATTTAATTTTCATATTTGAATTTCACGTATGTGGGGTATGATTTAAAAGTGTTTGATTATTATTTATTGACACAACAAAGAATTCCTAATTTTCTATTGACCGAAACAGTCTTGGCATTAGATATTTTTTTTAAATATTTTTTCAAACTTTTTAGAAATTCTTGAGAAAGCTATCTCTGAATTACAGGAAAATATTCGATTGATCTATTACAATTCCATTTAGTTAGATTAACTCTCCTGCTGCATTGCTGACTTATTAAAGCCATTTCCGGACAAAAACTTTTCTCATAGATGGAATCTCTCGATGTTTCCATATTAGATTTCCTTTTTGTGAAGTTTCATTCAGAATTATTTTATAGGGAAACTTTATGAGGTAATTGCTTTGACGTATCAAACTCTCAATGAAAAGGCCACAACTATTTTAAATGTGATTTGAAAAATGGCAAAATATGCCAGTACTGTATTCACGAAAACGGGTGTCATTCTCAAAACGTACTTTGAACAATTACTTATGTAATTTCAGGATTTTCGTACTTTTTATTGTTATTATTGTTACAAATAGTTTAAAATATAAACAAAAATATCAAATTTTTAACCTATTTGTCAAAATAGATATGAACAGTTCGGTATTTTTTAAATCCTTGAATTAAGTTTAATCGCAATAAACTATAATATACAGGCTGTTCTATTTAAACGCTCATCAGTTCGGTGCATAACTCAAAAACTGTTGCACGTAGGAAATAAAAAACTAACTACGCCACTGGATTTTACGTAAAAACTGAATATACCGTTTCGCTAACACTCATAGCAACTGAGGTAGGTGGGGTGTCCCAATACTGAAAATTTTCAATTTCACCTTGTATCTAAAAAACTAAGGGGGTGCACAAATTCTGTTTGTAGCTTCTTTATCTATCATATAAAACCTTACAAAAAGGTAGGACACTGGCAGGAACCCCGCAACTTTCTCTTTTAACTACACCAAAACTCAGTTCTTAAGCCGCCAAAAAATACTTTTAATTTATACCTGTCAGACTAGGCGATTAGTTGATGCCACTAGTTGAATAGACGGTTGTTAAGGAGTATATTCACATGAATCCTTTCACACGGAGTTAACTTGTCCGCTTTGGTGGCTTCAGTAGATTTTCAATGACAATGAACTAGTTGAGAGTAAACCAGGCAACTTAGTTGAAGCAACCAAACCGCCTTGTCTGAAGCAGACCTTACTTTTAGAAAATTAGGAAGATTCTAACGATTCGCAATATTTATATTAAGTTCTTGAAGTGAATAACGCTAATATACCAGTTTTGTACTAATACGGTTTGTAAAATCTAACACAGTGTGATGTAATATTTTCTTTTAATTAATTTTATATTGTATGGACCAATATAATGTATTTTTTTAATGAATATCAAAGCTTCTGCTTATTGTTAGCAGAAACAACTGATTCTTCTCTTATAGAGCGTGGTGCAAAGCAAAGTGAGTTTGTTCTATAAGATTCAAAAGAAACATAACAAATAAATCATTTGCAGGACAAATGAAAGTTGTATACGACATATTTTTTTTGTACTACACATGAAAAATGGTCGGTGTCAAAAAAACCACTGTTCTCCTGCTCGCATATATTTGCTTGTCTCATGCGTTTTTAAGTTTCTTCTCAACATCTCATGAGATACTATGGCTATCACATGCTGGATGTTATCGGGTGAACGAGGCAGATATTTTACGTTACCATTTTTCAATATGATGCGGTTCGAAAAATATTACCTTAGAAGGTCCATTGTAGTCCTGGCGGTAAGAGCAGGGCACTGTTCTGTACCAGATATTAGCGTCTGTCGCAATTACGAAATTATTTCCCTAATCGACTCTAATTCGTTTATTACATTACTAAGAATGCGAACATTATTATCAAACTCCCCAGAATGCCTTTGCTCTGGAGGAATATATAAAGATATGCCAATGAATTTTAGTCCACTAGAATTTTGAATTTCAATTGTAATAATGTTCGCATTACTTTTATTCCTTAATAACAATCCCCTTAATTCATTATCAGTAATTACAATATCTGCTCTAATTGGATGATCATCATCCCCCACATAAAAAGTTTTATAACGCATCGGTAAACCGCAAACTTTCCCTTTAACATATAGTACTTAGAATAGGTAGCCTCGTGAAGTACTTTTTTTAGGTGGAGCACGGGGTTGGGATGATTTGTAATAATTTAGTTTTCATAAATAAAGAGTATACCACATATTGTAACCTTCCGATAGTTCCGGAATCAAAAAATTCCAATCATTGCTCTGTAGCACTCCTTTGAAATATTCTCAAAGAGTATTTCAGAAAATGTATGGAGTCGTACCATAAACTGTCACATAATGAGCAATAATAACGTGCGAGCGTAACGACTGAAGGGTTCTGAGTTGTATTTCTCCTTTAGTTTTATTTAAATTACTTCCAATTTCTGTCAAATTACAATTAGGAACAATTAGGCAATTGTTCTTGTAAGGATCAGTTTGGTATTAGAAGGAATGATTGGGGCAAAAGTCATATTACATAGGAGCGGCATAATCTTATGGGCTGACTGCGTACATTTTTGGTTTTTTCGAGATGCTTCTTGACACTATTTCGAAGAAATGCGCGTGACTGTGATTGTATCGCAGTAATTTGGGAAAATGCGAAAGAAATTGGGGTGGTACATTTAAAAAAAAAAAGGTAGGGTGGGACCTTTTACCTGCATTAGTTTCCGAAGAAAGGCATCACAGACTATTTTAATTTAATTACATTATGCAAGAGTATTTCAAAAGTCATCGGTTTAATCGGTACATACGAAAAGTTCCTTTAAACATCTGTTTTTTTTTTTAGTAGGACACACTATTTACTAATCACTTTTTTTAGCAAAGCCCGATAGGTTTGTTTCTCCTAAATACAGATGATTCTTATATGCGTTTATTCTTGCGATTTTGAACGATTAAATATGATTGTATAACAGCTGCTTAAATACTGTTTTTGTAGGCTCTGTATAGCTTTCAAATGTACCAACAGTATATGTAGTTATATAGTATGAAATTCTATAATCTCAGTATATTTAAATGCAATTAACGGTGGGATTTCATATATATTTGTGGCGTCTATTAGATTTTCTGTAGGTGCGTGAAGCATAACACTTAAATGTAACTTATAGGCAAATTACAAATATGCATAGAATCCCATCAAAAACAACATTTTGCAAAGAGGTATTTATATAATATTGTTTCTAAAAGTTTTATTTCAAATATATCTAAATTTCTAAACTAACAGTAAATGTGATTGTAAAAAGTAGATTTGTTTTTTCTTGTCTTTGTTGTAGTTTACATTTATGACATGATTTAGCGTGGTATGAGCTTTTCAAATATAGATATGTTTTTCACTCTTCTTTTTGTGAAGAATACAAAAGATTTTCGTGGCATGGAGCAACATCAAAATGTATGTAATTAAAAGCACGTGCGTTCAAAAACCACCAATAATTTAAAGTTCATCTTGTTGGAAAAAAATCAATTCTGAGGACAATACGATTTCATATGTAACAAGTAATTCTTCTCTGTGCACTTTTTTGTTTGATAAACGGAAGATATACTTAATAGCGTTATTTTATAACCCTTATTACATTTGTGAAAATATATCTTTTAATTTAATAGCATAATATGCAAACAAACCAGCCGTAAAGTAAATGAACAAATATAAATTTCTGGATCAACATGAAATGTTTTGGCATTATTAATAACAACCTATTATTTATTTTTATTACTCAGGTTAAATCGTTCACTTTTAATATTACCAACGCATATTTCGTGTCAACAGTGTTTTTCCCAATTCGAATATTATAGGCGCTTAAATTGTATTACACTTTTCACTTGATGACGTGTTTATAACCACCTATTTCGCATTTGATGGTAGCGACGTGCGAAATATCTCTGGGTTAAAGTAGTCGTTTTGAAATTCGCTGAAGCCGTCTTGCAATCGGTAAAAATAACAGCACTTGTATAGCCAGATTGCCATCTTAATAGCGTATAATTGTGTAACATCGATTGTGGAGTTAGAATTAAGTGCTTGCAACTTACACCGCGGTTTACTGCAGGTAAGGTAATGGGTTGCATGGAATGTGGACGTTTTAATTTAACTAGGTATGAAGCTTGCGTAATGAATCTCAACGATCTACTGCATTTGTTCTGTGTATTGCGATTTCGCTAACAATGCGTTGAACTATTGTTTAGCTTTATATGGTACTTGTTTCAAAATTAGATAATAACCGCTTTTGCTCTCAATGTAGTAACTTGTATTATACTGTATAAGTTCCGTTGTTGTCTTTTAGTGTTAAAATACTACGATAAATTAAGAGAACAAACGTAATTCTCTCTATAATAGAAACAGTGCCTTTCAGTTAGCTTTAGTGTAACGTAGATTTATGTACTTTGATTCTATATTTTTACAAGAACGTAATTAAATAATTTCTAGAAATTACTCAGCGGAATAACTGTTAACTTGTAGAGTGTTTTAGTAGGTACTAAAATATTATTTTCACATATATTCCTAGAAAATTCCGCTAGTTTATATGTACGTGTGTGTGACAACAATGGCAAAATACCCGTCATAATATGCATATTTACATATCTCACAAGAAGCAACATACTTACTGTAAAAAGATACAAGGTTCTATTATGAGATGACGCCATTAGTGAAATATATTTGAAATTATAATTTAAAAATTATTTCCTCTTTATCACCGAATAATGATTTTGATAGTTATCTCCCTACAGCTCCCGTTATAACTAAAATACGTGTAAATCAATCAGGTGTAAATAAATGGAAGTAATTTCACACAAGATCACTGAGTTTTGTATTGATGGCATCAGAATAGCGATGAGGAGAATCCTTACTGTTCTTGCGTTATAGTTCTTATCGACTCTAATACGGTTTGTGTATTGTGTATGAAAAATATACGTATCTTTGCTACCGAAACGTTGGTGTTAAAAAAAAAGTCAGATGTGGAATAAATGTAAAATAACTAACTAAACTGGCCGTTTCTTACTCCCATTACATAATTTACAGCGTATTGAATACGATTGTAAATAATATACATCATTATTATCACATTATTTTTTGGAATAATGTGATAATAATGATGTATATCCACATACTTTATTTTTAAATAACGTCTTTGCGGATTAGAAGAGCAATAATTATTTAAATTGCCTTTAGAGCTATAATCCCTCTGATGCGCTATATATTTTAACCAGTTTTCTATAAATTACATATTTATTTAGTAGCTCACTTCAAGTTTTAACAATTTTTGTAGTTAACAATCACGACTTGAACTTTTTTTTGAATGTAACACAATAAAATACAATTCTAAAAGTATTATGTATCTATTCTAATGAAATAATACCAACATATACTTGTTGTTGAAAACATTTAAAATAAAATTTTAAGACCAAAAAAAACCTTAACATAAATAACAATTTACTTCTAATAAAACAAACCATAAACACATGCACCTTCTCGTAAAGAACAAATATAAGAAAAAAATATGTTAAATACAATTGTAGTAACGGAAAAATGTGCAAATAATAAAAAAATCTTAGTGAAAACTCGTTCTCAAAACACAAGATAAATGAACAATGAAAGTTGAATATATCATGTTGTTCGAAACCGGTTGAATGGAAACTTTTAAGCTACCTTACTACTTACATCTTTTCTGTTTGAAATTCATATGACTGTTGAAAATGAGTCATATGCTGCCATTTTGAACATTGTTATAATATAAACATATTCTTAAACTTACAAATTCAATTGAATTATCAAAGAATCATCGAGCTTTCGCTGTTTGAAGAAGAGGTTTAATTTTTGAATATAACTAGTGTGTATATACAGGGTTGTCAAAAAGTCCGGACACAATCCTGCAGCACTTGATCTGCAATCTTTAAATTTAACATAAATAACATAGATAAATAAATTTTCATTATAGCAAACACCGTTCCAACTAATCGTCATCTTGCATTTTTCAAATAGCAGTATGGATCTTGCGTTGCATATTTGTAAAGCTTATTTTGCCTTATTTGCAATAATCTCCCAAGTTGTTTGAGTTTATTCCATAAATTCTCAAAAAAAAAATGGACATTTTGCGCCTAAAATTCTAGTTTCAGTGAACAAAATTTTATAATCGTAGATCAAGTTATCTGAGTACTAGGAGATGGTGTCCAGAGTTTTTGATGATCTTGTATACTCTAAAACTATCTACACGCTCCAGAAAAAAAATTAGTGAAGAAAATATTCGTTCTATTATAATCAAGTATGAAAATGTTATAAAGTTAACTTGATTTTATCTCTCGCATAGGATACATTCCTGTATAATATACAGGTTTGTTCTCATAAGATACAATATGTGTCTAAATGTTGCTACTACAGTTATTGCATGTTGTTATTGCCCATTCGTGCTCGCATCGTCTGAGCATTTTATTCAGGCACCCTGTACTATCGACTCAAAAAAAGATGATATCGGGATAATAAGCCGTAAGGAAACAGAAACAAAGATACACCTCCTTTAATCTACTAGCCATTGCACGTGTGTAGATTTTATGAATTATTTTGTTATTGAATTCTTCTTCAACTACAAAAAACTGTTTAGTAGGTTTAGTTTTATAAGAATTTCTGGTAATATGGATGTATAAAATAATCTATCGGACATAAATGCCAAATGGCAATTTTTATTGAAAAAGTCTCGAAAATATGGAAAAATCTTATTTTTTATTAAAAATTATTTTAATATTTATTAAAAAAAATAGTTATTCTTTTTTAATGTTTTATTTCTATTGCTTTTTATGACGGCACAAATCGAATTACATTTCTTGGAATTTTTGCATAAAATGTGGATTAGATGTTTTAAGTTTTATACTTTAAAAATTAAGATGATTCGACTAAATAGTAAAATTAAAAAATATAAACAAGAAAAGACCATACACGAAAATGTTTTGGTAAACCTATTATTATTACAAAAAGTATATAGTTATAATTTTATTTTGTTATCGCTGGGCAAGCCGAAGAGGTTGCGGCATATTTGTCGCGCACCTTAAAGGGTATTATCTCTTGAGACCTTAGCCCTCTCCGTCGCAGATTACGATTGTATTGCATTTAAAGTAGATATGTTAGAATTCGTTTTATGAAGCTGGGTCATAATTTTTTGAGCTAATTGTACCGCTAATGCAGTGTATTTTATGGTTGCTTACAGTAAAATAGGAGGAGGCTGAAATTTTGGATTAGAGTAAACATGAGGTTTATTCAAAAAATATTTTCTTTTTAAAACAAGCTACAGTAAACCTTCCCTTAGATTTATGGGTATCTTTTACTAGAGGTCACCTCCAATAGTGGTCACTTTTTAACAAATTCTAAAAGCAGATCGGGAAAAATGCATTAATATTCAAAATCGGTCACGGTCATTCTAATGATTTTTAGTAAACGACGATTTTAAAAATGTAAATATTTTTGGTTTATTATTTTGTTTATTTTGGCTTTAAAGTTTTTGGAATTATTGGCTCGCCTAACATAAATCAATGTAGGTAGGTATAAATTACCCTAATATCATTAATATTATTATCTATCCAGCAATATTTTCAAGAAAAACGAAAACAGATATTTTTCACAACTTAAAATGTACGCTGCTGATTCAAAAATAAATGTTTTACAACTAATATTTTCAAGTGCAATCCTTATGTGTACAAGGCAGTCTCTATACACGTGTACATCGTTAAGCGACATAACATAAAGTTCGTATCACACGACTTATCCGTTCTTCACGATGTGAATTTATTTAACAACTTTTCAGTTACAAATCTTCTACCCTGAAGTTGCTTCTGTTACTCGACAGTGGTACTCGTAATTCATTGTAAATTTTGAACACGTTCGCATCGGATCGGTGTTTGCTTAACAGCGAATCTTGTCCCGAATCATTTTCAGCGCGTGCACACCGCTGGAGTAGTATGTCAACAAATACACTGTTCTCATCAATCATTGAAGAAGTCTCGAGTCAATCAATCTTCTCGTATCTTTCACAGCTTATTTAAACGTATCCAAGTGGTTTACCTAAAGAAAAATGAGGAATTAATCACGTGTAAATTCTCTCGTGATAAATAGCGATTTGTGTATCTTTTTGTTTTTACTGAATGGAAATTTCATCTTCTCGTAATACGTCAACTAAAGAAAGACGTTAAGGATGATAGGCGTTCCTGTTGGTTCTTTCCCAAGCTTTTGTTTTGCATCATCGCTTTGTTCTCGTCACTATTTTGAATTGTTTTCTGAGGCATCCAATACTTTACTTTGGGTTTTGTTCGTATGTACCTACCGTTTATTCACGTGAATCCTTTAGAATTTCAAATTCTTGGCGTAACTGCACATGATAGTTTAGTTAATTTTAATTTACTTTTCTAGAATCTCTATTGTATTTAGTTCCAAATTTCGTTTCTCTAATACCAATATCCAAGAAGCTAGATGGGCGAGCCATCACATATACAGGTTGTCTCACGACAAACTGCATCGATCGATATATGAAAGAGTTCATTGGAAAATTCTGAAAATTTCGGAGTATACTAAAGCCGACCTGTGCTATTGAACTAAAACTGCTTAAAAAGCATCCATTTCAGAAGAGTAATGAATATGACTTTTTTTTGTATTTTTATAAAAGTAGTTCGATGAGAAAGCGAAAAGTAGGTAGTTGTATTTAAAAAAAAAGTTTTGACAGTCGAAAGTTTAACTGTAATTTTCGGACACACGCTGTATAATGTTTTCGAAAAATTATACGGTCAACAATTCTACAAATTTTCAATTTTCCAAGTTAAATTCCTTTGCAGTTATAGAAATTCAAATGTACTCGTCCATCTGTCAAAAATTTAAAAAAAAATGCAAATATTTAAAATATGGTTGAAAATAACACCATAGTTGTTTTAACAAACTTACTTTAGATTTGAACGAGGATTTAAAAAATGTAATAATATATAGGGTGTTCCATTTAAAATAACAAAGTTAACAGCCACTTCCGGTACAATCGGATGCGCTAGATTATTAAAAATACTTTAGTTCAATAGCACAGGTCGGCTTTGGTATACTGCGAAATTTTCAGAATTTTCCAATGTAAACTCTTTCATATGTATATCGATCGATGCAGTTCGTCGTGAGACACCCTGTATATAGTATGCAGGATGTTTCACCAGCAGGGAATTCTACTATAACTAGTAAACAGTGACTGATAAGAAAAAAAAATTATTAATTGTAGAATTATAATTTTTTTTATCACACAAAATTATCGGGATTTATACAGGGTGTTTCGTAACCTTAATACAGCCTTCAACGTTTTTTCTAAATACAATACCGCCAATATTATTGCATTTTTAAAAGCGTCAGTAAATTTAAAAAAAAAGAGATATAACATACTTTACTGCGAAACTCATTAATTTCCCAAGATATCTTTGATTTTCTAAAAATTACGTCGCTCGCACTGTTTGAGAAAAGTGATTGTTATTTAGTTACCACTTGGAATAAGTGAATCAAATTTTGAAATACCTTAGTATGGACCTACTTATACCCACAGTTGTGTTTGTAGCTGTATTTTAGTATACTGGGTATTCGTCACTAAAGTGCAAACCCAGTCAACTTCTTTTTCTAAATAGAACACCCTGTATATGTTTAGATTATTGAATTCTTATTGATAAATGCTTTGATTTTTGTTAAGCAAACTCTAGGTCTATCTCTTTTACTTTTCGAGTTCTTGTAGTTTTCATTGATTAATTTTCATTGTTGCGATTATATTTGCAATCTTAGAAGACGACAATTGTAAAAATGAAGGTCAGAAAATAAATATTTAATATATAAATCACAAAAACATCGAAACAAACAAATGAATATGAGTAAATAAACTAAAAACCGTGCCAAATAACACATCAAAAAGTAATTAGAACACCAGATTTTAGATATAATCGCCATTTTCTCTTAATGCACATTTGTAGTCAGATGTATTGACATTTAGCAGAATTAACTACATATAACTACATTTTGCTCAGAATGAGGTGGTACTCCATCATGTTAAAATCACATTTACCTTCTTATTTCAAGAGGTACATACATCATAATCCAACAACTCTCTATTCATTGTCAAGAAATTGTAAATAACGTGCTCCTCGAAGATTACTATAAAAAAGTGTGGTCCTAAAAGTTTATTTCGAATGATGTCTCCCCATATGTTAACAGACCAATGCTACTTGCTGATCAATTGCCCTGATAGCCTGCGGATTAACTGTGTCATACTAATGAAATTTATGGCGGTTAACGTGATAATTCTTCTGGAAGGTAGCTTCATCGGCAAATAATGTATTGAAGAATCTTATTTCTCCTGGCTGTTTTTCTAGCTCCTACTGACAAAACATCAAGCTTTGAGTGCAATTACATTGATCTAGCTCTTGGACCAAAATAATAGTAAGGATGAAATATATTTTTTTATAAAGTGCGATAAAATTCGTGTTGTGTCTAATACGATCGCCCGCATAGAAATATTTGAGGTTTCAACAACACTGCCTAATTCGTTTTCTTTAGTGGTTGCAGATCTTCAGTCTTAAGAGAGCCCATTAGGTTTCCTTTCAGCTTTTGGATGTTTTTGACTGTACATACATGAAACCAGAAAACAGTTTCTGCCACACTCTCCCAGCACATACACCATACTAATTAACTCTTCCTTCGAAAACTTTATTTTCTACATATAGTTTAATTTCTTGCATTAAACACGATTAAACGTAAAAAAAATTGACGGTTATTATAGAATCGTTGTCTAGTAACAGTAAGATTACAAATATGATCGCAAAATGAAAAATTAATGAAAACTGTAATAACTTGAAAAGTAAAAGGGATAGACAAAGAGTATCCTTAGCAAAAATCAAAGCACTTGCTACTATAAATTTAATAATGCAAACATATACTATTTAAAAAAGTAAGAAATATCCATTTGAAGTTGATTGAGTTTGCGCTTTAGTGACGTATATAACACCCAGTATATTAAAATACAACTATAAACACACCTGTAGGTTCGTACTAAGGTATTTCAAAATTTGATTCACTTATTCTAAATGATAATTAAAATGCAATCGCTTCTTTTTAAACACTGCAAGGAACATAATTTTTGGGAAATCAAAGATATCTTTGGAAATTAATTAGTTTACCGTTAAAGTATGTTATACCTTATCTTTTAAAAGTTTAATGGCGCTTTTAAAAATGCAATAATAGTAGGGGTATTGTATTTTAAAAAAGAATCTTGAAGGCTGTACCGATGTTACGAAACAGCATGTACAAACACCGACACTTTTGCGTTATAGAAAATTCATAATCTTATAATAATTTATAAAAACTTCTCTATTGCGAGTTATAGAGGAATTCCCTGTTGGTGAAACACTCTGTATTTAATAAAAGGAATTATACTAATAATAGATGAACTACTTATACAACGTGTGTATAAATTGTCGCAAAAGCTACACGTAGCGACATACTTCTTTCGTTTCTGAATCTAAAATCTAAATGGTAAAATATGGTACTATGCTTCATGTGTCTTCAGGAGCCACTTGAAAGTAACATACATTTGGCAACACTGTAGTCGCATACTACCGTAATGGTAGTTACAATACTTGTCAAAATTGACAGACCAGAATTACAAATGACAAATTGGATAACACAAATGATACATAGGGAAAAGCAATAAGAAAGCTTTATTAAAACAGAATTAGTAGTTTTGATTTTTCAAATGCATCTCTTGCAATAAATTAGCGACACTATTACCTACGCATATGTTCAAATTGATATCCGTCTGTTTGTAAACACATTTGCAATCTACGAGGTATTGTCTGTATTACTTGTTCAAACTTTTCCGGTGTAATTTCTAATACTGCCACGTTAATTCGTCCTATAACTTCGTCAGCGTCTTGTGGAGGTGTTGCGTAAACTTTCACCTTTATGAAACCCCAAACAAAAAAGTCTAAAGGATTTAGGTCGGGAGACCTTGCAGGCCATAAGATAGGACCACCGTGACCAATCCACCTGTCAGGGAAGTGTTCATCCAACCACTCTCTCACATTACGAGAAAAATGTGCCGGAGCTTCATCATGCATGTAAAACATGTTACGGCGTATATATTCAATGGCATCTCGTCAATAACTTGTTCTAATACATTTAAATACCCGTTGGCATCAAATCGATTTGGCAGATAGATTGGCCCAACGACACGGTGATTTATTATACCTAGCCAAACATTAACTGAAAACTTTCTTTGGTGACCGTATTCCCGAAACGCTTGAGGATTTTCATCTGCCCAATGGTGAAAATTATGGGTATTGAGTACACCATCTCTGATAAACATAGACTCGTCGGCCCAAAGAACACCTCTTAAAAAGTCGCCATCTTCTTGGATCCTATTTAAGATACTATGACAAAAGTTTAAACGGTGTATGTTATCGTTTTCATAGAGCGGCTGCACCTTAGTTATATGGTATGGATAAAGAAGATTTTCACGTAGAACAAAATGAACGGTCTTATTACCGCGAATATTGAATGTGGACGCCAACTGTCGAGTACTGACGGAGGGATCTTCATGTACTGAGTCTAGAATTTCCTCTTCCAGTTGTAATGTACGCCGTTGTCTAAGTCGACCAGCGTTGGCATTTCTTTTCTTAAACGAACGAGCTTCACGTAGACGTTGGTCCAGCCGTCGAAATACGTTTCCACTAGGATGTCTCCGGTTTGGAAAACGTACGCGATATTCCTGTTCTGCCATGCATTTCCATTACAAAAACCGTATACCATATACATATCGGCATATGCATTAAATGTAAAAATCATTGTAAATAAACAAAACAATAATACGAGAACGATAAAAAACACTGAAACAGAAAAACTAATCAAGAGAATACGAGTAATCACGAAAAAGAGCAGAGCTTGCATAAAATTGAACACTTCAGATGAATGTCAAAATTTGACAGTAATGGTTTTGATTGAAATCAAATTAGAATACAAAGTGATTCTCCTACAATGTTGCCAAATGTGTTTTTCATGAGAGGATGCTTATGAAGAAATGTTGAAACCAGGCTCTAAAATCAAAAAGAAACTGTTTACGAAAAAACAGGAATAAGAAATCGTCTAAATTCAAAATTGCAGCTATCTATACCGACAAATAACGACCACAAACGCTTATTAAGGAACTACAAAACCGAACTTCAAGAACCTGGTGAAGACTTATGAAGCATAGTACAATATTTTACCATTTAGATTTTCGATTCAGAAATGAACGAAGTATGTCGCTACGTGTAGCTTTTGCGACAATTTATACACACGTTGTATATGCTCAACGCATTATTATTAGGTACACTGTAGCACTGCAACGCCTATGTCCTGATTGGATTCACCAAAATCACTCGCATTGAATTGCTTTGTATTTCTCGTTGGCCGGACGCGGTGACGCGCTTCTAGCGTTGAAGTCGCTACAAATTTGCATTGAACTGTGACGTCTAGCTTTTGGGACGACTGAATCAGAAGCTTCGGTGAAATCACTCCTATTAAAATGTCTTGCAGCAATATGCGACTGCAAGCCAGCCGCGAAGGTTAGACGACATAACGAAGTTGTACCTTTACTGATTTTTAATTACTTCTCAACAGATTTGTCAATTCCTGTTTATAGTTTTCTTCTATTTATTCCTTTTCTTGTCACCTTATTCTCTTAGTTTCCTCAATTTTTTCATACCTTTTGGCATCTAAAGTTCCTTTATTTTATTTCCCTATTTATTTATTTCTTTATATTTTTTCATTCGTATTAAATATATGTGCACTGAGAAAAGAAATTGCATTAAACGAAAAGTTTTGGTTTGTATCATGTTAAACGAAAAGGAAATCTTTTATATATTTTTAGGTGGTGCAGCATTGTATTTTATAAAATTTTTATAGAAAGATAGGGTGTAATTTCACGGGAGCAGCCCCAAATCTTCTAGATCCCACCTTGCGAGGTTTCTGAGCGCCTTATCTATGTTACTGATACAGTCAAAAGTGCTTGTGTAATTACAACGTTGAATGAAATCAAACTGTATTAAGTATAATTGTTTCGAAATACAAGGGTTAAAATATCCATAATCCAAAATTAATATTCAGCAATAAACCTGCGTTTTGAGAATACAAGATGAGAAATCACTTCTAACATATTCTAATAATAGATATGACGCAGCAGTCGGCAGACGTTATCGATTCCGTTGCATCGTCGACTGCGTTTTTCACTTTATGAAGTTTCGCACGTTCTTTCGCACTCCCTTCCGTGCCTATAGACATAGGATGGTGGAGGGCCTGTACACATGCCTCGCAGGTTGATTAAAATACACGCTCTAATTGATGTTTGGCTAATGTCCGCTTAATTAATCCTTCGAGGCAAGTAACGTACATACACAATCACACTGGCACACCTACATATCACTCACTTTGCATTACACTGTTTTGAAGAAGTGTAACCTGACTGCCTTGCCTATAGGATAGGAGCCTTTGCACGTTTTATAGTGCTGTAGTAATTTCTATCGATTATGAAAACTAGGGTATTTTGATAACTTTAGCCTTCATCTCTACGGATTAAGTGAAAATACTTTGGTTCATTTGATCGTGACGTTGTGCGAATTGACTTCGTAATATTTTGTCATAGTTATAATCAGAACCGTGATGTTATTACATAAGTCATTGCCATAAAAATATCTAAGAGCACATGGGAGTATTATCATGATCACTCGTTTAGCATACAGAGTCTTCGGCGAGGAATAGGTCAGCGCGATATTCCGAAAATAAATACAAAATTTGAAATTTTGAGAATCTTATCTTATTATTTTTGAAATACAATGTACCACCACCAGACGGCGCTTTTTAGCATATTCTGTGGTAGGTCATATTATAAACGATAGTTTCTATATACAGGTTTTATCTTGAGACAATGGAATATCTCTAAAACACTACATAAAATCAAAAAAAGATCTTAATAATATTTGTTATAATGTAGGGGGCTCACTGAATGATGCCGAACTTGACCCTCACCTCACCCCCCAGAATGGGAGGGCGGACATCTTTGAAATTTTAAATTGGGACCCCCATTTTGTATTGCAGATTCGGATCCTACGCCATCAAGTATGTAGTTTTCGTTTGAAACTTTTTCGAATCGTAACAGATTGCGCAGTAATCGCAAAAAAAAACATGATTGTGAACGTCTAGAAAAAATACACAAAAAAGAGAAGCAAGCAAACATGATTTTGTGTTTTTTATTTTAACATTAAATAACATTTCAAAAAGCCGTTACGGTAATTTATATTGCGTAATGTTATAGCCTCCGTTACTGTTCAAATATTCAACAGTAACTAATTTGTATTTGATTAATAATTAATAATCTAAATGGGAATCGGACAATATGTAAGTATTCACAGCTTGTCACGTACTGAATAAAGTACGGTTTTGCATCGCTGATTAGCAGTCCAATCGCAAATAACTAAATGTGTCGAAGTGAAGGGGCACAGTTTCGAACACATGGCTTTTTGAAATGTTAGTTTATGTTAAAATAAAAAACACAAAATCGTGTTTGCTTGCTTCTTTTTTTTGTGTATTTTTTCTAGACGTTCACAATCATGTTTTTTGCGATTACTGCGCAATCTGTTACGAATCGAAAAAAGTTTCAAACGAAAACTACATACTTGATGGCGTAGGATCCGAATCTGCAATACAAAATGGGGGTGCCCATTTAAGATTTCAGAGTTGTCCCCTTCCCACTTGTGGGGAGGGATCGAGTTCGGCACCATTCAGTGAGCCTCCTACATTATAACAAATCTTATTAAGATCTTTTTTTGATTTGATGCGGTATTTTAGAGATATTCCGTTGTCTTAAGATAAAAAACTCACCCATTATCGTGACAGCTGTCGAGGTATAGTATAAAGCTATAAAGTACAATTGTGGTTTTCCAAACTTGTGCTAGTCATCTGTACAACAACTAATACTACAATAGTGGTAGCTCTTGCAGCTATTTACTAGTACACTAAATGCTATAATAGGTAGTGGTAAAAAATATTAATCACATAGTACACGTAATGCTACAAAATTTCGGTAATAACAACTACGATATTTTCGTAATCGAGTACTTTTGTATGAGAGTAAATAAATAGAATATGATTCTATTGTAACAAATAGATTATTGAATTAATTGAATTGCTCTATTTTTGCTGAACATGAAAAGCTTATGGATTAATCTCACCTGCGTATTATCATTTATTTGGGCACACGCGAAAATATATAATATTCCACATATCACAGTAATCTCAGTAATAACTCTTATATAATATCATTAATACTTACCACCTTACCTACCAGATAAATACAATTTAGCCGATTCTTTTTAACCCTATTTATACTCATAGGCATTGAAAAGGTGGTGAAATTAGCGGCCATCTCATTTTTACGACAATTTCTGAAATACAATGTAGTATTTCGGTAGCTAGGCTAATTATACCAGCTGTTTTCTTCTGACTAGGTCTAACACTTTGCTCTAATGCAGTTTAAGAAAATGTGTGGTTATTCCTCAACAATAAAATCCAATTTTTGAAAAGAATTTTTATGATTTATGATGATAAGAAATGCCATGCCATTATCGCTGACATCTAAGGAATGACACTACAATATAATTTAGCAAGAGGGATATATGTTTAACTATAATGTTGGGTTACTACAATATCGTAACTATAAATTTGTAACTTGCAATTCTTTGTTGTTATATTAACTAGCAAGACTTAAATAATCTACTAGAATATTAAACCACAAATGATGCTACTGCTTGCCTTTTTCTTTTTTCTATTGCAGGTACAGCAATAGAAAAAAGTGTCCGCTGAGCTTGGTAGTAAAGAAAAAGATTACGTGAACATATTTTTTACTGGATGTATTGTAAATTTCGGGCGTTTATTGAATAAAATAAATGAAAAGAATTTAGGTATTTTTTTCGGTTGGCGGCAATAGATACCGTCGGATGTTTACTACTAAGCTCCACGGAAACTTTTTTCTCTTGGCTTACCTAATTCAATTTCCAATTGATTTTAGAAAAATACAGACGAGCTGCACTTTTATTACATTTTATTTTGCAAATTTATAATTCTTAATTACATTTTCATATATGTATATTTACATAATCCAGGATATTTGACCGAAGTTGTAATCCATGAAAATAAATACATAATGCATTTGTCGTCTTTGTAGCCTAAAATGATAAAAATTAGCACTATAGATACTTATCAGAACTAATAATTTTAATTTCTTAGCTTTCGTTATAATAATATAGGTGTCCAGAACTTAATTCTTTTCCTTGAATCAATGCCAGAGTTTCCTGGAAAATAGAAACAAGTTGGAGTTAATTTTAGGTAAATTCTTGCTTTTAAATGCGAAAATTCGTGCACATGTGTGTCTATTATTTAATTGTTAAGAGAAAACGAGTACTAGAGACTTTGAGATCCTCAGTTTTTCATTTTAAACTACTGAATTGAAATAATGTTCTATTGGGTAAATTGAGACATATACATGTAATTTGCTTACCTTGAAATCCTGGAACCCTAATTAAAAAGATTGAAATTACGGGTAGTGCTTTCGGATATTGCAATTCTTATTTTTCTATATCATCAGCGATTTCTTTCAAATCGTTGTCAAAAAACGTAATGCGCAGCCCTCTGAGCTCTATATCCATATTTGTAACGTTTGAAATAAATTAGTTTTATCTTTTTTAATATTTTAATTATGTCTTATGATAAACTCTCCCTTAGAGTAGAATTCGATTTTTAACTAACTCTACATCATTTTTGTCGCAAACTTACATGTGAAGACAGAATGGATTAGCCAGCAATTTGCTTTTTAAGCAAATTTCAAAAGCAAATTTGTTTACAATTTTATAGAGCTTTTTTGGGAGACTTAACCTTTACTTTCAATTAAATCCTAGACTGTTTTCTGCTTATTTTGAACAGTTTGTTTTATTAGATAATGTTTTAATAATCTAACAACAATACTTGCACAGATGATAAAAATAATATCTGGAAAAAAAATTAGATGTTTCCTCCTAAATTTATTTATTTGGAGTCTAGGCTTTATGTTGTGCATTATTTTATTGTAAATGGCAACAAATTTTAATCCATTAACCTACTTTTTATGTATTTTCTTGTATTTGTATTAGAAAAGAATATCAAATACTCAGAATTCTTAAAAAATCAAGCTTGCAAGTAGAATTTTTCGATCAATACACTTGCTTTACTTATATAAATATTAAATCACATACATATGTTTCATTCTTGTTGAAGTCGAAATGTGGTTTTATTTATTTCCATCAAATATTTCTACAACGTCGGGACGTTATTCATAAGTTCCAACAATCCGCTTTCATATATAAAACAATGATTTACTGCCTAATAAAATGACAGACTTTTCAACCGCCACGTAAGTTAAAAAGTGGAACTACACTGCCCAGACTCAGAATGAGTAATTATTGTATTTATCGATGTCACACGATCGCGCAGTGGACTGTAAATTGAAAGAAAAACTTGACCTTTAGTCATTTTGTAAATTTGCCTAGTGAACACCATCGTATATGCCTGCCAATTTTATAACCATACATGCACTTTATGCTTTTGATATTCTCTCCCGTTTTATTTACAGACTCGCTGTGATAAAAGGTTAGATATATCTATCGATTCTTTAATATTCATTTTATTGACAAAGTATAATGTCTATGAAAACAATATACCCTCTATACTCGCCCATAAGTAAATGCTCCCGCGTATAAATCGTATCTGGATTTTTCTTTATCAGTTTATTTATCATAAAACTGTTTAGAATAACACTTTTAAGTGGTTCAGATATTATGACAGATTTTACCGAAAATGTACGACATAGGTATACGATATACACTGTCAGACTAGATCGATCTGAAAAATCGATTTGTTTGACGTCATTACCAAAATTTGGTTATGGTTACTACATAGTAGAGTTATATATGGGCAAACATATTTGTTTTACCTGAAATTATCTGATCATCATATTTTGGTTACATCTGTTACATATATTATTAGCGTAACTAAACGAAATATTTCAATGAAATAAAATAAAAATAATAATGATCACACACTATATTATTACCAGAATTTTATTCAAAATAATCAAATAATTTCAGTTAATTCAAATACATGGCTATGCTTAAACCATAAATTAAAATTTTGTAGATTCTATTTAAATTAATATTTAATTGAATGAACTACAATCTTTATTTTTGATTTAACAAAGCACTTGTTTGAGTGCATAATATGGAGGAAATGCGGTAGATTTTCTAAACGCCAAGCGTTTACTCTGCATAAGGAAATTTTCTTATCCGATTCCTTATCCTACGAAAACAGTAACAAGTATTTTGGAAACAAGGATGAACTTTTTATGATATGTTTTTCAAAAATTATAGTATTTCTGAGAGTGAATTAGTATTAAAAAATTAAATTTCTTAGACACATTATTTTCGCATAATATTTTTTCTTCAATTTTTATCAATATAATAATTGGAAAGAAACACCCACATTGATGTAAGAACTTAATATCATTTTAAATGTCCACTAAAAGTAAAAATATTTTATCACCACAAATGATTCAACCGCGGTAAACATATGTGTACTAAAAAAAAATAGATATTTTACAAAATAGTAGCGACATCTATATTGCGCCGATGGAACTAGTCTTTACACTTTACAAACTGATATTGTGTTTGAGAGATGGTGCATGTGTGTCTGTTAGCCCTGTTAAAATAATATTTATACGTTAGCTTTTTTTTGATACTTATTTTCACCGCTTATTGCATTATTCTAAAACTATAATAATATAATCTTATTGCTTATGCATTTACTAAATTGATTTTTCCGGACATTTGGTAAAACAGATATCTGTACTATGCCATCTGCCGGTGCACTTTAAGAATAGAACCTATTCAGCTACGAGAGGTTTGTATCAATGCTGAGGCAGATTTGTAGATATCTTTTGTTGGTAACATTACACGTTCCTTCCTACTGGTAGTAGATAGAAATCTACAAGGCTTGCCATTTCAGGATATTTTAGCGCAGTGAGTATAATCTGGGTTTGCCTCACAGAAACACGATGGCGCTAGCAGTTCTGATATTCCAGTTCGTATAATGCTTCACAGAGGGCGCTCCTTTCATTACACCCGGAATATTCCGGCGCCGGAGTACGATCGATACCGTAGAATTTTTGCCATATTAAATTTTTAACGTCGATATTTCGATTTTGCTCTCGGCAGGTACAAAATAAAGCTTTTACTCTTTAGCAACGACAATTAAGTTTAGTAATACGAGAAGCTTTTCCATGTTGGTTGTCAAATTACTTTACGGTAATTTTTAGCGGCATAAATTCGCTGCGTGTCTTTAAAAGTCGAGTATCAAATTAAGAATTAATTTCTGTTTAAACTCCTTGATTGAATAAGTAATCTGTTCAAGTTGAAGGGTGTGTGTGAAATGGAATTATTTACCTTCTATTCACATTCAAGTGCGTTTCAATGTCTGCCATGAATCGATTTCCATCATTGTTCTTCTAAGAATTTCCCATCCAATTTTGAAATTAATTATTAAATCGATATCTAACTAGTCCAGGTAGTAGGTATAATACATTAGCATTTAATAAAAGTATTCTTAATGAATTATTTTTTTTTGGCGGAGCAAATTAATCAATTCTTGAATAATAGGTTCCAGATGATTAATGGTCAAAATGGAGATTAGTACTAAACTTCCTTTTTTTATACTGCGACCATAATTTACGAAGACATGAACCACAATCATTTTAGAACAGATTTTAGCTGGTCGATTCTCGTCTTAAACTAAAAACACATTGGCCAATTTTAGTTAAGGTTAGATGTATTTTATATAGTTTTCTTTTGCTTCAATTTTCACACATCACTGATCTAAAGAGCTTTATAAGAAAAGTTGGTGTAATTAAGTCATTCTTGTTAAACTTGTAATTATAATACCAGAGACTAGAATAAAAGTTACAACTTTCAGAAAAAGATTGACATTTTTTTTTTGGGAAACTTGCAGTGGATATATTACTTTTAGGTATAACGTAACGTATCATGATTACAATAGAAGTTAGAAGAAAAAACAACCAAAATTTTGACAAAAGGATTTCAAATCTATTGGTCACCAAATTAAATAATAATTATTAATTAATTCTAACTAAGCCCAATATTTTATAACTTACGGAGTAGTTCAGTAGAGAATGAGTTAAAATTGCAACTTTAAAAGAGTAATCGCATATCATATTACTAATTTTGTGCCAAAAAAATGAGAACGAATTCTACCTACCTCTATATTTCCATGTGGAAGTTACTGAGGATAAAATAGCAGCAAGTGTTTATCTTTACTTTTTTGTTATTTTCTACCAGAATGCTTAACCTACCATATGGATTACGTTGCTGTAATTAGTTTTGTTTCAGAATATTTTTTATATTCCGAGATTTTCAGTTGAAAATTGCAAGGAAGATTGTACTTATTGTGGATATGTGAGAAGTTATTTTACATAAAACGTGTGCGTGAGAAAGTAATGTTGAAAGCGCTTATACCCATTTACTTCAATTACATTTGGGAAAAACAAACTTTGTAGTATTATGTTTCATAAATGGTTTTTCCTTTTTTTTTCTCCGTGAGGGTAGCGGCTAATTTCTAATGCTGACTTAAATTTTTTAAAAAGTTAAACAACTCATTCTAACGTTTCGACAATCTTTATTTTCCGTTGCCTTCTTCAGAATAATGTATATTTTATAATTTAACTTTATTATTATTATTATTATTATTATTATTTTTAAATATCTAAAAATTAATAATCAAATGTCATTAATTATAAAAAAATGTGTGAGTTTTTTTACTTATATTTAGGGACATTCACAGAACATTTTAAAAACTTATGTAATAATTACATTTTTTTAAACAATTATTGGAAACGTCGTCATTACAAATACTGTTAACAAAATAATTTTAAATCAAACTGCAGACGAATACATTTAAACTAACGCGAAAGGCTAGCTCAGCGATGGGCTTTTTTAATTTGTTATACTAAAATAGATAAGATAAATAAACAACAATTTTTAGTATAATAAATAATAGCTTAGTTTAAACTCTCCTCATAAAAGCCCAGTTTCAAAGCTCAAGATAAAAGCTTGAAAACTCAGTCCGATAGCTCAATATGAGAGCTTTAAAGCTCATTCTAAAAGCTTGGAAGCTCATAGTTTTTATATTGAGCTTACAGGATCAACTGTCAAACTTTTAGATGTTACGTTGAACTTTGGGACCAAGTTTTTATGTTGAGTCTTCAGACTGTGAACTTTTATGCCGGGCTTTTGGGTTGAGTTTTCATGCTGAGCTTGTAGCAAGTTTTTATGTTGAGCGTATAAGTTGAACTTTTGGACTAAACTTTTATGCTCTGTGACTGAGCTTGAGACCAAATTTTCGTGCTGAGCTTTGAAATTTTTATGCTGAACTTTTAGCCTGAGCTTTTAAGTTCAGCATAAAGGTTTGAAAGCTCTGCACAGGAGCTCGGGCTGAATGCTTAACTTAAAAGCTCAACCTCAAAGCTCAATATGATAACTTAAAGGTTCAGCCTAAAGGCTGGGTATAGAAGCTTAAGCAAAAGACTTTGCATAAAAGGTGTACTCCAAAGCTCAGCATTAAAAACTGGAGGTTGTAATGGGACGTCTAGTATATATTTTATTTTAATTTTATTTCATCATTAATTTCATTCTTAATAGAAAATTTATTTCGTTCGATTTATGTGAACATGTAAAATAAGTAGACTTTTTAATAATAAATATATAATAAACTTCGTCAAAATTATAGCGAACAAATGAACAAATGAGGACAGCGCAACGTCCCTAATTAGGAGAGCACTAGGGACGAAAGGAAGGGAGAATGCGTGTACTCAGCAAGGAGGGAGTCGCTTCCTTGGAGCGAAAGGGAATGTACGGTGCGCCGTACCAAAGCGGTAGCACAAGGAGCCGCCATTAAACAGAAGGAGAATAAATACCCACATATCTATAAAAGTGAGTCGCATAGAAGGTTAACCCATCTCGTTTATTGCCTATAGTGCCGGTGACTCCAAAGTGAGAAATCTTGCAATTGTAGTAAGTTGCGTGCTTTCGGCATGTGAGCTGTGTCACTGTATGCGCCACAACCAAAGCCGAGGGACTACCAAAATCATAACGCTTACCGCATATTTTTCTTGTTTATTAGTTTATAAATAAAAAATAATTCTGCTTGTTTTTACTCTAAGTGTAATAATTTTAGTTATTAATTTTTATTTTTCTATCGCCAAGTCACTTTTGCTTGCGCTTTAATTTTTACTGCAATTTTTACATTTTTATTGTCAATTTCCGTTTTCGTTGTTTTAAGTAAAATAGAATTACTGTAAAGGTGAAATCAATTTCTTTTTATTTTTGTTTAGTATACAGGGTCGGATTAACCTTACACCTAACGGTAGAAAGGTTTTAAAGGATTAAAAAAAAATACAGGGTCGAATTACATTGTAAATACTAATAGAAGCACAACCTGGGTGGGATTATTTGATCGATAGAAGAATTTCGTGCTAGCTTATTATGTAGTTCAATTAATCAATATATGTATATTATTATTTATAAATTCCGACCCTAACTGATATAAGGCGCCCAACTTGATAATATAATATTTGGAAATAAATTAGAATCATTAAAACCTAGTGCCAACGAGAGGCTCGATATAAAGTTCCATTTCAAGGTTCAGCTTGGAAGCTCAGTCATAAAGAGCTCAGACTTAAGAGCCTAGCATAAGCATTTAGTCTGAAAGCCCAGATAAAAAGTTTAGTCCCCAAAAGCTGTCCTTAAAACCTGGACCTGAGAGCTTAGCATAAGAGTTCAGTTAATTGATTAAATGGACCTTTTTTTTGCAACTACTAGGGTGGCAAATAAATCAAATTAACACCAGTATGAGGAAAAAGATGAAATTTAATTGAAATTATTTTTTATCGGAAATGGGAGGAGGATTAAGCTTGATAATCTGATTTAAAGAAAAATCTTTTTAAAATTTCGCAGAAGATCCAAAACTTTTTCGAATGAACCAACTGAGATCTGAAAATCGAGTGCGGCCGATTCTATAAAGTTTCTGTAATTATAATGAACTTACGAATGAAATTATTGTTACTACAAAGAACTCTAAGCGATATATAATTATTATGAAAATCGGTTGGGTTCATACCCCATGCCATGGCTTCTTCACCTTTCTCCACACTAGTGATTGTAAATTTACCGATTTTTTCATTTACCAGTAATTCGGTAAATGAAAATGAAAATGAAAATACCGGTTTACCGGTAAATTACCGGTAATTTTTTTTTCATGTGTGACATTAATGGGGATTCCCCAAGAAAATAAGGATTAGAAGTCAGGCTAGAATAATACAGATTTTACACAATCTTAAGGCATAATATTAGAATTTTGTAATAAATATTTGCATTTAATTATTTTAAACAGTTGTTAGAAGTAAAAAAAATATTTAAGGTTCAAATTTTAATATTATTTTACAATAATGTTGTATTAATGTCCTTTCATAAAGTGATGTATTTAAAATTGCTATTAATTTGAATACGTGAAATGATGTTCTTATATATTATTTTTAAATATTAAAAAATGAGGCATTTTTTTCGAGAGAGAAATAAAATCCACACAAAAAAAACATAAAATGAGAGAATTGAAATTGCACTTGTTGACAAAGGCAGGTAAGAAAAGTGGGGTGTTTTGCTTCCTACCGTCCTAGCAACAAATGAACATTAATCTCGCTTTTCTTTGCGTTGCTTTTCGTTATCCATCCTGTTTGTGACTTATTTTCTTTTGATTTCCACACAACTTTTTTATTAAATTTTGCTTTTTTTGTTGAGAATTTTTTGATTCCTTCTTTTTCTGACTAACTCGATGGAATAGAGGTTATATGTTTCTAATCAAAAATGTTTGTCAGTTTCTTTTCTATATTCTCTATTCTAGGGCATTACAGCGGGTTTCAATCTCAGGAAAGTTTAAATTAAAATTAAACAAAAAACATCTGGCATAAAATTAATAATTGGGTATATTGTTACTTACACTTGCTGGTTTTTTTTTTTTATTCTCAATGTCCGTTTAGACCTTTAAATATCTATCTAACACAATATTTCGTAGATAAGAATTTCTGGTATGGATTTTTCATTTACTGAATTACCGGAAAATTTTTGTAATTTACCGGTGAATTTACCGAACGCTTTTTGGTCAATTTACCAGTTAACCGGTAAACCGGTATACAATCCTTACTCCACACCATATCTTTCTCAAATTCGGCAGACTTTACAAAAACGTATCCAGGAAATGTTGTAATTTATATTAAAGAATCAATTATCCCGCCTAACATGGCGTGATGCACCTCATCTTCACTATAAATAAATTGCCCAGTTAAGTACTTTTTTGCCGTTCTTCGCCTCTAATATCAATTAAGTAATATAATAGCATACGCGGCAACCTAATACTCTTCTTATATCGTAATCTTCTGTGAAGCGTAATATTGCAAGACAGTGTTAGTTAGCGGGATATGGGAACGTTGTAAGTGCCTAACAGGTGCGCGCTGGATCCTTCCCAACCCTGATGACCATTTAACGGGAGAATAAACAGCATGTGGAGTATAAGATTACCAGCGTCGGTGGCGCCATCTTCATGTTTAAAATAGCACTCTAATGACATAAAGAAGTCCCTTCCTGTGGTTGTTTAAGTAAGTAGTGTATACTTAGAAGTATTTATTTATTTATGTTAGATGCTGGGTTTAACAATTAAATCATTAATAAACATTTATTTATTATTATTATATTATAGTGGTTTTGAAGAATTGATATTATTTAATTGTGGCGTTATTACTTAGCTTTAATTTTATCTATTTTAAAATAACACAAAAAAAATTGCTGGAATTTGGTTTTGTCAAAAATTGAGGTGCTTGCATACTCATTGTATAGTTAATATTTTAAGATTGCTAATTATGTGTAGTATGTAATTTGTTTTGTAAAATACTAAAAGTATTTTTTTATGATGCATATCACCTACCTTTATTTTATAATGAATGCAAGGTGATTCCATAATTTTGCAATAATTATTTTTTTCAATTTAGTTTAAACATTTCATAGTTCCATTCAGGTCACATGGGCATTTTTATATGTTACATATCCAATACTCTCCTCACATCGGTGAAATTAACGGAGTTTTCTGAGGCAGTTTGCAGCCCCTACAAAGACAATCGCTATCGATATCTGTTAGAAACATTCAATTCAAAATGATTCACTAGCCAATCTCCGTGAGAGACGGACGTCTCTCGAGCTATTTTATAAATTTTTAACGGCTATTTTGATAAAATCATATCTTTTCTAAATTCCAATCTAAAAATGATGATTAATGTTAAACAAAGTATCAATTAATTTTACCTACATTTACCTGCTAATGGGTAATTTCGTCAACGACGATATTTCCGAGATATGTTCCTGTCTATGAGTCATTCTTCGTAATTCGAACTGCCAGAGCTCCATTCAACGTTCCGTTCCAGAACTGATGAGCGATACCTGCCGATTTGCTCCCTCCAAAGGTGTTCTGCGCCCATATCAACCTAAATAATAAACGTATTATTTTAATTCGTATCTTAATTTTAATATATGTACTTATAAGAAATTCTATTTTAATATATTAGTGAAATTGTTTGGTTAGGAATTTTGTATCCAACCGCCGACCAGTTTGCTAGCACTGGTGGAAAACTTTTTTTTTTAAGGTGGCAGTTACGATTTTTATTAGTTAATATGTATTCACGGCACGAAATCGAATACCCAATAATTTTTAACTTGAAATGTTGCATATACTGATTTACCCGTCATTTAAGCGTAGAATCCCACAGATAACTTCTCAAAAACGCGGGAACTTTGAAATTTAATTTTAAACATATTTATATTTCTATGATGAATTCATATTGTAAAACTTGGAATTACTAACTAAAAACGTAATTGTTATTCAATAAACGAAACTCATTTGACTTAGCTGAGATATGTATTTATATCCTATTTATGTTGTTTTTATACACATTGTTTTAACTTAAACGTTTTCTTCTTATCTAACAAAGTTAATCAACAGCCTTGATACTGGTTACAGTATAAGAGTCTCTGTCACACTATTTCACTTAAACTAATCACTTTAACTTTGAATATCGGAGTTGTTTAGAGTTGAGCAAGGGTTCACCAGCATAGCTATATTCTTATCCGTTTCTTATTATAATGGAAATTGTTTTCTTGGTCCGCTACTACCAAGAAAACAATTTCCATTATGTTTAATAATGTATATATAGAAAAAACTGAACGAACAGCAGAAAAAAATAGTATTTCCTTCATTAAACGAACCCACGCACGGTTTATCGGCTGCACTATATATGCAGCTTAAACGTTCGTTACAACTTGTGCAAGTTTCTTTTATAAGGAGATTATAGGCAAATTACCAAAACCACACTAACTAAAACAACTATTGCCCATTCTACGATTGCATTAGCAATTTACATACCGCTAATATGCATAAGACAATATTTATTGGTACCCTGAGTACCTCTAACTCAGTGGCAAACATGTATTTACCCAATAACCCCATTAATTGCATTTGCACACTAAAGATAGGAAGTTGTGGGTGTGTGTTGCAGGCGATAACAAATGTTGTGAATTTGAAATGCATTGAAGTTACACCAAGTTAACAACATACTAAAATGCAAATGAGCACGTTAATTTTACCGAAGTCTGGGAGGAACGGGATTGAGAAGGCTATAGGTTCGTGTGCCGGCTACAGCATATTCCACCTTCTCCTTTTGTCTTATTAATATGCCGGAGATGTAGGAGTTCTGCTGTTTACTTTTGATCTTCCTGCCGAGCTGCCGAGCCAGATGTCTATATTTACTGTGCTTCCTTTGTTATGGTAGACTTTGGAATTTCGTTATTATTTTAGGCACAAATCATATTTGAGTAAATGGTGCTTCTGCAATTAAAAAACATTTCAAAAAGACAAAAAAATGGTTTTTATAGGCGGAAATAGCTATCTTGGGTAAGACGCCCTTATAAGTATGCCGTTTATTATTCAGCAACGCTAATGAAGTTATTGCGTTTTTTTCCCATAATACCTACTGTTTGCGCTCTACCAACAACCCTAATTAACCTACAGCAACAAACAATTTTGACCGTACAGTATTGTTAATATTTCAGAAGCCACTTGCGTCGTGGTGAACGAAATATATTTCCAAGAATTTAATTTCCACCATTTATAACAGAATTTGCATTTTCCTTATATATTTGTAGGTGCCGTTTATACAATTTGAAGCTACGCATCTTTGTTGCCGTCCTTCAATTCAATTGAACAAAAGAGCTACCATGTTTTTGTTGTTCTTTAATGCTAAAGTCTAGACTCTAAAAACAATGGCGTAAAATTACCTCAAAAATAGGAAGCAACTGGACTACCTCGTATTTTGTTAAAATTAAATTTATACCTATGGGGGACTTTTCACGTGTTTGTGGAATATCGTATGTTCAGGGTAAAATTCCTTAAAGGTCGGGTAAATCTAGCTGAAGCTATTATACTTAATTTTTTTTTCCATAATTTTACCAGGAAATTTCTGGAAATATTCCTCGTTAGTGAGGAATACTACACTGCGAAAAAAGATTCCTTAAATCCAAGCAATATCTATTCGTCGCTGCTTGAAGCAATCGTTTCTTTCACCTAAAACATATTACTTAGCCTAAAATAAAATTACTTCAATGCATTAACTAAAAGAACTGGTTTTTTTTAAGTAGAGTACCGGAGAAATATTTCTTAGACTTAAAAAGTGTCTCCTGGCAGTGTATTATTTGATCATTTAGAATCAAAGTGCATGTTTTCCAGTTAAGTATTTATATTATATAATTTTCAAAGATCTTCTTCAACTATAGTTAGATTACAGACGGTTTCAAGAATTTTAATAAATGCTGCAAGACCAGTTACTTACTTACTGTCTCAAACAGTTTTAAAAAGGAAAAGTATTGCGGGGAAGGTCAATAATAAAAATCCACAGCTATTTAGAAAACCCTGTACTGACAATTAAAAATGTCTTCAAATGAAGTACATATGTATATGTAAAAAAAAATAAAAATAATTTATTGTAACTCGGATCTGGAGAATTGCTTCTAATCCAATTGCTGCTGTTTTATTTACATATATATATATAAAATATATATGTTATAATGTTTTGTTATAATGTTAATATATAATATATATATGTTTTTCTTATTACCTTGACCTCTTTGAGTTTAGATTTATCCTGAACACTTTTCACAAATTGTGTAGTGGTTATTAGAATATAATATAAAATGGGAGCCAACTTACAGTTAAGCAAAACATATATGTGAAAAAAATCCCATAATGACACTATTACATACGATGTCGTTTAAAATCTCCTGTTCTGTGATAGGTGGGATGCTTAGATATTCTTCATTTTTATGCCTTTCTTTAATAATTTTTCAACTTCATTCGGTCAAGAGATATTGGAATCGTTTCTTTGTTATCACTTATCACGATGGTAACACCAGAACTATTAACCTGTAAATTTTAGGGGGTAGTTTTGATGCGTTTCGCATACTTCATGCTTTATTAACATTTTATATTAATAAATAATCTTAAGTTAGCAGAAAATAGTTTTAAACGAATTTAAATTGGACTAAGGTAGTGCAGATCGGTATTAGGCCGTATGTACCCAAATTGCACCGTTTAAAACTGTTTATAACTAACAACACTGATATTTAACTATTGCTAAAACGTTCTGATAGTTCAGAAACATGGTTAGACGGCCATTCTAAAAAGTTCAATTATTGATGCACCTTTTAATATTGAATAGAAGATATCTGTAGTATCTCTTATTCTTGTTGTTTTACATTTAGCCTTCCAATCCTAATCCTTTTAGAAAGTGCAGAATATGAGCAGGCCGCAGGTTAAATAAGTCTCTTTCTTTCAGATGCAACGCCCTTGTGTTTTATCCTGTTCGGCACAATCTACATTCAGATTCCTTTGCTAGTCCAAGCTTACTCAGATGTCTTATTCAGTTTACAGTGACCTGAAAGTATTCCTGTTAATATGCGAATATTGTTCTTCCTCAAGTTGATCCATTCTGTAAACTTCTTCTGGTTATAGGTTCTCAGAAGAGTTTTAGCTTACCCTGTTCCCTTGCGATTCTCCCAACAAGTGGTGTTTTCTCTGCTCCATTCCACTTCAGTTTCGCGTACCCCGAAAAGGCGTTCAGGCCCTACGGCTGGTATTTTAGCCTCTCTTTTGCAAGATTATCCGTTATTTCGTTTCCTTCCACTCCTGTGTGGCCAGAAACCCATTGGAAGATTACTTTGGCATTTTGCCTAGCTCTTTTAATTTCCCTAAGCATTCCCAAATCACCTTGGAACTGAGTTCATGTGAGCTCAATGCCTTGATGACTGTATGATTATCAGACATGACGATAATCTCCTGCTTTCGGTAATTCCTGTCAATATTGAACTGAACGACACATCTTTTAGTAGCATGTATTTCCGCCTGGAAGATACTCGGATATTTCCCCAAGCTTTCAAAGTACTTGGTTCTAGGCCCATATATTGATATTTCTGCTCCCTCTGACGTTTTGGAGCCATCCGTGAATAACTTGATGGCATTTCTATTCAATTTCAAGATGGTGCTTTAATTCCACTCACTCTTGTTGCTAAACTTTGTGGTAAATTCTTTCATAAAGCTGCTTTTTTGACATATAATCTCGGGGAATGTTCCAAGTTTAATCACCGTCAGGAGATTGAGGCTTATGTCTGAAGGTTCCTTTCTTGTTCATTCTCAGGGTGGTTCTTTTTGCGACGCACTCCACCACAATTTGCAGAGGGGTAATATCCAGTACTACTTGGATAGCAGCTGTTTGGGCAGGTTTTAAGCTTGCAGGTTGTTTTGTTCGAAGCTGTATACATCCAAAGCAGTATTTTTAGGGTTACAACACCAATTTCTTCTTGCGATGTTTGTGCACACCATCAGGGTCTTTGGCTTTGTTGGTTATTTCAAGCTTTTGTTAGTTTCAGGGAAGTTTATTGTCTAAGGAATCCAGTATTTAACCTTCGTTCTCTAACATATGTTTTGCTTGTCCATTTTTCTGGTTTTGAGTGTCGCCGATTGACACGATCTTCTCGTAAAGTTGAGTCTTCTTTGAAATACGTCGTAGAGGGTATTATATATTATATTCTCAAATTTGCCTCTTGCGTATATGACAATCTCATCTGCATGCCCTTGGCAAGGTATGCCTAGATCAGTCAGCTTGCATAATGAATGTTTTGAAGGTGCGAAGCTTTAGTAAAGACGTATTGAACTTGCTTGGTAGCTTTCTATTAGAAAGGTCACAATATATAAAATTAGATAATGGTTTCATCCTGGTTAACGTTCCGCAAGGCAGTATTTTGAATCCAATTGTTTTCCATATAGGTAGACTTTTTTATTTATAGACTATCTGCATTATACCAAGTCACATTGCTATAGAGATGATTTTCAAGTATGTGATTCTTTAAAGGCATAAGAGTAGCTTGCAGTGGTCAATAAAATGAATACTTAATTAATAATATTAATGAATTAAGATTTAAATAACTTGCATCCAATCTCCATTGAATATGCTTTGCGGATTAACTCTGTTAAATCCCAGGATATCGTGTTTTGAAACAATCGGTAATGCAATACGGTAACATTTGATTTTGGTAATGAATAATATATTTCGGTATATGGATGGCATTTTTAAATGTATACAATCATGCCACGTCTTCTAAAGAAACTTTATCTCTTTCAGAGCAGGTACATTAAATAAATCCATTAAAAAGGGTTTATGCGATTCATGGATACTTTTTCGTCTCACTTATTGTGCTCAAGTGTATCATCCAGTCGCAATCGGATAACAGTTTACAAAATTTAAAAGCCTCAAACGCCTGTTTAAGGTATATTCATATCTAAAAGACGTATGCGTAATACGTCTCGCACAAAATAGGTGAAACGAAGTGGTTAAATATGAAAATTCGTAAAGAATTGCAGACTTTCCTGTTATACCATATCATTTTCTTTGTTTGTTTCGTCCCATTTACCCTAGAATTTTAAATTGTTTGTGATTATTGTATGTTAACTAACCAGCTAACAGTTAATCATTTTTGACAATTATACTATAAATAGTATAAATATAATTCTGCATTAAACAAGAGTATTTGAAAAAAAAATACTATCGAAACGTTTTACAATACGACTTGTATTTTATTTATAAATCAATTAAACAAAAGAAATTAATAAAGAAGTTATATCACAAAATACGTACCCTTTAAGAGACTGCAGTCGTTCCGTCCTTGTGTAATAAAATAAAACATTCGGACCGATGTACATACTCTGTCCGCCGTTTTTCTCGATCTTATACTTAGATGTCTTCATAGAACAATCGTATTTATAAGATGGTTCCCGTTCAATATTTATAAAACATACAACAAATCGGTCAATTTCAGGCACTTTTTCGCTAGGTCTTCTCCTCCTCATTGTAGTTTCAAAAGTGAATAATAGAAAAACACATACTTCAGAAATAAAAAAAAATACTTGAAGAAAATGCCAACTTATGTCGTAATTGGAAATGTCTTTTTCCAATTACTATAAAAGAAACGTATACTAATTGGACATACAAGAAATAGTAGCTAATGTGCCAATTTTCAATTTACTCTCGATCTCTGATTTCGAAAATTGAACTCACGTTCCTAACTAGAGGCTTAATACATTTCTTGCTGACCATAATGACTAATAACTGTGTGGTTTACCGTGTGTAGTTAAGTTTCTAATCTTTTTTTATTTTGCAGAGTAACATTATTTGCTTGAAATTTTTTAGTTGGCTACTTATATTTTAATTCTATGATCGCAAGTTTGTGGATTTATGGCATTAAAATGAAAGACAAATCTTCAAATCATTAACGACGTTTTAACAATTCATTGTCTTTTTCAAGTTTAACGTAATTACTACAATACACAAAGAAACATGTCATTTTAATATAACACAGTTAAAAATAAAAAAGTTACGTGAAAATAATTACTGTGGTTGAGATTTCCATCCATTCAGACTTTAATCTATGAAATAAAGTTTATTATTATTATTATTATATTATTATTATTACATTACAAAAGATTGTAAAAGACGATATTACATTAACATTATTGACAAACATTTATAGAACAGGTACTGCAAAAATCTAAGAGCAAGTTATTCAAATACCCACGATAAAGGTAAAGCAAACAATTTTTTTATAAATTTGACAAAAATTTCAACGTGGTTAATGATTTGAAAAATTGTCTTACATTTTAAAGCTATAGATCCACAAACTTGCTATCATAGAATAACATTATAACATGTGTCATTTCCATTTCTAACTAAAAAGACTGATTAACTTATGGGAAAGTGTAATATAATATGACCTGCTCAATTCGGGCTCGATTTTGGTAGGAATATCAGTCCCGTGATTGGACATGCATTGGACAGCACTTTGGTGGGTTTCGAGAAAAAGAATGTTCAAAGATATCACAAGGACTGTAGGGTAGTAATAGACACATGAATATTTGATCAATCCGCGTTACATAAGATTTTATTAATTCGGGACAATTGTTTCGGGAACGCACACCCGTTACCGAAAAGATTTCTTGGTGTGTCACGCAAGGCGAAGCAAATGTTGTCTTTTATGAAATTACATGCAGATATGACATTTTGGAAACTGTAAGCAAAATTAAAATAGGCAGAGCACCGGGTATAGACGGGTTGAGGCCGAACATAATCAAATATATGGAACAAGAAGGGATATCCTTACAACACAAAATGTTATACTTGGCATGGCTGATCGAAACAATACCAACTGAATGGTATACAACGATCATTACCCCAGTACATAAAAAAGGCAATGACTGCAACAATAGAGGAATCTTTACTTTGCATTACCTACAAACTGTATGAACTCTAATAGAACAGAGGCTAAAACAAAAATTAGAAAAAAAACACTTAATGATACACAAGCAGCTTTTCGAGCAGATTAATCAACACATGATAGGATATTACAGTAAGACAACGTCAACAAGTAGCAAAATGTTTGTGGCAGCAAGTATTTGGCAATGTAAAAAAAGCTATATAGGATATAGAAAGCTTAGACCGGTATTTATAAATGAGACGATCTACGTCGTTGATTTACTGATAGTTGCTAATAGTAAAGAAGAACTACAAAACAAATGGAAAAACGGAGCAAAGAAATAGGAAAATACGGACTACATATAAATATAGAAAATACCAAAGTAATGGAGATAGCTAATCGGACACAAGACATGCAATTCCAAATACAGGGAAAACAAATAGGAAGTGTGAAAAAATCAAAATACCCAGGAATACTTGCTAACTCGAACAGAAGATCGGAAGAGGAAATAACAAGCAGAATAAGTAAAGTGAGTGAATTGTACAGAATTCTATATAGACCATTTTTTTTAATAAAAAGGAAATAAGCCAAAAAAACAAAAATAAGAATTTACGAGTCGGTATTCTCGTGCCTATACTGAATATGGGAGTGAATCATGGGTCCTAACTAACAGGTTAAAACAAAAAATAAACAAAAAAATTGAACAGAAATGGAGGTGGTTCAGACACGTTGTTCGAATGGACGAAAAGAACAGTGAAAGTAGTTGGGAGACAGAGATTGGGAAAAGAGAAGAAGAGGAAGGCCAAGGAGAAGATGGAATGATGAAGTGCCAGAAATACTAAAAAAGAAAGGACTAAGCTGGACGAAAGCGAAAAGTGAAGCTAAAGGCAGAAAGAAATGGAGAAAAAATATTACCTCTACACCGATGGTAGAAGAGGTTGCGGATGAGTAAGTTATTATGAAAAAACATTCAAATAAGTAATTGAATCCTCCACCATTCAATTTTTGTGGATTTATGAAGGGTCACATGGTATTTCCAAGGGTCAAGTAAGCATATAGAAGCAGTACTTGTAAGTATGTTTTCTTTTTAGAAGAAGATGACGGTGCATGTTTAGGTATAAGTCTTTTCTTATTTTTGCTGAATGCATTCGGTCCGTGGTTGATAATGAGAACCCACATGTTCCCGAGAAGCTACGTGTTCCCGAAACAGTTGTACCGAATCTTCATATGTTTAAAAGGATTATTATTATTATTATTTATATGAAAGGAATATCCTGAATCAATCAAAGTGACAATGCTTTGTTCAAGGATATTCAGTATTAATTTTTGATTAAGAAGAGAGCTCGGTCATTTAGAAAAGGATTACAATATCCAATTAACCCTATTAAATTTTTGTAACGATATCCAGTTATAAATTTAAAGCTGAATCATCTCCTCAATTTACAATTGATGATCGCAATAAATAGGTCGTGGTTCTAATTATAAAGATCTACGATTTAACTTACACTGTGAGAACATTACAAGTATAATGGTGCTGTTACATAAAGTTTATTTCTATTCGCTGATTTAACGTGTAAAAACACCTTTAGGATTTGTCATTTCGGATTGATACTAGAAAAGACGCTCAAGTAATAAAAAAAACGTGTGTCACTTCGTAAGAACTGCTTGTAATTCAAATATCTAGCATACAGAAGAGCTGTAAGTTTGTGTTATTTTTTCACATATCTAAAATCACTTTGTTGTTATACCGATTAAGATTTAAATCAGACGATATCATAGAGCCCCAAATCGAACCACTAAACGTTTTCGGAATTTTTCGAAGCGAGAGCATCCCATCATAAATCACGGAAACATTAAATTTAGTTACACTAGACGTTTTTATTAAACGCACCATCGGCGATATTATCGAACGATATGCGGAATATCGAGAAGTAACCGTTAATGTCGAAGTTTTGATTCGATTATTGGCCGCGAACGGCAGCATCGTAATAAAGGCAACGATAGAACGCTAAAACGGATATAAAATTTAATTTACATAACGACTAGGCGCGCGTACAGCTATCGACGATACCGACGCGATGGCGCTGTTTTTCCAGCGCCGCTTTAAAGAATGAATTTGTACCAGAAACTATACGGTGAAGAAAGATAAAGACATTGTTGGTCTCGGCGAAGTTTGCGTTGGCGTAGTTCGTACATACGGTCTCCGACAACGACGACTTCTCCGATAAATTTTTACGAGTTCCCTCGGTGGGAAATTGCAGCATTAATTTGCCACGCCAAATCTCTCACATATTTCCATGCAATCAAACAAATTGTTACTTGTATGCCATAAAATTGCACGCGAGCTGGCCAAGGACGATGTAATGTTCCGGGAATGTGAGGAAATGTACTTCCATTAGATTGGAACATTTGGTTTAAAATAGTATATATTTAGTTGCAAAAAAAAAAACTGCAAAGCGAACCGGCTACTAAAAAAAAAGTAATGGCCTTCTGTAAAAGAAGTACTTTCCCCATTAGAGCATTATGTATTATTATGACTCTTGCCCTCACCTTTTTTTTTATAACCATGGGCGGGTGTAACCCGAAGAAGGCAACTCGGCCAGAGAGAGCTATTGTGCCCCTATGTCAATTTTAGATCCCTCAGTCAGGTTCCATCCTACTCAAAAAGTTCGTAATTCGGTTGAGAGTCAACTTACCGACTCTGGGTCCGTCCAACCGATCGACTTCAAAGTACGTCTGCCTCTCTCCGCCCACTGCCGGGCAGTTGACAAGAAGGTGGGTAGGAGTTTCCTCCGCACTCCCACAGTTCCTGCACAGGGAAGAATTTACCAGCTCCTTGCGGTACATGCGTTTATTTAGTGCGCAGTGCCCTGTTAAGGGATCCCTCTCCGTAATCTTAACCTATCCCTGCTCATAAAGACTGCCTTACGGAGTCCATTCCAAAAGAACCTGACAAACGTTTTGATGCTGCCATATGAGCTACCACACGTTGGTTCTGGACCTAAGAACGGTAGCTCGCTGCCGTCCCTTGCTAATGTGTCAGCTATTTCATCGCCTCTAGTCCCAGAGTGACCTGGCACCCATCTCAATGCAACATTTAGATGTTCCGCCAGCTGTTTAAGTTTTATGTGGCACCCCCGTTCCACCTCAAATCTGACAGGCCGCAAAGCTTTGAGGGTAGCCTGTCTGTCGGAGATGATTTCTACCCTTCTGGATGATAATAATTTCGGCCCGAAAAATGGGGGAGGTGGCACTTAGGCTACAAGCTTCGCCATCCCGCTCTCCGTCCCTTCAGATTCCAATGCTCGTGCCATTGTGCGTTTTCGAGGCATCGACAAACCAACGAGATAGATAGACCCCGGTTGGGTTGACGGTGGTACAGTCTGTTCGATGTAGTTGAAGATGCGGTGTAGTCTCCGACTTTGCCGGAGAAGCCTTTGCATTCCCTCAAATATATATCCCAACCATGCTAAAAATTATAATTTAACTCTAATTCAGCTCACTAAAGAGTATAGAAAATTTATTCATAAATACGTAATACCCTACTAGTTATCCGAATATCATGCCGTAACCTATCTAGTTCTTTAACAGCATTACTAAAAAAATCCAACCATTCGACCGACTCATTATCTCTAATATCTGTTTCGCGTTGCGGCCAATTTAATCCCTTAGCTATTGCCCCAACTTCTGTACACTAGCGCTAAGCCTGCTAGCGTTACACAAAGTAAGAAGCACATGCAGTTGGCCTCGAAAACATTCGCAACTTTGAACAGTACCTACGCTGTATATATTTTCAAATCATCCGTAAATAATAACTCGGAACAGGATAAAATGTCGCCCAAATCATTGATAAAGACAGGAAAAAGTAGCGGACCCATATTGGTTCCCTGTGAAATTCCAGATGTTGGTGGGAAATAATTCGACTGATAATCCGAACAAGTCATATAGCACGTTTTGTCATACAAATATTTTCTGAAAAAGGACGAAAGTTTCGGGGAGAATCCAAATATATCCATTTTGCATAGAAGAACTATATAATGCAGTTCGTCATCGAACACCTGTAACATATCAATATACAAGACCTTAGGATAGAAATTCATGTTGGTCGGTAGATATCCAGGGTCTAGCGGCAGTGCAAATGTTTCTTTATATGCATCTTTCGAAGACCTTGGTAAAGATGTTCAACGATGCAATGGGGTAAAGTTGCAAACAGAATTCTTCTCTCCCGCATTAAAGACAGGCACTAGTTAGGTGGTTTTCATATAGTAGGAAAGGTGTTTATAACAGGTTTGAAGAGGTAATAGAAAGAGGAGGCGGACACGCTCGCACAATCTTTAACAGAAAAGAAACAAGTGTGCTGTCGCTACCCATTGTAAAACTATCCTTCAGTTTTTAAGAGAATTTACTACATCAGCCTCAGATATGGAACTGAGAGCAGTAACATAAGAAGAATGGGTATTCGGTTGGCATCACTGGAGCAGCAGTTGGTTGCAGATACATTGATTGAATTTTCTAAAGGAGTTCACAATTGCTGAGGATTTATCAACATTATTTCCATCACTCTCCACAACAATATTAGAAATGTTGTTATTACTTCTAGAGGATTCGCAGATTACCAGAAATGACTGGTGTCAGTAGCAATAGAAATTTTGGTATTGCGTATACAATCATTAAATAAACGTTTACTATCTTTTTTACTGCATCACAAGGTAATGACGAAATACCAGTACTAAAGCATTACTATGAACATTTGACTGAACCTCTACAACATATTATCAATTTATCGTTTTCGTCTGGTACTTTCCCGGATAGCCACTATTGTAAAGCCACTATTTAACAAAGGTGACCGATCAGAATTTATAAACTACCGACCTATAGCTCTCATTTCTAATATATCAAAGATAATCGAAAAAATAGTATTCAAAAGAATGTTTAATTTTCTTATACGTACGAATGTTTTAAATAATTATCAGAATGGATACTGGAAAGGGAGGTCTACCGAACGAGCAATATATCAGTTGCTGGAGGATATAATCAATGGAATCAACAATAAAGAAATCACTGCTGCTGTGTTCATGGATTTGAGCAAAGCTTTTGATTGCGTCAATCATAAGCTGTTGTTTCGTAAGATTGAATCATTGGGGTTCCGTGGGATATCATTGGGCTGGATTGCATCGTATTTGCAGGGAAGAAAGCAGTCCGTTCTCTCATATGATGTTGATGGAAATCAGGTGAAGCCCGATTGGGCAGGAGTTTCGCGGGGTGTACCCCAAGGCTCCGTATTGGGACCTTTACTTTTTCTCCTATACATTAATGATCTGCTGGATGCCGTTGACAGTTTGGTGGTTTTATTTGCGGACGATTCATCGGTAGTACTCCTAGCAAAAAAATATGAAGAACTGTTAGTTAAACTAGAAAACAGCATAGTAACATTAAACAACTGTATTATAAATAATAACTTAAAACTTAACTTAGATAAAACAAAAATAATGATATTCAATAACGAAGTGCCGGAACGGAACTGTCAATGGACATTAATGGAAGTGTCATGCAGGCAGTGTCTTTTAGGCATAAAAGTAGACGCCGCATTTTCATGGGGTACCCAAGTACGAGAGGTGCCGTCAAGCTTATACCGTTTTAGTTACGCATTAAAGACTATCTCGCGTAGTGTTAGTGTACGATCTGCTCTAACTGCTTATTACGGCTATGCATATACAAAACTTAAGTATGGAGTAATGTTTTGGGGAATGCCGTGGAATCGAACCAAGTCTTTATAGCGCAGAAATCGTGTGGCAGGGCGGTCTTTGGATTGGGAAGGAGAGACTCCTGTAAATCAATTTTCAAACAGAACAAAATACTTACATTTCCATCAGTATATATACTGGAATGTGTATCTATTGTAAGAGAATATTACACAGACTTTTTTAAAAAAATTTGAAATACATCATGAAAAAAATACTAGAGGGTTAAGTAATGCCTATTTGCTACCACCTAAAACGAAATTAACTAAGATACGGAAAACAGCTTTATGCCAGTGCTTAAAGATTTATAACGCCATACCAAATTCTGTAAAAAATTTACCTGAAATTCAGTTTAAGAAAAAAATTAAACAACAACTTTTGAGTAATACTTTGTATACAGTTGATGATTTCTTTTCGGAAAACTTTTGGTAATATTATATCTTTTTTCTCTATGTTTGTTTGTTAAATGACTAAATGTATGTCACTTACCTTTTAAGTAGGTATATAAATGTACGTTTTTTCTTTCTTTTTTTTTAATGTGTCTTTTTTATATACTTAAGGCATTAGATAATTAATCAACTTGTTACTATGCTGCAGTAATATGGTTCTTATAAAAAAAATATTTATTTAATTTATTTTATTACTGTTTCTCTCAGATTTCGAAAAGCGTCCAAATCGCTTACAAACTTAAAATTTTTATACCTCGATCGATAATTATTTTTAAGCTCTATATTCCTAACATGGCCTGAAGGATACATTGTGGTTGCTCTATTTCTTTTAAAAAAACGAATCCATTTAAATTAATTTAAAATAAATTTTATTGTAAAACGCACCACGAGCATCGTCAATATTAGAATGATTATAAATAAATGCCCAACAGTTGTAAGAAATGCATTGTATAAGATAACCAAAGATTTGTTTGAAACAGTTGCCAGAGAAGTTATTAAGGGAAATGCTTCCGTGAGAGATACCCTAAAAAAGTATGAAATGTGCCGCGTGTCTTTATTCAGATATGTAGCAGCCTTAAAACGAAAAGAAACCCCAAAAATTGTGCGACTATGGCGAAGCTTCCAATAAGCTGTATTTTGGATTATCACCCAAATAATTGCGCAAATTGGCATACCAGTATGCGAAGCGATCAAATTTCAGAAAGATGGGGAAAGCACAAATGGCTAGCGAAGATTTACTTAGAGCTTTTCTCAAGCGAAATAGTAATTTATCGATTCACGTTTCTGAATCTACCTGCCTTATATGTGCAATGAATTTTAGCGAAGAAAATTGTTATTAAATTTATTGACGTCCTTTCTATTGTGATGAATAGATATCAGTTTATCCCAAATAATATTTATAATGTAGACGAAACGGTCTGCACAACTGCACAGACCGCTAATAAAGTAATTTGCGACGAAAGGTATAAAACTAGTTGGTGGGATAGTCTCCTAAGAACGAGGTTTATTAGTGACACTTTGCGTGGCCGTAAACCCCATGGGCGTAAGTATTCCTCCAATGTTAGTTTCCTTCTAAAACGTTACAAAGTACATTTTGCTCGCGATCGCTCTATAGCTTCTATACAGAGAATTTTTTTTATTAACCGCAAGTGAAAAGTTAGTATTGGCAACTAAAAAAAAATGTTTGTATATGTTACAAATGGCCAAATTGCTTCAGCAATAAAGTTGTATTTCTAAAAATTGATAGCTAAAACTAAATTACTTTAGTTTTCTTGACAAATTAAAAACATTATTTGGAGTTAATATTTGTTTTGCTAATATTAGTTAGTGTCTATTAAGAATTGTAAACATCTACATTGCTTACAGTGGAAGTTTAGAGATGGGAACCTGTCTACATACCCGTAATAGAATTTTGTAGTGTTTCAGTGAATAAGAATAAAAACGATTCTACAATTTTTAAATCATCCTAATGACATACTGATTGACTTTAATAATTTTTTTCAAAAAGATATGCTGAAGTTACAAATTCCAGGATGATGCAGGGAGAAAACTGTTTAATAGACACCAGGTCATAGGGAAAAAAACTAATAATTACTTTGATACAGGGTGAGCCAATAGTCCGACATCGGTCGATGTTAACTTTAACATCTCTCATAAAAGATTTTTCAATGTGGCATCATACATGATGGAAAGAAGTGCACGTTCTAAAAATATTTTCACGTTCACAGGGTGTATCAGCTCGCTAGGACCGTATCCAACTTAATTTTTTTTCAAATGAAGCCATACTTTTTTTTTAGCCAAGCTTATTTGTTGTACTGAATGTTACAAATGTATATGTTCGTTATCGAATTCCAGGTTGCCAAGTTATTTAACTTTTTACATAAAATTTTCAAAATGCACGTGTTCATTAAAAAAAAATCCCGCATTCATTAACAATTAAACTCTAAAATTTGCGAAGTAGCTTAAGAGCGCTTAGATCTTTCTTATGAATCGAATATGATTTTTAGTAAAATTATACAGGGTGTTCTCCAGAAGCAATTAGTTTGTGTGATATTTAAACGGCACGGCGTTTGCTTTTGTTATTTTAAATTAAACAACTTATTTATTTCCTCCTATGCACTTCTTGATAAGCTTTCATTTTTGTTAGGATATAGTATATGTAAAACTTATACTTTCTGAGATAATTTAACATTTTTAGAAATTGTCACATAAATGATACATTTATTCATAAATAGTAGGCTGTGGAACGATTTTAATAATTAAATTATATTAGTGTACACAAAAGTATATCCCAAAATAGCAAACAACTTTTCTAGATTTTTACTTGCCAAAAGTAATCTAGTAATTTAAAAAATTAAATAACGTTCAACAGACACAAAATTACATTAAATGTTTGATATAGCCCCCTTCAACACAAACTTGCTTTTGTTGTTGGTGGTTCTTGGAAAACTATATTTTTCACATACCCCCATAGGAAGAAATCTAATTTTGTTAATTCTGAAGAATTCTCAAATGACAATTTCTAAAAATGTTGAATTATCTCAGAAAGTATGTTTCACATATACGCTACTCCTAACAAAAATGAAGGATCATAAAAAGGGCATATGATGAAATAAAAAAATACAGGGTGTTCAATTGAAAGTAACAAAGTAATAGCCATTTAAATAGCGCATAAATTGATTACTCCTGGGGAACACCCTGTGTAATTTACCAAACAGCGTTTGATTCATAAGAGATGTTTTCTTAAGTTACGTAGCAAATTTTAAAGTTTTTAATTATTAATGATAAGCCGATTTTTTTAATGAACACGCACAGAGAAAAATTCAGCATAGTAATATTTACACTTCACTGTTGGACGAAAATTGTAGTAAGAATATTTACTATTGTGCGAAATTTTTAAACAACGTCGCCCCAGTTTTGTATACCGCAGTTACAAAAAAGTAATAAAATTGTTTGAAAATATTGTAACACAATTTCCTAGAAAATATTGTGAAATGTTTTCCAATATTTTACAACTAGTAAATATAAAATAATTTTAATAAATATAAATTGCAATGATGGAGTGAGAAAAAGTTGTAAACGAGAATTTTTATACTGGAAAACTTTATAGTACTCGAACACTGGTTCACAGATCGTATTAATAATTAATTAACTGTAATTGCAATATTCTAATTTTCGCGAATGTTAGGACGTCGGCCTGCCAAGATCCTGAACATACCTCAAAATTTACGAATTGCTGTTTCTGAAGCAAAAAAGGTAATGTTAAGACGGCATCGGCCTGTCGACATAGCAGTAATACTTATATCCACGCACTGTCAACATCCCACGAGATTTACGTATTGTCGTTAATGAAATCAACAAACAAACCGTCAAATTAATAAAATCTCGTTTACTTTGGAGATTTTGTGAAAATTAAGAAAATAATTGGTGTAAAAAGCCACCATATTATTTTGTTACTTCTAGTTTACTAATTTAACAAACCCATTAATTTCACTTAAACAGTCAGTACTCTTCAATTAACAAAGTGAATATTATTAAGAAATCAGAATTACGCTAACCACAATTGTTGTTAATTTAAGGTACTTATCATGTTCAAATTACTTTTTTTTCCATACCTAGCCCACACTTTTGTAAACAGATTCTGTGATCTATATAGTATTATTATGACGAAGTTTTCTACCTATTAGTTACGTTCAGTAGGTATATGTGATATAGCCATTGTTGTAAAGATGGCGCTTCTTCTATTTCACTCAAACGGGCGGTTATAAAAAGTCGATTTGGTGCATCTACCGGAAAAAAAAAAACATTGTATACCGGCGAAGGAGAATTCGCAAACATTACATACAGAACAAAATAAATTAATGAGATCAAATTAAAGACCCTTTAATCCTTGATCCAACAGTCCAGTTTTACTGCACGCAAAATTCTACTGAAAATTCACTATTGCATTTACGGCAAGCAATATGCAATTTATGCTCCTTTTATAGGTAGCTTATGTCAACAAATTGCCCAACAAAACTACACATTATGCTTCAAAAAACAAACACATTATACAGTAAATTATTATTCACAACTAGGTATATAAATTATAGCAACATCGTAGTTAATCTGTACGCAAAATGTTAATGTCGGTTCCCTACACATATTTGTAATAGTAGCAAAAATACTGTAAATATTTTGTTGAAGATTAGTTGCAACTATTATCACTGGCCTGAACGTATTATTTGCAACAACTGTAATACATAAGTTCTGTCTACATAAATTGTATAACAAAAGTGTGGATTTTGTTGGAAAGATGCCATAACTTCCGTCAACAATTTTGTGGGAAATTTTAATACAAGGTGTGGTCGTCCTTATATGTTCCACAACTTGTGCGAAACTTTATAATTGCTTGAAAATTTACAACTTTTTTTCTGTGCGGGCATTTGTGAAAATTTTATGTAAAAAGCTAAATAACTTGGCAACATTGCATGCGACATTTGAAACGAACATGTGTATTTGTAACATTCATTACAAAAAATCAACACGCCTAAAAAAGCAAGTATGGTTTCATTTGAAAAAAGAATAAGTTGAGTATGGTCCTGGGAAACTCATATATTCCGTGGACGTGACAATATTTTCAGAACGTGCACTTCTTTCAGTCATGCATGATGCCACAGTGAAAAAACCTTTATGAGAGATGTTAAAGTCAATATCGACCGATATCGGATTATTGACTCAGCTAGTATAAACAAAATATCTATGTATATTTTGAAAATATTTTTTTATTAATTTACAATTGGAACTTAAGGAATTTTTTCGTTTTGAAAACATGATTATTGTATATTTGGTGTTACCAGTTGAAATTCTTAAGCTTTTTATATTTTAACTTTATTATAATAAGTATTTATCTTGCTTATAAAATTGATGTAAATGTCAGACTGTGTGCAAACGTAAACTTCGAGATTTTCAATTTAGTTGATATTAAATACGTACGAAAGAAGGAACGGCTTTAAGAGTCATACTGGAGTATATCGGAAAATTCGGGATAATATATTTTACGAGGAAAAAGCGAAAGCGGCAGGCACACCGAAAAAGAATACGAAATCGTTATTGAATTTGTTTTTGTAAACGAAGTTAGGCAGTACCGAGAAATTAGGATTTTATTTGAGGAAAATGAAATTTTTACATGTTGACGTCCCGACATCCACAAGCAAATGATGTGAAGGATGAAAACGCAAACTTAATGAAATTGCTTCAGGAAATTGGTGAATGTATTTGTATATTTTCTTTTTTATATTTGAAACGATAAAGCGATGTCGGTATATTTATTTAAGCTGGTGTAATAGTTAAAACGGATAATATTCCAAGTAGAGTTTTCTGTGATAAAGGCTCAACTAAAATAGCGTTCAAAATTGTTTTTTTTTTATATAGGTATTGCTATGGAATCAAAGGTATGGAATCTAATTGAGAGTCATTTAGAACTGGTTTCAAAACCAAATGAAGAAGTAAGTGAAAAGTGAGGCGTGTGTTCAGTTGCATACTTTACGGCCGAATTTTGAGTTTGTTAAGAATAACTATTTAAAATGGACAATATTAGCATTAGGTGCTAAATATTGCCTTAATTATATTGTAAACTCTATTTTCTATGTTAATTCAAGCTTACCTGGTATATTTTTATCTTCCTGTTATTTTACTTGGAGAGATTTTTCATTCTTCGGGATGTCTTTTTGGTAACTTTTGCCGTATTTCCCTCAAACTGGAGAAATTAACGGTGTCTTAATGTCGGTTAGCGATATCTTTCAAAATTGAAGTTGGCCTGCCTGATAGCGATAACAATCGAAGGCTGTTTGCTGGTTTTAGTTTGAATACTCATTCTGCCTGTGGCCACGAGAGACGACGGTTGCATTGATTTCCTATTACGATTTTTATGCGACACTTTGAAAAAATATCAAAGTTTCAAGAAGTGTTTACCTAAAACAGTATCGATATAACTCCTGAATATTTAAATCCTTACTGTCAAGTTAGTATTCCATCAAGTAAATCCCATCTAAAAACAGAAAATAATTAGGGGAAGGTGGGGCAAGATGGGAACATTAAGCTTTAGAACACTGCATCAGGATTGCAAATTGATATACAAGGTTCTAAGTACGCTTGTTGTAATCTTTAAACATTTATCTGCTGATGGATGAATTTACAATTTTTCGATGGGTACTCTTACTGTTGTGAGAAAATTTTGAAAAGAAATGTGTAAATACACCATCTTGCCCCACCATGGGTTCAGGTGAGTTAACGAAATGGTTGTACCATAATCTAGGTAACAGGTAAAAAAAAATAGATTCTTAAAATATTCTTAGAAACATGCAGGAACAAAGCTTAAACTCTTTAAAGCGGAACTACTAAAACTAAAAAAAAAAACCATAACGATAAGAATATTAAACTTAATCTTCACAATTGAGACAATAGAAGACGAACTCATCCACGTTATCCGCACAGCCTTCTATGTACCCAACCTCGCCATCCATGGCACTGTATCAATACTTCCCCTTACAATACTAACATTGAGCGTCATCTTCCTCAACAGAAAAACTTGATTATTTCCTTGACGTTTTCTAAAAATCTATCTCTTTGCATTCCCTACAAAATTCGGCTTCTTGATCTCTTCTGTTTTCTTCTTTGTCATTTTTTTTCCCTTTAACTCTCCCTCAGCGCTTCTAGTTGCCTTAGTGATTCTCCAGACTTCTATTTTCTTATAGTAGATTTTTATACGTAGTGCTTGTAAGGATTGTTGTCTTTACATTGTTACGCTTTGATTGAACCTGTACTTTATTCCTAACATGAGAAATTTAATAGTATTAAATACTATATTTATATAGTATTTACTGATTTCAACATACGTACCTTGTGATCTAAGAGTCTCAATGATGATGAAACCTAGCATTTGGTAACTAAATAAAGATTTAAGCTTGTTTTGGTTTAAAACATTTTTTTATTTGTACGTTTAGTGTTTTTATAACGTCTTTCGATATTACTATATTTCAAATTTTAATAATCCGAGAAGGGCTTTGGGGTGCACCCTTTAGAAAAGAACAGCCTATTCGTTAGTAAGCGTCCGGGTACGATTTTGACAGACGATTTGGTGCTCCTAGAAGCATCCCGTGCCAGCTAGAAGGTAGGCAGTCACTTTTCACAGTATTCTTTCACTTATCTGAGAGGTCGCTCGCTGGGTGAATTAAAACCACTATACTATCTTATTTAATTTTATTGAAAAAAGGAAAATTTTAAAAGCAAAATAATAAATAAATTAAAAGCATAAATTTAAAAATAATAATATTTAATTGTATTGAACTAAAGAAAAGTAAATTTTAAAATCCCAGGCGTTTTGTTCTGAAAAACAGGGCAGTGTATTAACTTTAGTCTGGCAAAATTCGTGTTTGCAGTTTAATCCTGAAATTTCAAGAAGAAATAAGAAGTTACACATTGTTTGAAGTCCTTTTTCCCCAAATATATTAAAAAAATGCAAAAAAAATAAATTAAATTTTATTATAACTAGCTCCTTTGTCTTTTTAAAGCTCCTCTCCATAGTAATATCTCTGGCGCCTGCAGCGCGGAACTCGGACAGTAGAATAGTAAGGGCTTTGAACGGAGGGGATTCAGGCGCCCTACGCGTCTGCTTCCATAATGTCATTCAGTATGAAGCGTATAATGCGAATGGCCGTCGACATAAGGCGAATCATATCCTTTCGTGCCCGTGTCGTTTTTCCAGATTTATTGCATTTATTTGCCTACATCAGAACTCAGTTTCGATTATGCCATTCTCCCGTCGTTCTCGCAAACGTACAATTTTAATCGGGTAATCGTCCCCTACGCAGTCCGTTCTAATTTTGTATCTTCCTTCGACGAGGGACGTGACGGGTGACCTATATGCCGTCTGAAATGTCACGAAAATGTGCCGTTGAATTTTTTTTTTGTTCATCGATATACGTACATGTTATATCCATTTCAAATTAGACGTATAACTTCAATACAATACTGAACAGATCCGAGTTAACGCTAGTCAATTCTTAGAGTGCATTGTTACGGCCGCTGACATACGTAAGTAAAATGCACTGCAAGCATCAAAGTATAATAGCTTCTGTCAACGTGCACGAAGAGATTTATTTATAATCGCAAATATAAAATTGAAAGGAGTTTTATTTGATAATTGCTGGGCTGTACATTTCTAAGTTAATACGGTAAAAATATAATAATAAAATAAATATTAAACTTAAATTCTAGTAACATCAACTAAATTTAAACTAATATTTTGTGTTGCTTCCGTTGTTTTCAATCACAGCACGTAGCCGTTGTGGAACGCTGTTCACTAAGTTCTGTAAGAGATCGATCACTTAAGAACGTTTTGCGTTTTTTTTTTAGAATTTATTTTCGACAGGAATAGCTGCTACCTCCAGCCAATGAGGATATAAAATATGAATATACATGGAGATCAAGTAAGAAAAGGAGATGCCCTAAACCTTCAGCGTAGATCTACCTGTGTTCAGAACTTGCGGATCCTTTAGTACGTAGAAGATTGTAGGCGTAAAGGAAGGAAGACTGTGGCCGCTGTGCTCAGTCGAAGACGGTCGTTCAGGTTAGATAAACTGAAAATCGAGCTTACCACTCGCGGCAAGTGATCGCGTATTGATTTGAGGGCGCCACCCACTACAGTACAGAGCCTCCTTTGATGGCCCTTCTTGGTCGTGGGACCCAAGAGAAATACGCTTCGACGTACCGGAACGCGCAGGAAATATACAAAAGAGTGACCACCTCGTTAGAAGGGAAGGAAATATTCAAACAATAAATAGAGTAAAACAGCTTTATCTCACAACAAGCAAATAGGAAATTCAAACGTGCATGTGTCTTGACATGAATCAATTTGCTCAAGCTCTCTACAAGAATTGCCCGACAAATAAGCGCAAAACCGCATGTTATATTTATTGCAAAAAAGGAGAGGTGCAAGGAGTATCGAATTGCACAATAAATCTGGTAAAGCATACGCCTCCGATTAAAGTTACGTTTCCAGATGATGCCAAAAGCATCAACAACAACAAAAAAAAATCTATCGTTGCGTTAACTATCGTTTATAATTTTATTAAAATGAATTTAAAGAACAAATAACAAGGTAGTTAAATTAAGAAACAAAAAAAACTTTAAATTATCGTACGGCTAAATTCGCTAGTGTTCTGGCGATAAGTGATAATACACACACATAAAACAAGTTAAATCTTTAAAAGAACCTTTATCACCCCCCTCTCCTCCTACTCACTCTCCCTTCAAAATCTTGTGGGTTTTACCGTGCAATAACAAAAGATCATATTAAGCGCATCTTAAGCTGTTGAATAAATCTAGACACTTAAATGTGTAGCCGCCTTTAAAAAGTTCGTTAGCGAGTGTGTAGCCGACTTTAAATAAAGTAGACAAGGCTACCGTACGAATGGTTAAATGTAGTGAAATTGCCAATAATAGCAATCAAAATTATTACCCCTTCAATTCCAGATGGTAATTAGACAGGTTTATTCCTTAAACTAACTTACAAATTAAAAACAAACAACAACAATATTAAATAACTATATGAGTAATAAATTTGTTTAAAGACAAATAAATTTTGTTCAAATTAAAGAGAAAATTAGCCAAAGGATTTAGATTACAATTAATTTAGCTCGCTTTACGTTGAAAGTTGTTAATTTAAAAGAAGCTATCGGATCAAACTACAGTTGTAATATTTGAACGTCAAGAAAATGTAAGTAAACAATTTTCTAAAATACAAATACTAGCTGTTATTATTATTATTATTGGCCTCGGTATTATACCATTAGCCAAAATACTAGCTGTCTAATTGGTATTTTCTCGTTGTAGTTCCGATGAATTTGAAAGCTCCGATGTAATCAGAGGAATATTTTAAACAATTAGCGTAAAGAAAACTTTGTTTAGCACTTATCTCGGGTAAGATATCTGCCAGGACGCGCGGACTTGTGGTCGGAAGAAACTTTACATTAAGAACATTTACTCCAGCAACTATAACAGACTTGATAAAAGCCAGAATCCCCTAAAAAACTTAGTGAACGTCTCTTCAACGACTGCTAACGTACTCTTAGGCTTAAGAAGGCACGTGATTCAGTTCGTACGCCAGGTAAAAAGACTTCGTCGTAGAAGGATGAAACCACGTATCGTTTTGAGGTTAAATTGTACAGTGAAATTTAACGGTAGGTAACAAAACTCTAGAAGAACGAAAATAGGCGTAAGCCTTGCTAAAAGATTAAACAACAAATTCAAACACATAGCTGCAAGTAGTGGAGCCCCAAGAAAATGCGAAGTTTCAGTCAATTGCGTTTCAAAAATACAAGCTGTAAAAAACGTACTTAATCCAAAATTTCCTCAGCGAGGTTTCTATTTACAGAAGTAAATAACTCAAAAATAACACTCTGCTCAAATAACGCCACAATAATTGGTAATCTTTCCCACGAAAGAAAATTTAATTTTGAACAGAGCGAAACCGCTAAAACTGATCTTCCTAAAGGTCGCGCCAGGAGAGAGAAATACGTCGTTCGAAGAAAAATCACACCGCAAGAGCGCGCACGCAGAGACATCTCAAGTGCAGCAGCGAAACTAATGGCAAGGAAGAAATCTGCACGTAACATAGCCCGAAATGTTCTATAGGGTTTAGGTTTGGTGATTAGGGCGGCCAGTCTTAAATTTGAACATTCGCTCAATATTGCGTAGCAACTCTACTTTTATACTTAGGGTTATTATCATGCCTGAAGATAAATTTTTCCACACACATTTTATCAACGGAAACTTGTAAATTTTCCTGTAGGAGGCTAACGTCAGCTACTCCAGTCATCTTTCCTTCAATTGTGGCTAAATTTCCAACACTAGACTTGGAGAACAATCCCATAACATTAGGCTTCCCCATCGTGATTAAAAAAAAGCGTTCTTTCAAACTTTCAGATTTACCGCCCCATACTCTCTTCAATTTTCTCGAGTTTAAAATCTCAAATTTAGTTTCATCACAATTTTTGCCCAGAAGTCGTCTTGCGAATGCCAGATTTATTTTTCTTACCGATGAATGGTTTCTTCCAACAATTTTTTGTTAACCAAATTAGCTTTATGTAATGGTGTAATTGTTCTCGCTGATCTTAATCTACAAGCTTCCGTTGATAAGATTGGGCTGGAAGAATTCATCTTCATGCAAGATAACGATGCTAACCGTAAAAGCATAGTTCCATGCAATACCTAGCGGATGCTAATGTTGACGAATCTTAGACTGGCCGCCTCAGGCTCCCGACCTAAACCCTATAGCACATCTCTGGGCTATTCTTGCCGAAAGAATTCCCCACATTTCTAGAAAAAACCGCGAAGCGTTCTTGAATGCACTCAAGAACAAATGGAAGCTGTTGCCACGCGATCTCTTGCAGAACTTAGTGAACAGCTTCCACAACGGCCGCGTGCTGTCATTGAAAACAACAGAGGCAACACAAAATATTAATTTATATTTAGTTCATGTTACAAGAATGTAAGTTTAATTTTTACTAATTGCCAAACGAAGTTAACAAACGCCGGGTCAGCATGAGTTGCCGGCCCCCAGGAGACTTTTGAATGAAAATTGGGGCATACATTTGACCTCCCAGAAGTGGCCTACAGCCAAATTTTTAACTCTGAATACTGAACGGTCTTCGAGTAAAAAAATATATCCAAATTGTTTTTGAAGATTTAAAAAAAAAATATGCAGTTTTTTATTTCAAAATAGCCTCTTTTGTTCACAATAGATTTGGGAAACGACTTACATCTGATCTTAGTTACTCTGACAAAATAGTGAATAGAATGAACAGTCAGATGGACGTTGAGAATATATTAGCGGCAGAAGTTGAAGTCAGCGGTTGGCAGTGCAAGAAACTTCCTTTTGAAAACATTACTTCTAACAACTTGAGTGATTTCCCCGAAATGACAGGCCAGTAGCTTAAGATTTTATTTACTGGTTCATATCAGCATAAGCAGGCGATATCATATTTAGCTGAAATGATGACTGACTTGTTTTCAATTAACCTGCAGTTTGTCTAGGCTCGAACGCACATATTGAAATTCCAAGTTCAATCTCGTTACATCAAGAGCAACATGTACAAATGTTTTATTGACTATGTGCTTTACGGTGTCGGGTATTCTGCTATTCGGAGATGTGTGTGTGTGTGGTGTTAACGGGCAAAAAACTGTTGGGTGCTGTTCACATATAGGGGCCATTATTTACTACTTGTCATTTGCAAGATGTCTCTCAAAAATCCCAAGACCTGTTCAAAAATTGAGTGAATTATTTAAGAACGATAACAAAAACATTGTTGTTGCTGATTATAGCCACGCAGATTAATTAATATGTGTATTTTTTTTCATTTGTTGAATAAACAGTTCATTAAAAAATCAAATATATGCCCCAATTTTCAGTCAAATATTTCACTTTCATTGTTTTTAAATATTGGACAGTTTGATACCTCAACCTTGGTGTTTGCCAGCATTAAGTCAGTATCTGTGATCCTAGACAAAATAATAATGATATGATCTAGTTGTTTTGTCGACGTTTGTTTAAGCGGATACCAGAATCTGAAGGCCTAGCATATCCTACCGAGACAGATATTGGAGTGTGAATATATTAACAAGAAAAATGAAATTAATAGCTCAAGAAATACATAATTGTTCACTCGACAATTTTGACTTGTTTTTACTCATGAGCCCGTTTTTCTTTATGCAAATCGTGTTATCTTAAGTGTACCTATGTGTGGTTTATGATCGAAATGACTACGTAATTTGTGACCGAATACGAACGGAAATAGCGTCCGTTTGACACACAAATCGCTTCCGATACAAAGGGGTGCAAAAATAATCGATTTTTCGAATAGAGCCGAAGGGGTTTGCTTATTTAGAGCTTTCCATATTTAAATTGATAATATGCAAATTTCGCCGTAATCCGATCTACAATAATGGATTTCAGGCCAGAGAGTAATAAAGGTTGTCGTTTTTGCCGCCGGCGCTTTCACCATTTTCAAATATTTTCTTTCACTTTATTTGCGTGCGGTGTCCTGCCGATATCTCTGGAAATATCGAACGGATGCTTGCTAATATGCAACTGGTGGGCTTTATTTATGTTTATAGAGATATGTAGATGGAAATCCTGTGTATACAGAGTTGCATATGTAAAATATGTATTTATGTAAAGGTGTTTCGTAACAGTACATAAGTTCACTCGATTATCGCTTACACAAACAGAAAATATCCTTTGAATGTAAGAAACTGTTTGGAATTTATTATGTTTATTTGGTGTAAAGCATACTTCTTCAAATCGCTTCTTGTTGTTTTTCTTTTGCTTTACAGCTCTGAGTACGTTCTCATTATTACACAAGTGGATACATTTTAGCACGTTTGCCCATCAAAGTTGGAGTAAAACTGTTCATTAGATTCGAATTGGCAAATATTGTATCTCTAATATACACACCGGTGTATCAGTATAATGTAGATACATACGCTTCATTAACAAGCCAATAATTTCGATATCTAGTAATTGTGGTCAACCCAGTTTAGGCATCCGATTTCATTACTTATTGACTGAGGACGCTAATATTGTGTAAACCGATAGATTACAATATGTTTATTCTAATTTGGTATTGATTCTTGATGGTGCTGTGGAGATATATTGTTAGTTGGTAATAGATGACCAGTCGTTCATAATATGTTTGCCATGCTTTTACTATTTCCTATCAGATTCATAGACACAGAGTAAAAACAAGCACCTGACCTTCACCAAATATTTTGATTTATTTGTGTCATATGCGCTTATAATGAGGCGTATTGTCCTCTTGGTCAAGATATTTCGTCTTAAATTTTTTGCTGAATGATGTCTACAACTCTGTTATGCCTATCCAGATATTACTTAGGTGCTATCATAGGATTTTATCTTCATACATACATGCATTTGGTGTCCTCAACGTTAACTGCTTAATTGAAGAAAGTCCGTGTTGTAAAGCGTTAGTTAGGTATAGGAGAGAGTCATCTTAACTATTACAATATTATTTATTGGCTTGGAAAGCCATCATCAGCCAAAACCTACAAATGATAAAGAATACAAGAGAAAAAATACAAATTGATTGTAAAGAAGTACTACCAAAGGTCAATTATAAACTTAAGAAAGGCAATTTGTGTAATGATAACGGTGGTATTAATTTTGAGAAAGAAATGTATGTAATGTTAGGTTATAATTTAGAAGTAGTTTAAATTTTAAGGAGAAATTAAATTTAAAAAGTTGTAAAAAAGAAAAGGTGTTGAAAAGTTTACGAAAAGTTGAGTTTGGAGATTACAATATTGAAATTTTAAAATAGAAAATACACATTCAGGAGGTACGAACAAACTGATTAGATCAGAAAATTCTCAAACCCAAGAAAGATAAACGCGGAAGACAAATATAGTGCCTATTCTAAGTGAAACCTGAAAGCAATGCAACCAAACATACAGCTTAGTATAGATAGAAGCGAATAATGTTTGGAAGAAAATGTTTAATTATTAAAATAAGAGGATAATGGTTTTTCAAATAATTTGATTTGATGCTATTATAAATAATGAGGTATATTTTGTTTGTTTTTTAATTTCAAAAATTAAGAATAAATTTATTATTTATTCGTTTCTAATTTGTGTTTATGAATAATTGAGGCAATTTGACTTTGTGTTGTTGTATTTTTTTTGTAATTGTCAGCTTGTTTGGCCTTTAAATAGAATTATAATCGATGCAGTCTATAGAATAAACTCCACTCTCTTCTAATATATTAATTTTATTTTTATGATTATGTAAGAGTTGACAAAATTTTGTTGATCAGGATAGGGGATGTGAATTCTGTTTTACAACGATTAAACATATTCGTGTTTTGTTGGCCCTTCGAAAATAGATAGGCAATACGAGCCTTCCCACATTAGGTGAATAAATACGAGTATATTTAATCGTTGTAACACGGGATTTACATCCTCTACCTTGCCCATCGTTATTTATAATTTTAAAATGTTTTTTTTTTCGTCCCATTTAAAAATGTTCACTATCAACAAGGTTGCAATTTTAATTAACTGAGTTACAATTGTATCAACATGGTATAGATGTATATATCAGGGATCGTAAATATCCTGATATTTATTAAAAATATCAAAATATGGGATATTAACGATAACATATAATAAGAGCCTTTTATTAATTAATTTTTGAAAAAAAAACTATAAAAATAAAAATCGTATTCCTTAAAAGAATTATTTCTAATCCTTCCTCATCATTTTTGTAGCTCTGAACATGCTGAACATCATCCTCTGAGGTATACCTTGCATCTCAAACCACATTTTGCAAATTGTCTATTTACCATTATTATTTTCTTTTGATGTCCATTTAAAATATTGCCATCAGATTTTTTTCTCCTGGCATCTTATTTGTTTCAAAAGCTCCTTATTTTTTCTCACGCCTAGAATATTTATGCCAGCTAACTTAAATGACCAGCACAAAATTAAGCAAGTCTGTTATGGGAATTACCGAATTAACCAAATACACGCTTTGTAAAATCCCCGAATATCGCCCTGATTCCCGATTGCATGGAACATAAACAAACGTAAAGCGAGCCACTGTTGCCAGATTCAACAAAAAAAATGTATTTTTGACTGCTTGATATATATCACGAAAGATATTTATTTAGACATAAACATCATGATATATATCATAATACATATCACTTGATATATATCTGCGAACTCTAGTCAACTAGTGTGAAGCTGCAGGTACAATATGAAATAATTCAGTCGTTCGTGCTTATGATTTTATTCTACCTGCTTCTCGTAGTTAAAAACTGAATATTTAGAAATAGAGTAGAAGAAGTACATAAATAATAATAAAAGGACATAAATATAACAAAATTCTTAGAGCCTTAAAAAAAACATGAAATAAATTAAGATCATGCATTTGATTAATATAACAATTTTAAATAAAGAAACAAATTTAAAAATACATAATACCTATACTTAAAATGATTTTTCAATTCAAATTTATAAACATTTATAAACAGAAACGTAGTTGATGATAAAACTGACATACAATACTTCACAAAACTATATAACTTATTTTTTTAACTAAATATAATAATATTTTTTGGAAATCTATTTAGTTACAAAATTCATTCATATTTAACTTACAATAAATAATCAAAACATAGTATTCTGAAACGCAATTTTTAAATACAACAACAAATTTGTTTATAAATAATTTCCATCATCACTTTACAAATTATATTTTTGGTTACGCTTTTGGTTAGAATCTATTTGTATTTATATTTAAAAAATATAATATAATGTATACCTACTTCTGAAAACACGTTACAGTTACGTTTGCACCTGTCTGATTATAAGTTAGTATGCCCTTCAAGGTACTATGTTAAATTTTTCAGGGAAGAACAATTGATAACTGCATATACAAATATACAAAAATCCGTATTTATAAAACTAACTTGCCTAATTCCTTTATAGCACCTAATAGATAAGTCACACTGAATCGCTCAACAAGGAATCAAGAATGAACACACTTACCCGAAACTTAAAATAGTTTGTGACGCACCACTATTACATTATTACCATACGTGATATCATTGAGCCAATAAAAATTATCCAAAAAAATTGTCAATTTTACACTTTTAAGCAAATGTTAATAGTAAACACAGAATTTTACTTGTTTTTTCATGTACTTTCCTTTTAAATTATTGTTATATCTTAAACTTACATGAAAAAGCTATAAATTTTACCGAAAAAAAATTTCATGTCAAATGTCCTACAAAAAACATGTAAAACAAAATGTACATGATTTATTGTGGTAAATTCACAACGTTATTACATGTAATATTCCTGATTTACCATGGCTAAATGACTGTATTTTTTACAGTGTACCCAATATTTAGCTAGCAATTGTCTATTAGTCACGTGTCGTATGGACTTGTACAAGATACGTAGTTTTCCAAATATCAGGAAAAAAAGCAGTGCTAATGGAGACATTGTACAGAAAATGTGGCGCAATGACATAACAAATTAATGTTTGGGTAGAGAACTTGAGTTGTAATAACATTGTTTACAAAATGACATTATAGGCAGAGGATATGGGGAGCGGGAAATTCTGAACTTTTTTTGCCCCTATACCCGAGAACTTTTAGAGCTTTTTATTCGGTGAATTTTTCAGTGGAACGTCGAATATATTAAATTCAATTTCTAGTTTACCGTGTTCCTCGCAAATCAAATAAACAATGTCATTTTTTCTACAATAAAATATTAAGGAGTCAAGTTTAGAGGCGGTATTCACGATTTCAATTTATTACGGTCTCGCACATAATAGACAAAATAAATGTGCCCTGTTGCCTCGCTGATGTCTTCCACTTTCAAACTTACATCATTCCAGTCCTTTGAATTAGTTTTGTTGTAGGGAGGAGCACTCAGAAAAGTGGAAAGTGCGAAGTGTTTTCTCGGGACACACATACACCTACATACAAACCAAGAGAGAGAGAAAGAGAGATAGAGAGAGGACGTAGTAGTGGTGGTAGTGGTAGTACCAAGGATGTTGTATGATAGTAGTGAGGTCTGGGGCATCTGCTGCAACGCCTGTCACGCCCCATACTTTAACGTCATCCATACGTTTCGTGAACCTGGAAAATTGCAGCCATTGTATATGCGGATACTTAATGCATTTAGCGATATGGTTATTGCATTTATAAGGAACATTACGCGAACTTATGTTGCTAAAGCACGTAATAATACTGGGCGTACAATACGAGAATGGATTGGGCGTTTGTAAAGGAAATCTAATTAACTATCCGGCTAGGCAAATAAATTTCGCGTCGCTGTTATATCTCTAATTAATTTTATAATTGTGCGCATCAGGCGCAATCAACGATTTACACAGATTCTGGAAATATTTCAAATTACCCCAGTAGATAAGTTTAATTGATTACATTCCGCATTCAATGAACAATTTACATTCTTGTTTTTGCGTTGCTCGTCTTCCGTTTTTGTCAGTTTTTTGATTTTACGGGTAGACGGAATTTCCCGTTTGGCGTTTAATTTAAATTTCTCTTGATAATCCCGCCTCAGTTTATTTGATTCTTGATCCGTACAAAACAATTAATTATATTTGCAGATTGAAGGGCGCGTTCTCCTCATACAAACGGGACAAAGACAAAGAATGGAAATATATTAATCTTTGTTCGCAACATGCGTCAATTTCAATAAGAGCTTTAGATTTTTTAATACCGTTATCATTCTTTAAATCTGTGCCAAATATCCATGGGTACCTACATTTTATTGTATTTTTAAAGTTGAGACGACACGAGGCAGGTTGGAACCGACACAAGCGTTAAGTGTTAATATTTCATTTGCAAACAAATTGTCAAAAAATTCCGCAATTGGGGTTCTTGAAACATTTAAATAATTGTTAGAATTCAAATGTTCGTCATATATGAGATATCGTATGTACTACCAAAGACAAAAGTAATGACTCAACTGTGACATAAATAGAAATAGAATCATTGGACTTTCTTCAGTATTTCAATATTTCTCTCTTTAATTTTGAGTCAAGACTTTTTGATGGCACACTACCGTCAATTGAAGTTAGGGCAACTAGTAAATTACTGCTAACTAAATAAAAACAACAGGAATTCGAATGATACTAAAAATGTATTTGTAGAAACAAAAATATAAACAAATAGCAAGAAGAAATAAAAAATAAAACAAAACATTCTCATTAAAATGTTATACTTTCTCCTTGTCGAGGAATCCTTCCTTAGGTTTCATTACGGCCCGTGGCAAACGTTCTGTTAACTTGTCAGCGTTTCCTGGTAAATATTGTTCTATTCAGCTTGGAGAAGTCGCCGCAGGTGCTCTTTCGAAGTTGGGCAGACTTTCATTACTTGCTTCTCCAGCTCATCCCACAGTATTCGATGGGGTTCAAATCCGGACTTTGCGGAGGCTACTATTAAACATTATACTATATTTGTTTACTATATACCTTTCCCGTGTTTCTGGAGTCGTTATCATGCGCAAAACACGAAGTTCTGCTGAATCAACCGCAATCCTGACGTTACTGCATTTTATCCCAATATGCGTCTATAACCTTCTTTGCTCATAATGCCGTCAATTTGTACGAGATCTCCGATCCCCGCACTGCTAAAGTAACCCCAAACCATAATTGAATTACCAACGTGTTTTATTGTGGGAACGACACAATCGCGCCACATTCGCTCGTCCTTTGTGCGTCTTATAAAAACCATGCGCTCCAAACACTTTCTGAAATTTTCTGCGACCCAATTTCGGCCCACTGTAATCGTCTTTGGCGGTTACCACGACGGCGTAACGGCTTTCTTGCCGCAAAGTGATCGAATAAACTGGCTTCTCTTAAGTGGTATTTAGTTGTTGAAGATATCGGTTGTTCGCTTCCCCTATTCATTTTCGCTGCGATTTCGGGCGCCGTCAATCGCCGATTTTTCTTGCTCAACACTTTAAGGCGTCGATCTCCCGCGAGGACTGGCGATTTCGGTCTTCGAATGTTCCGGTGTCTCGGTAGCGACGAAAAGTGTAGTGGACTATAGATTTTGTCAGTCTCAATTTTTCTGCTATTACAGACACAGAATGTGATAATAGCCGATCTTTTTCCATACTTATTGGCTTATCTTTCGGCATTTTTTAAATATTATTATGTTTACAGGTACCACATTTGAGCAACCGTATCGCAATTGGTTTACTAATACAGTAATTGACAAGTATGATATCAAGTATTGCTTGCTACAATGGGAGACCTTTAGGAGACATCCACGTGAAATTTTAAAACCCTGTCGAGCCACCCTTCTATTGTAAACATGCTTGTCGGCGTTTCTTTAAATATCGTTTGTAATGGTTTTATTACTATTTATGCTAGTAGGCAAATTAAATTTTCTCTTTAATAGGCGTACTCTAATGATGATTTCCGTCTTAAATACTTTGTTGTTAAGCTTACTTTATTGTAATTTTTTTTACAATAATGTTAAAAGTATTTAATACTGAAAAGAATGAATTTTTTAAAAGTTATATTACTTGTTCTAATAGTCAATGGCCGGTAGTTTGGATAGAATGCGCTAATTTGTTTTTTTTTTATTAAAAATTACCTTCTTCACCTTTCTTAACAGATAAGGAGGGCTTTGGTTTGGCGATAAGTGTTGACTTTTTCCGGTTGTAGAATCCGTTTTTTTTTTTTTTAAATTTTGCCTTGTTCATATGAGTATACTTAAGAAAATCGAACATTCTTCAACATAAACTGCTCTTTTTGAAAGCGCCATACTCTTAATTCTTGTTCGGCACAGCGCACATGCTAAAGTGTTTGTTAGCCTCATTATCTGTGGATTTAGCCAAACCGTTGGTTCTTTTAATTATGATCCAAAGATTAGTGAATGTCTTTGTAATCTTGAAAATCTTCTGTCGTTGATATGTAGTACGTTTAGATCAGTTTCATTGAATCTCCTGCACGTTTAGTGATATGCTTATCACACTAGCGCTAAATAATGAATAAATTCATAACAATTGCATTTGTGCACGATATTCCTTCAAAACAGTTACCGATTGGTACTCACAATCAGTGATATACAATGTATTATCAAAATGCAGGTAATATATGTTTTTAATACATTAGTGTTTTTAAGTCTTTTTTTCTTAGTCAAAGAACATAAAAGAATAACATCCCTTTAAACTCGATATATTGTGAGGTAAAAGTGACATAAGCCTTAATATGTGTTATGGTGCAGATGGGTAGTTTATCGTGTGGGAATATTAACGAATAAACAATCAAACTCTTATGAATGCATTCAAATAATGATAATTATACAGAAGAAACAAATATCAACCACCTATGTCGAAGATATAACAAAATAAATTGTTTTGTTACAAGATCGTTTACATTAATGGTAAGGTCCTTCCTGGAATGCATACACTTTTCATGGGCACTGTGCATCAATTACAAATGTTTTATGTATGTACTGAGAATTAATTATAATCCAACAATTGTATTTGACTACTTTTGATATCGCGAAGAAGTTCTTGTACTATATGTAATATAATATTATTTGTCAATAAAATCAGCTAAGTATAGAGATTTATGTAGCAAATATGTGGTAACGTCGATAAATTTGGAGTTTCAAACTACTTGATTACATGACAAATTGATATTTACCTCTCATTGCTGATAATCATTTTCTCCATCCAAAACGTATTTTACTGGTTTTATATGCCCATTAAAGACGCAATTTTCACTTTGAAAAAATTTCAGATAAGTATATGTCAGGCAGTAGACAGAAAAGTTGTATACAATTGTATTACAACAAGAGAGAATCCAGTAATGCAACAAGTACACAGGATGTTTCAGTTAAATTGAAAACAATATTTCACATATAGTGATCGGTATCAACGAGTGACTTGCACGTACAAAAATTTCAATCAATTCTGACGTCTGATTCACCGTATTTATCTAATGCGTCATTCATCTAGAGTCATATATTTCATAGTGTAATATATATTACAGACCTTGTAGGAACAACCATGTTTTATATTGAAGACCAGAATGTTTGTATAATACGTTATTGGCAACAATTTTCGTTGAACTCTTATACTAGAAATATTTCTATACAGTTCAGTGTATTATTTGTAGTTACTTTATATTTTTCTTTTATAAATTAGGCACTCATATAAACATATGTAAGGAACAAGTTTTCACTCTGGTTTTAATTATTATCGTTATTATTAATCATATATTAATCTGGTGTTTTTACCAGTTAAACTTCCAATAGGAGCTGTGAACATTAAAATAGACAACAGTAGTACATTTCAAACCATTGTAATTAAAAAATAAAGATTTGCAAGAGCGACATTTGAATCCTATTTTTCCTCAGCCAGTTCTATTTTAACATAATATCGGAAAACAATTAAAAAAATTACCCCTGATAATGATGAATTGAATTAGCAAATTTAATCTGCCAAATATTTTTTTTAAATAGAGAGAACGCCATATTAACGCTATGAAGTGGCAAATGATCTGCCGATGTGGTGTAATCATTTGCCACTTCCTAACGTTAATATAGCGTTCTCTGTTTAGCCATTGTTGCCGTTGTAACAACCTACCTCTGTCACAACCAGCCCCAGTCTCCCCTGTTTGTCTGGTGTTAATCTGTATCGTTGATTTATGACGAGTTGAAGTTGTATATAAGTGCAAGCCCGACTTAAAAAATGATTACTGATATTTGTGGATTAGTAAGTATTTACCTAGAAGTTACTAAATTATTTAGTTAATCTCTTAAATTCATTTAAATTGTGTCAAATTTAGTGATATTTGGCAATAGTGATAGATCTGACCACATCTCACATGTACGGTTTTATCATAAAATTCGCATCATTTTCTTTTCCGCTCTAGAACAGGAAATAAACTATTCATCCCGCAAATGACGTAATAGTATGACGTATGGAAAATGCAACTCTAAGCGTGTGGAAAAAATATTTTACACTTGGCATTATAAGTACCTATAGGTCATTAATATACACAGTAATGGATAACCTTCCTTTGTTGCATGCGATTGCAAGGTTTTGCTTGATTACAACTTTGTACGCAGTCAGTAAACGGGCAGTTTCCTTGTTTTTTTTTTTTTGTTGTTTAAACTGTATTGCAGTTGTCTTCTAGGTTGGAAGACGCCGCTGTCTGAGATTTTTGTTGTTACTTTGAAATGCTAAATATTACATGGTGGTCTCAGTAACACTGTAGTTACTTACCTAGTATATGAAAATAATACTACCACTATTTCGGCTATTTGCCAATAATCTAATCCCCACAAATACTCGTTGCAACAGTGTGTCAATGGAAATACCTGAATTGTTTACTATTGTTGGATATTTTCCAATAACGCTGGTATCGTTTGAACCACCTGATGGCGAATGCAATATTCGGGAACCTGTATTAAGTGTACCGTTCGATTTGCAAAATCGACCAAGCGCTTCACGCAAACTGTAAAAGGAATTCTACAGTCGGTTGCGGCGAAAACGCAACACACCGCCTACGCTACCGGTAAATATTTGTTGGTCCGCGTACGAATGGGTCGTAGTTTCGATGTGCGTGCTTATGTGACTGCGGTAATTTAACATCGATTCTCATTAGTTGTTTCGGGAATCAAAGCTATTTTAACGACAATTGCATTAATTAATTCCGGCCATACTGTCCAGTTACCCAGCTATGCCATGTATTAATGCTATGGCTTGTGGGTGCACAGAGTGTAGCTTATTTTTCTGTTGTGCAGAATGACACCAGCCTTAGGGCGATAAATGTTATATTGATGCGAACTAATAGTAAACATTGTCCAGTTAGGGGGTCTGGTCAATTACTTATCGCTTTAGCTGCTAAAACATAAATACACATACGTACTTAAAACAGGACGCATTTGCTTTATGTTGCAGCATAAGGTTGCATGATGGCCGCACGAGTGATTTCTGTTAAAAGGCCGAGCGTTGGCAATTTTGGTATGAGGTGTTAGCATAGAAGTAGGTCTCAGTTGGCGTTTCATCCGAGCCACTATGAATACTCAATATTACATGAATAAGGTGCTGAAACTTCATACTCTTCCATATCTCCAGCATCTCAAAGACTTACTTTTCCTGCATGATAATACTTGGCCTTACATAGCGAGAATTTTTCTAAATCAGCTCGAAGGGGCTCATGTCAATATTTTTCCATGGCCACCCAGATCTTCCGAACTCTTGCCAATGGAGTAAGTCTGAAACATTATGGGAAAAAAGCTCTGAGGAACACGGTGAAACCCCCGCAAGCACTAGAAGTTCTTCGGCATGAATTGCAGGTTAGCTGGTACAACCACTAGGTGCAGCCTAACACATTATTAATAAAAATAAGAACAATTTGTCGCTTATTCTTTTTAAAATTTTGATCAATTATTATCTTTGAAAATTTCTGCAAATTTTGTTAACAAAAATGGCATTCTCTCTTAGTGTTGCAATATCCAGGTCATGTAGTATGTTTTAGCATGGACCTACTGGTAAAGATAGGAAGACTGTCAAAATGATAGTAGGTCTGCTGACTGGTCACTGTAGATCAAATAAGCATACGTACAACATGGGTCTGGTAGATACCGCAACTTGCGGATTTTGCCATGAGGAGGGAGAAACAACAATTTATGTGCTGTACCAATGTGAAAGCCTACAAGGTTTTCAGTAATGAGCGTGGAGAACCCCACACCTAGTAACTATACAAAGAAGCTGCTCTCAAAGATGATAAGCCTAATTAAGAGTGCAAATTAGACGTCTTCTAGGAAAAAGGGGATCACAATAGATTCTAAACGTCACCTTGAAATAGGTCCATAGGCCACCTTAATCCTAATCTATTCTAATCTTTTTAGCATAGAAAAAAACGAATGAAAAGAATCTGTCGCAAAGTCATTTTGAGAACATCCCCATTTTGACGTTAAAGTTCAGTACGGTGGTGGATGTTTTCAAAGACATTAAAATCAAATACAAAACTGTAGACATACGCTCTACAAACATGGTGCACCCTTCACCGTGTTAGTATTAATTGGTACCGCCTAAATATCTGTTTGATCTTTCCAAATACAACAAGTAATGGAATTTCGGAGCAAGGGAGAGAAATTTCACTCTCAGCCCTCCAATAGGTGACTAACGCCATCTGTAGTTGGTGCAGCAGGGAATACCCGAGCATTAACCCAAAAAAACTGCGTTTATAGCGTTCACCAGGAAGAAAAGAGTGAAACTTTTGACACCACTCACTATTTAAGCTGTAAAGCTTGCATTTGCAGATAATGTAAAATATCTATCTTATTTGATAAGACACTATCATGGAATTCGTATTTGCAGGAGGTCACTAACGGGGCGAAACTTATGGACATACCGAAGGGTATGTGGGAAGCCTTGGGGGCTATTTCCAAAGCTAGTCCATTGGCTCTATGTGATGGTGGCACGTCCAACCATAACCTATGGAATTTTGCTTGGTGGCAAAAGGCACAACAAGTCAGAGACACACCAAAACTTACATTCACATAAAGGATCACAAGTGTGGCATTCACGGAGCAACGTCTTTTTCACCGTCATTGGCATTAGAAGTTATTCTGAACCTACCATCCTTGCATATTGCTGTGGAGAAGGAGGCCAGATTAACTGCATTTTTCCCATGGCAAATAGCGAATCAATCGCCACATACTCATGTCTGTGTGACCAACAAGCTACTGGAATCGGTTACTTCCGACGGCATGCTGAGAATGCTTTCGGAAATCATGTATGCTCGAGTAATGATCGATACATACTTCACCACCTCTTCTCCAAACAGAGAGGAATGAAGATGTAACGAAAGAATACTGAGGTAGGTAGACACCTGCTGGTTTACGGGCGGTTCGAAAACCGAACAGAGTTATTAGGCGCAGAAATATTTTGTTGCAGTCCAAGAATCAGAAGATATTACAATCTTGGACAACGCACAACCATCTTCGAGGCTGAAATCTATGCCATTGAGATGTGTGCGAGAGAGATTTTGGATAAAAGTTACAAGCACAAATCAATAATTTTCAGCGAGAGTCAGGCTGTGTTGAAAGCACTAGAGGCGTATAGACGCAACTCGAAACTGCTCTGGAGCTGTAAACACTCTAAACACATTGGGAATGGCTAATAATGCATCTCTGATCTGGGTACCTGGGCACTCACTCATCTTCGGAAATGAGGAAGCAGACATCTTTGCCAAAAAGTATGCTGCGGAGCAATTTCAAGAAGCAGAATCTGTCATTGGCATAGCATTTACGGCAGTTAACCAGCAAATCAAATTCTGGCCAAATCAGAAAGTTTAGTGCAAACGAAGAAGTGTATATTACCAATTCATGCCAGAACCAAGGGAGGTCTAGGGCTTGACGTAAAAATGTCAAAGTGATTACTTCTGTTTTTACAGGTTACTGCAAATACATAAAGCACTTACACGGAATCGGGCTCTCTAATGAGTCTGAATGCCGTATTTAGAAGATGAGAGGATAGTTGAGCATGTTATCTGCCACTGCCTTGCTGCTACAAGAATCAGGTATGTAATCTTTTGTTAGAAGACCTGAAAACAATCTCATTCTGCAAGATACTGAGCCACCTTATAGGCTTGAACTTGTTGCCAGAGACGCTAGTGGTTGCAGTGGACGTGACGACTTGTCGAACCATGCCGATGCTATCTCTTACTACACTAAACTAACTAACTGTGTGAATTGCGTTTCTTCGACACACAAATTTTGTGATGCATCGAGACAGCTGGTGAGAGGTCGCAGGTCTAAGGGTGAGATTAAGGTAATAATTAGCCGCATAGTTATATCCTAAGTGAGTTGAAGTGTAAAGATAAATAAATAACAACTGGTATAAAACTCAATCACTAGTATGCGATTATTGGCTAACTTTTGCAAGAACGGTTGGTTTGATTTAAATGAATATTGTACTGTGGAAAATGAACTACAATAAACAGTTTTATATGGGTTATAGAATGCAGGACATGCTCATTTGATTCTCTGATTATTCCAGCATCTGAGAGGCCAGCGTAATATAGCATATGAATCGCCATCTATATTTTTATAATACCTATCTTATCAAAACAAGAATCCATGTGGATGAAGTGGTGGAAATCAAGTTAATCTAAACTAATTGGTTAATATATCTTATAGTAATCTGAAAATTAATACATTATTTAGTAGAATAGTCTCTGCAGAGAATACAAAGCATTGGTAAGTGGAGTTGCAATGATTAGAACAGTATATGTGCATATACATATAGGTTCAGATTACACCAGAGATAAAACGAAAATTTATGTTTCAATTTTCGCCAGATCAAGATCCCGCAATTAATATCACCGTGATCTGAGTGAACAGACGGAATTTTAATCGCGTCCTCAAATTACCGTGACTAATAACCCCTGATTAAGTCGTTAATTTATGTGACTCCGGGACCGAGTGACGTTAAATTTCGAATTAAATAATTCGGGAACGGACAATCCTCCGAGGATTGGGATCCGGGGATACTACGGCGGAGAATGCGGAACCGTAGAACCGTAGATTGGCCAGACGGTGGCGTAACTTTGCGGATTGGTGAAAGGGTGGTGTGAGAGATAAGTCGGATAAATGCAATACCTCTAGGGCGAGAGGGAACCAATAACGGTAATCGCCAGTGTGTAATGTGTCGCTGCGCGGTCAGTTTGTTATTCCACCGCAGTTGTTGATCTCTGTTTGTATTATGTACAGTGATGTGCAAAAGTATCCTTACGTCACCAATAGAATTGTTAAGTTACAAAGAAATGTCCAAAGTTTTATGGTTTATATAGAAGTTACTTCGTTTATGGTTTATATTCTGCGTAAAAGCTTTTGGTGCCAATAGGATAGATCGACTTGTCCTATTTCGTTTTGGTTTCAAATATTTCATGACTAAAACCGAGATACTGTAGTATCAGAGTACACCGAGTAAGGACAAGAGATGAGTTTTAGGGGTCCAAATTTCTAAACCTAACTTCACTTCAAACAACAGCTTCCCAAAATGGCAGTTTGTTATTGTTTACGTATTTGCATAAATTAGTTTACTCATCCGTTTAATCTACATGATTTACTTGTTTTATTTATTTATTTTACGTATTTTATTAGTTTTGAATTACCCCTGGAGTTTTAAAAACATTAAATGAACCATGATATTCTTGTGTAAAAGGTAAGATCAGTGGCCAGTGGCCATAACATTTACATGCTTTCTTATATATTATATTGTTAGGTTCAAGTGAAATAACTCAAATAACCGTGAAAGAAGACACCAATGGGTATCATGTTGTAGTGCCAGTCACTCTCGCAAGATAAGTTATGATGCTAATGATGGTCGCAGTTTCTTGGGATTTCCGAATGAATTTAATATATATGACACGACAAGAATTAAGAAAGTACATGAATAAGAAGAACTATTATCGTTGTACAGAGATTCCTAGGTTACATTAAATCAATTTATTTGTTAGATACACATTTTAAGCTAGATTGCTATATATCGCAATAACTAACGTAATTCATTTTATGTTCACTTTTTAAAATAATGTGATTTTGTTTTGAACTGGTTATAAATTTTAATCGCATTTATTTATATTATAGACAATTCGATATTATATAGTCTACGTTTGATCTGTACCCACATGTGCACCCCCCGACATTATTGTTGACAAACCAGTGCAGGGTCGGATGTTAGAAATGAAGTAGTCGAATAAAAAGGAACAATCTTTGTATCGCACAGAACGATATAGTCATACCTCTGAACCCTAATTAAAAGTTATTGTGTATTCGTCAGAAATTTGAAAGTCTCTTCCACCGAAGCTGTTGCATTTTTATTAACTTATTTGAGAAAGAACCACAACATATTTATTCCTGGAAGAATATTTTACACTATAAAAATATGAACAAAGATTTATTTCATAAAAAGGAAAGAATATGAACATAATTATCGTAAAGCACTTGCAAATATATGTACCACTTAATCAAACATTATTTTACTGGAATCGTGTTTTTTTATTACTACTGTTCATAACTATTTGCAACAAAATTAGAATAAAAAACGCATAAATTTGTGTATTTTTTTAATCTATTTTTCTACTTCCTTCAAAATATAAATTATTCTACACGTTTGAAAATTCCCGGCAACAGCTTTACAAAATGGCAACTGAGCTCGAAGGTCATTCAAAACGAACCACTCAAGAACAATGGATTTTTGCGAGCATGTCCTTAATGTACTATGCTGTGGTAGTATTGCAGTATATGCATTGCTATGCTATTTTCGTTTTCTTCACTGATTTTATGGTTAAATAATAATATTTTAAACTAATTGAAATATTTATTATTAAAAATTAAACAGTATGTAGCAAGGTACAACTGATTGCCTACTCTACACATCAAATATCATTAGTGTCGTAATAAATAAATATTTTGAACCACACCAAAGCAAAATACTATTAATGGTAATGTAGCTAAAGGTATTACACGAGGCTACCTATTCTAAATATTATGTGAATACTACTTTATGTAAAGTATGTGAAATGTGATTAGTTCACATAATCGTGAGTCTACTGTAAATCGGTCAGCTATTAGTTGTTAAAATATTTTTGCCTATGGAACGACTTTAGTTACCTCCCAGCATTTGCCAAGGAGTAAGGGAAACCCATGACAAGAACCTTAACTCTGGGAGCAGGCTGTAGGAAGAAGTCCCAGACCTTGTTACTGATAAGATGAATGTAGGATAGTTCGCTCTTAATAGGTATAACAACATTTCGCTATTTAAATAAATTGACCTGAAAGATATATATTTCCACTGCGTACAGTGCCTACATTTATTTTTTACACAATGTATTTCCAGATTAGAAGATTTGGAGTTTTTTGAGTGAATAATAGATATCCTGAGCAAATTTTCTCCGCATTTTTTTTTATGTGTTTCAAAGGCGTTTAATTGATGAATTTTGGTTTTGTTGGGTATCCTAATTACAAATGCCGATCAAAATATATCAAGTAGCTACTATTCTCGATAATAATTAAGTAATAAGAGGAGCTCTTTAATCATATTTCCATTTTTTCCTTTATATGTAGAAAACTGAGAACTGCGACTTTTCTGAGATATTTTTTAAACATTATCAAACATGGAGTTGTTCAAACGATGTAACATTTATCAAAAACTAATAATGTATGGAAATTTACGCCTTTATTTGAAATTCGAATAGAATCTTTGCAACAGCGCCGACTAATTAATAAAATATGGATTGTTTCGGTGATTTTTTTGGCAGGTTTTTAATTTGTGGTGGTAATTGATTTCATTCCGCTCCCATACCCATAAGTTTTTAATTAACCAATTCCATTTACGTATATCCAGAAATCGCTTCAGGCTTGGTAATTTTGACGATCGCGCAACTATGGAATTGACAAATCTAGATAACGTCGAAACGATAGGTATTATCATTTTTGTTAATCCCAAAATTTTAAACTGTTGAATCGAATATAACGGTATTGATTCTTTTTGCATAGACAAATACGTGCACTATAAAGATTAACAAAAACAAAATTTTCAGGTTATACATACTGCTGTAGTCTGGCACCCCGGGTTTCGGAAATTTAAATGTGTATTTTTATTTTTTCCAAATCAGCCTTGTCAAAACAATGAATAGAGTTTTCCACAATTTCTTATATTTGTTTATTTTGCTAAGAATTTTGATTTAATTGTTCATCATTTTATTTGTTCAGTTGTGTATAGTTAATTTCATTTATTTGTACATTTTGCGTGTACCAGTATTGTATAGTTTATATGCTAGTTTTTTCTTTGCGATGCGTTGCGCCGTCTTCGCACGAATATGTAAATTTCAGATATATGCGAGTGTTACCTTAGAGGCCCGGGCAGTTACCAGATAGACGAGCGCGTGTATGGTCTTGTTTTGTTTAGTTTTTGGTTACCGTTTCTGGTAATTCGTTTTAATTTTTAAGATGTAGTTCGTTGGTTTGTATTTTTAAAATCGTCCATTTAGTAATTCGTTTATTAATTAGTGTTAGATCGTTGTGCACAATATACATGTAAGGCTTTTTAATAATTTTCGTTTTAGAAGCGATCGCGTTTAGAGTTTAAATTTTCCGTTTTTTTTTGTTTTCAAATTGATGTTATTTTAATCACCTCGGGGTAGGTGAAGAGAAGCTGTGAGCTTGATTTAAATTTCATTTTTAATTTTGGTTGTTTCTCTACGTTATTTGAATTTATTTTAGTTTGCTTTGAATTTGAAAAACACGTGGATTTTTTTTTGTGGTATAAGAAAGTCCTTCTAGAACGAATTCACATTTTGTTTGCTAAAGGATTTGCATTGTCCTTTTTAAATTGTAGAGTCGTATGCAGGTTTGTTTTTTGCCAGAATCTTATATTCATGGTTTTAATTTTTCCTGTAATTTGTTTTAAATGTTTTTTTTTTTTTTCTTTTACAATAAAAGTTAATGATTTTAAATATCATCTTAAATAGTTCTTTTATTTTTGAATCTGCCATTTCAATTTTTGGGGATTTTAAAGAAAGTCAATTTTGCAAACGCCCACTTTTACTTTTTAAAAAAGTTACTCTGAGATATAAGAATCTCTGGAGCCCTTTTAAATTCATATTTGCTGAGCTAGCTAAATTAATTTTGTCATTTTTAATTTCTTTAAACTTGTATGCTTGGACAATCAGTTCACAGCAATACGTATATCATATCCATAGTAATCACTCATCCACTCTCGGTAATTAAAAACGCATTTAATTTTATTTTAAAGGTATCGCTCTTGTTATTAATTTTGGTACTCTTGTTCATCCCGCAAATGCGGGAAATGTTAGATGCTTTCTATAATATTTGGAATTCACATATATTGTCTTCATGAAATCAAAGCTCCATCGTTTTCATTCTCCTGTAAATTACTGCCGGTTGAATGACCTGACATAAAATTTATTATTATTAACTTCTTAAATAAATTTACAAACACACTGCAAGTGAGTTGATATATCAGACTCCAAATTGCGCCAGACATTGCAGTCGATTCCTCTGATATGTTGCTCACATCTTTTCAGTTTTACCTAAGAAAATGTAAATATGATATGCTTTTGCAACTATTTATAACAAAGAAAACTTACAATGAGGAAGCATAGATCAGGTACAATGCCTCCTCTAAGATTTGCCCTATTCTTACTTGCAATTAAGTTCATTTCATTACTAAAGTAAACATTACAAACATCATAGATTGATAGTGTTTTATATTTGATGTCTGTCATGTCTGGCTTGTTAATCTGGTCCAAACTTCAAATATCTGCAAAGGAAATAAATATAATAATATTACAAACTATGAAAATTAAATATTTACCCAGATTTTCGTAGAAAATGTTTCAGAACTGTTTATATCACTATTTACTTTTACTATTATACAAGGACACTTTCATCCACTTCTAATATGCAGAATTAAATTCTGCATCGCGATCATGTAATAATACGCAGGGTATCATATTTGAAAAAAAAACAACTTTGTCAGCTTTGAAAATGATGTAATTGGTCATAAAATTTTTAACACCCTGTATGCGATAAGTAAATTGTCAATATGGATTTCGAAAGTACCATTCTTGTGCTTTCATCCACACTAGAAGCGCTTACCACCAGTCGAAAATGAGTAAAAAGCGCAGTATCGAAAATAAGGCTACATATTTCGAAATTTTCAAAATAATCAAGATATCTCAGAAACAAATGAAATTAGGTATAACGAAACTAGATCGAACAGATCATGAAATTTTCTCGGGAATCCAAAAAATGAGGTAGTATACCGGGTGTTCCATTTAAAATAAAGTAGTTAATGCCGACTTCGTGTATAACTGGAATTGGTATGACGTTAAAAATATTTTAAAATGAGAGAGAATCACCATGTATAGACAACAGATTTGGTTGAAATCAACAAAATAATTCTTACTTTATACCTGCCTGAGTTTTAGCCGTTTCAAAAGTCATAACTGTATCAAAAAGTATAGCAGTCAGGTTGGTGGCAGTTATATTACATTTAAAAAAATAATGTGAAAATGCACTTACTTTCAGAATTTTAAAATTCTTATTTGTTTTAAAGATATGACGTATTAAATATTTATGAATATTAAAATTACAATTATTTCAAAGATGCTCCATTCAACTGGTTTCTCTTAAATTAACAACACTGAATCTTTGCTAATTTATGCCAGTTTCAGAGGCCAAAATACAGTTGTAACTGTAATAATAATATAATTATAGGGATAATTCTGCGAATTTTTTGAACACGTTCTGTTTTAAAACTATGTTGTAAAACATGTAAGGGTACTAAATTGAGGGCATTAACTTGAAAAAAAAATCTATTGTCAAAGTGTTGATTCCCTATGCGGTGGACGATAACGATAAACGACGTGTTAGAAAATCTGGTAGTGTAGATATTATGGTTTGGCATAAAGTTCTCCGTTTGTTCTTTATTTGCCCCACGTCCTACATAATTCTTCGAAAATTCATTAAAATCACTGAATTATAACGTGGAGCATCCCCTTTTAAGTTACACAAGAGACTATTCCGAACATCCGATAAAATAGTGGCGCAAAATTCAAGTCGCGTACATGCGTACCCGCTCGTAAAGCCGGCTCTGACTTATGCGTTCCAAATAGTAGCAGGTGTATGTGAAAACTCCATGTATGTATATGGGAGCATAGATGCGGGCTTGTATGTATACATATATAGGGGCATCGTATGTGTATATGCGCGAACGTAGAGAGAGAGAGAGAGAGAGGAAACGACCATACGTTCGAGGGCCCTCGAATTTAACCAATGGATCCGCTGCTTCCGGTCACTAATGCGGCACTTCACATTCGCGTGCAGTTCCCTGATAACACGCACCCGTGTGTCTTTGTCCGCCAGCGCGGACCACGGATCCGAAGAGCTGAAGCCATGTTTCAGTTCCGTGCGGTTTATTACCTGACCACAAAGGCCCGTGGATTTGCACCCCCGTAGGTGATACGACCGCGCTGATAAACCTGATTTAATTTTGTGGCGATCGTAGTAGCAGGACATTGCCGCTTGATCTTGTTTTACACCGATGTTCGCCGAAGCCAATGGTCGACCCAAAGTGTACACCTAAATATACGAAAACGCGTCACGGGAACCTATTTAAACGTCTACGAGTATCCTGCTTCTTTACTACGTCCACCTGGTTTAAATACCACAATAAGTTTCCGAGAATAAAAAAACAACAACTACTACTGGCAAATAAATGTTACTTCCAAAGCAATCTCCTTTCGAATATGATATTAAGAAGAGTACAATTAGCTCTAGCATTCTTTGATTATAAAATGTTCGTATTATTTTTCATAAAAGTTTAACTTTTATGTTTTAGTTCGTTAACTTCATTAACTAAGCTTCTAAATGCAAATATCATTAATGAAAATCTAGAATAATTACACAGTTTTATTATAAAAGACTAAATGTTTCTTCTAATAAATGTATGAAAATGAATTGATCCTCCAACAGATAGTTGGCGCCTTTTGTGAGCATCACTTCTACGCTTATCAGAATTCCTTGGCCTTCTTGGTGAATTCTTCAAGAGTTTGCAATAATTATCCTTTATAGAGTTTTTGAGTTGTACTGACGGTTTTAAAAGGTATGAAATATAAAATCATATCAGGCCCTGATCAAATTCCTAGTTTTTTTATTAGGCTATATCATATTCGTCAAATCGCGGTGTACCATATTTAATTTGTTCATTGTCAATGCTGTGTTTCTTGATGTTTGGAAGGTGGCTAATGCTTTTCCAGTGTTAAGTCAGGCACAACGCCTAATATAAGCAACTATCAGCCAATCTCTTAATATTTTCGGCTTTCGAATTTTTCGAAAGCATTTGAGATGATCTGGGGTAGACACATGTACACCAGTGTTTGGGAATTGAATAAGTTTCTACAGCGATTCGACATACTCTTGTATCGTCGACTCTTAGAATTGGCTAACTAATACTATTCCCCACTCATGACGCGAACAAACGCGACTGCTTCTAGTCGCTGTAGAAATTTATTCACTTCTCCAATCTTGTCCAATATCTCCGCATAAGCACGGTTTTGTCAGCAGGCGTTTGACTGTAATTAACCTGGCTGTATTTACTCCAATATGTTTCTGAGATTTGAGGATTGGACTCTGGTGGTCAGGTGGACGTAGTCTATACTAATCTTTTCAAGGTCTTTTTTGATCGAATAAATAACGGAAAATTGCCTTTTAAGCTTACGGCCTTTGGGTTGCCTCACTTTCTCGTTCTCCTTTTCGTCGTATTTAATGGGGAAAGTTTTATGTAGCGTATAATGGATTTACATAATATCGTCATTTTTGCAGATCTCGAGTGCCTCAAGGTTCTAATTTAAGGCCTCTGCTTTACCTCCTTTTTATTAATAATTTGTCGCCAGAATTGAATTTATTTATTGTTCGTGCATTTTGCACATTTTTGAGTTATTTTTTATCAGTTGTCTGATTGTAAATTACCCGCAGAAATATTTATTTATGTTACGTACTACACGTTGCTCAGTAAAATAAGTTAGTACAACAAATCGTTGGTTTTGTGCTTTTACTCCTGAAAATAAGACAAAAAGCAGATGTATTCACGAAAATACAGGTAAACAATGCACATTTAATATAAGAATAATATCTACAGTAATTTCTTATTATAAGTTTGTCCGGATTTATCGACGGAATGTTCCAATACTTAAATTTATCATCGTATATGAAAATTATGGTGGGATTCTGTGCATTTCCCTAGTGCCTGTAAGATTATCTGTAAATCTGTAAGTATATATTATATATGCTTATTTTTTTTAGATATCCCTACAGGCACTACAGATATGCATAGAATCTCACTATCAATGTACATGAAAACCTATCGGTATGTAGTGTATAAACTAAACGGCATTAATCCATGCATCAAATATACAGGAGGGATATTAAAGTAAACTGACCAAAAAAAACTTAATTTATTTGATACTAAGCGCGCATTTTCGGTGTTTGCATTAGAAACTACCCATTGTCATACTCTAGGAACGGTCTGACACTGAACGAGAGTTGGAAGGTTGCGTCGTGTCATACCTGGGAGCGACTACGAGATACAACCGACCACGAGATGGAAGATTACGCCGTGTCACACTTGTAGGGCGACTACGATCTCTAGTTGGGCCGTGGAGGATTCCAGGCGTTTGGGGCATCTGCCAAATTTGCCTTGAACGTGAGAAATGAGTGTCACGACAAAAGGACGGGGTCATTTAGACGTGCGCCAAAAGGCCGCGAACATTTGAACCACTACGGAAAGCAGTGTACAAAGACACTGCTGCTAGAATAAAACAAATTGTTTGGCAATACGTCGGCAGGACTATTTTAGCATATTTACGCAAAATAGTGCATAATTTCCCAAGTGTGATAGCCTGTTATAGCTTAATTTTAATGTAGTAGACTGGTGCAATCCCTAATATGTGAATATTATGTAAATATTGTATGCGTATTTAAATAATGTAAAATACTGGTAAAAAAATCGGAAAAACTCGAAATCTAAGTTTATATGAAATAAATTACTAAATTAAAAGTAAATACTAAAGTGGATCTGCTCACATAACGATACTTCGCAAGACTAACGCGTCTTGAATAACCGGGATTGCCCTGTATTAAACTATTTGTTATTTACAACACTGGGATAGTACGAACTATTAAAAATGTGTTAAATTATTTTTAATCTTCCCTAGGTATTCGGTGTTTGCTTTGTTATTAAAAAAATCTCCACCACAGTGTTATAAAAACATATATAAAAAAAATTCTGTTACATAAGATGTCTATACTTACATTGTATACGCTCCTTATATAAATTGACATGTCTTATTGAATAAAATTATTATTAATAAATGTTGTGAAACTGTCGGGTTTTTAAATTACATAGTTCAAAATGCCTTTCATCAATCTCGTAAATCTAACGCTTTCTACAAAAGGGTCGACTTTCTTATACAATAATTTCATAACTTCATGTTATTATTATTGCACTCTTTGTTCTTCTCAAGTCAATCACATTTTTGAGGATGAATCCAAAACATTTATTTTAATATCATTCATCAATTCACCGTGCTTTTTCTGCATTGATTTTAGATTTCTTGTAGGGGTAGTTCCTCTATTCACACTCGCGAATATTTGAAATTATTATTCTATTATTCGATATATCACGCAATATGTACTCAATTGATCAGTTTTTTCCTTGCCTCATTGCTTTTTCTTGATGAATATTTTATAAGAGAAAAATGAGAAACTCAATTTAATCCATCGTCTAATACGTCAGCCGATGTACTATGTTTTCGCCAGGACTATACAATGACGGTTACAACCTGGTGCCGGCTCAGAGCGGACCCGTTCACCCTTTGCAGCGCCCACAGCATTAGCGGATTAAAACATTTTTCAGTGTACGTACCGCTCGACATTTATCACATCGATGTATGTTTATAAATGTGATGCCCTCAATCATCGTGCCCGCGCTTATTCCGCGCAACGTTATACTTTCCCTACCGCTGCGAATATATTTATTATGTCCATTCGGGTTCGAACGATAACCCGTGATTTCAAACATCTCATTCATCCTCCCTGAAAGCGTACGATTCTAACCGCTATTTGATGCGATCCGCTTATTCAATTCAATGGTAAAGTATTCGTCGTTGCATGGATATATCGGATATACTATTTTTTCCTCTCCTCTTCTTATGCTAATCAGAGGCAACTCGGCGTTTTGGCCACCGACATGTTCAAGATTATTTATCATTTCCGCACATCGCACCGGAATTTTCACGCTATTATACGTATATGTATCTCGTTTCAGCGACGGTTTCCACTATTTTGCATATTGTAATTTTTAATGGGTGCCGCGAAAAGTTTGACGACGTGTGCGGGTATGTGTGAATATATAAATTTTAGAAAACGAAGCGTCCAGGTAACTGGCTAAACCATCTCATTTATATGCATGGTGAAATTGTGGATTTTGGCGGAATGAGGAATGGTCGAAAAATACCTCCTTGCTTATAAATGGTTTAGTTTGTTTTAGCGCCAGTTTCATTTTTGATGGTTATATTGCAAACTTTTCGGGTCAATATTTCGAATTGATCCATAGTCCCTTAGATAGGAGCCAAAGTTAAATTTGACTATCAAACAAATTATTCGCGAGACTGCAGCCTAATTAAAATCGGTAAAATTACTCTAAAAATAGGAGGACTACTGATAGGCTACGAAGGTAGCCCATCATAATGAATGAATGAATTTATTAAAACAATAGGACTATTTTTCAAATCAATTCATTCATTCATTATATCCATGATACGCAGGATAATATAATGGATTTTCAGTTTTAGGAAGGAGAGGTCTACATCTTCGGCCTTAATTAATTTGTACTGCCTTGTTTTGAACGGTATTGAACAGCTAGTGCCGCAGGGATCAATTTTGGGACCAATATCTTTTAGTCCATATATTAATGATATAGTACTTTTTCTATAAAATGTATTGATAACTATTTATGCCAATGATACAGCCATCTTGACAACCGACGACGATATTGAGTACGTTGCTAATGCATTGTTGTGTACTCTTTGGGATTGTTGCTTTGCTAGTAACAAACTGTTATTAAGTCTATAGGAAGGACTAAATACATGATCTCTAATGCGAGGCAAAGACATTCTGAAAGTGGACAATTGTTCATAAATCACGTACAATTACAGAAAGCCGAATCCACCATTTCCAAGTTCTTAGGCATTACTTTTGAAGTGGACTTGTGTGGACCAAACATTATCAAGATTGAGCTAGTAAATTACACAGTAAATGCTACGAATTTCGTTGTTTGCGTTCGCGAGTAACCATGTAGTGTTTACTCGGGTTGTGTTGTGCAGAAATATATTCTCGCTTAAGATACGAAATGTTATTCCGGCAGTCCTCAGCAGCTGCTAGAAGAGTTTTCTTGGTTCAAAAACCAATAATTAGACTCATAACGGGTGCTTATTTTAGTGAGTCGTGTAAGCTACTGTTTCAGAAATTTAAAATACTACCGTTAGCTTGTATCTACATAATGGAGGTATCATTTAATAACACCATCATTTTACAAGAAATAAAGATCAACTACATACGGCTGCATGTACATTTTCCGTTACGAGTTTGGGCATTAAAATGTATTTTTTTTTACCCGTTGAAATTAAAGGACAAAGCTCACTTCATAGTTTTCGTAACAGGATTAGGGAATTTCTTTAAGTCACAGCTTTTATGACTTATCCGATTATTTCGCATTGGCAGTTCATGATCACGTGTTCTGCCACTTTGAGTTCAACTATGTCTTGTTTTCTATTAGTAATTTTAGTTTAAGAATTACAATTTTAGTTTTTTTTTTTCTCCATGGGCGGGTGTAAAATCCGAGGAAGGCAGCTCGGCCAGAGAGACCTATTGTGCCCCCATGTCCATATTTAGCCCTCTCGCTCAGGTTGCACCCTATCAAAGAAGTTCGCAATCTGGCTGAGAGTTAATTTGTCAACTCTGGTTCGTCCAACGATCGACCCAAAGTGCTTCTGCATCTCCCCATCCACTGCCGAGCAGTTGAGAAGAAGGTGAGCAGGAGTTTCCTCCCCCCCACACCTCCTGCACAGGGGAGAGTCACTAGCCCATGCGGTGCCTGGTTTATTTAGTGCGCAGTGCCCAGTTAAGATTTCTGTGAGTAATCTCAATCTGTCCTGCTCATAAAGACTGCTTTACGGAGTCTTTCCTGATAAGATTGGAGTCCTAGGATTTACAGTGTCTAGCGCCGGCAAGTCTATTCCAGAGGGAACAGTGCCTAGCAGCAAGTTGGGACCTGACAAACGTTTTTGATCGCCCCATACGAGCTACCACACGTCGTTCTGGACCCACGAACGCACCTCGCTGGCGCCCCCAGCTAACGTGTCAGCGATTTCATTGCCTCTGGTCCCAGAGTGACCTGGCACCCATCTCAATGTAACATTAAGATGTTCCGCCAGCTGTTTCAGTATTATGTGGCACCCCAGTACCACCTCAGAGTCAAATCTGACAGCCCGCAAAGCTTTGAGGGCAGCTTGGCTGTCGGAGATGATTTCAATCTTTCCATTTTTGCGTGGGCAGTTTGAGATGCCCTCAGCACAAGTCTGAATGGCAATGATTTCGGCTTGGAAGACGGTGGGGGAGGTCCCTAGGCTGAAAGCTTCCCCGTCCCGCTCGCCGTCCCTCCAGATTCCAATGCCCGTGCCATTACACGTTTTCGAGGCATCGACGAACCAACGGGATATTCCTTCGATTTGGTTTGCGGATGTATGCAATTGCAGTTTCTTGCTGGAGATATCTACCCTGTATCCCCCAGAGAAGCTGAAAACGGGCGAGATTTATCTGCCTTTACGGACAGTGGTACTGATTGTTCGATGTAGTTGAAGATGCTGGTATGATCTCCGATTTTGCCGGAGAAGCCCTTGCATCCACTACATTTTGCTCTGTAGGTCCCTAGGACTGCCTCAGACCACTGCACCAACTGCAGCGGGGGAAGCCCAAGAATGGTCTCCATAGCAGCAGTCGGCGCCGAGGACATGGTTCCCGTGATCCCCAAACGGGCAATTCTCTGGACTTTGCTAAGCGCACTTATAGCATAGCCTAGAATTGCTTTATGCCACTAGACCAGCGAGGCGTAAGTTATAGAGGGTACTATGACCTTCGTGTACAACCAGTGTATCATTGAAGGCTTTAGCCCCCACGCTTTACCGAACATACCTCTGCAGGCCCAGAAGTTCCTAATGGCTTTGTTCGTCACATGTTCTAGGTGTGATTTGTACAGCAGTTTGGCGTCCAAGATAACACCCAGGTATTTAACATCGGTTGATACGAGTATTTTGGAGCCGAATATAGTGGGACACTGGAGATTGGAGAGTTTCCTCCTGCAAGTGAACGGAACCATAGTCGTTTTACTAGAGTTGACATTGAGAGCCTCTCTTGTACACCACCTCTCTACAAGCCTGAGCGCGACCTGCATCCTCTCGGATACTACGCCCCCAAATTTCCCGCAGACAAGAATGGTGATGTCATCAGCGTAGTCCTGCGCATAGAAGCCCGCCCCCCGAAGTTTAGAGAGCAGGCTGTCCACCACAAGACTCTGATCGTGCATAGGTTCTGCGACACGTGAACCTTTCTGTTTCTTATCATGTTGCCGATCCATTTCGTAATCGTTGGCTCGACTCCACGTTTACGCAGCGCTCTTTCCATCCACAGAGACGACGCCTTATCAAAGGCGCCCTCAATGTCTAGGAAGGTCGCTAGTTTCTTTGTTGCCATAGGCAGTTTCCACTCGACGAGCCAGGTCATGGATGGTCTGCTCGCAGGATTTACCAGTTTGATAAGCAAATTGGTACTCGTGAAGAGGCATCCTTGCCAGAGCCGAATCCCTCAGGTGCTTGTCAATTATCTTCTCAAGAGTTTTGAGAAAGAATGAGGTAATGCTGATGGGCCGGTACGACTTCGCTTCCATATAGGACGATTTGCCCTGCTTAGGAATGAATACCACCCGGGCCTCTCTCCAGCTGTTTGGTGTGTAACCCATCGCCAAGGTTGCCCTTAGGAGGGTACATAAAACTGGGGCTAGCACCTCCAGGCCCTGTTGAAGCAGTGCCGGGAAGATGCCGTCCAAACCAGCAAACCAAACAATTTTAGTTAGTTTAGTTTATAGTTTGCAGTTAGTCTAATTTAATTGCTTTTTTTTTCGAAATTTGCCTGTTTTTTTTTGACTGGTTATATACACTTTGTGTCTGCTAACCAAATAAATTACTCTATTCTGTGCTAATATTACTATGAGACACCTGCGGTTTATTGCATGTGCACAGTAAAATTCCTTGAAGGTATATTTCTAGAGACCGCACTGTATGTTGCTTCCTTACCGTTAAAACACTAAGGTAGACATAATAAGTGCGGCAGGTCTAAGAATCATTCTAAGGTAGTTATTAATTAACCTAAAATACGCGAGAATGGGTGGTGGTATTTGTACGACGCGATGGCTTTAGCATGTAAATATTCTATTAAGTTTTCTTTTCTAGTTTTTGGGTGCATTTTTTTTTAATTGTTTAGTTTCATTGTTGTTCAAGTATGTGGTAAATATTTGTTAATTTTAATTGTTCGATGTTTTAATCACAACAATTGTTATGTTTTTATTAGAGTAATATTAATATTTCTGCTAATATTTTACTCTGATAGTAGGCCAAAGTCGAATAAAAAGAACTTGGAAGAGGAAAAGTTCTCGATTTTATCAATGAATTTAATGAATTTAATAATGTTTAAATTACATTGTTTCCTTTCAAAGATATTAGGTACTTATATTATTTGAGTAATGGTTAATTTTCTTATAAAATTTAGTATTTATTTATTTACCAAAGATTATTTTTGATTAATACTTTATATCGACAAAATAAAATGTAGCCATATACTTCAGATTGTTTAATTCTTTCCTCTGCGCCCTAATTTCAGAGTTCTGGACAAACAAAGAGAAAATTACATCATAATCTTAAAAACGCACAGTATTGGTTTAATTGTTTGTAATAATATTGAGTGTAGTGCGAAATAACTGTGAAACGTGTTGTTTATTAAAGCAACCGCTTTTTTTAGCGTTCACAGATCGTTTAGTATGTGGAGGGACAATTACTTTGCCAATATTACAGTGCAAATTAACGTAGTCATTTCCAAGATTATACTATTCGGGAAGGGACATAGCTTGAATTACTTTATTTCGCCAACAAAATGCAACTGCGCGCTATCGACTGAAGCGATGTATCACGTGGCATCACCAACGCATCCCTACTTCTCTCTTGCCGAATGGTTGCGACATATTATACCACGACTATAGGTCGACTGTTTGATCTGTATAAGCCCCTTACCTTATTAAGTAGCAGAAATGGTATAGAATTGCTGAAAAGTTTGTACCATTAAGTGTTTCAAGATTTTTCTCACTAAACCGCTTTCGTTGCGACGATACATGCTTATATTTTGAAAAAGACAGTTCAACACCTACGGATGTTTACACAAGCATAATTAAAATAATCTTTATAGGTAAATAACGGAGCAGATCCTCCACCACCAATGTGTAGTCCGATTTGTGTCAGCAGAATAACTGTTTATCGCATACTGTACAAACTATTTTGGCACCACCATAATGTAAATCCTGGAATTCACCGATATACTTTTCTACATTATGAAGCAATGGTCGTTTTCTGAGATTTTCTACGCCCGAAATTGTATTACATTTACAATGCGTAAAACGTTAACGGAGAATTGTACTATTTCGAATCTAGACTCGACTAACACTGATACTAGATACTGGACACACGAATCGAAGCGAGTGATTTTACTGCCTTGAAGATATACTATGGCTAAACATTCTGCATAACGCGAGGCGAGTGCGGACCGTGTAAATAGACACGTCCGACCACTTTAAATATTACCGTTGAAATTATACCCTTCGTAGTTACTAATATTTACTAGTTATTAGTACTTATTACGTAAATTAAATTCCGTTACATAACGTTAGTTACAAAATTTCCATTGGCATTGATTGGGCAAAAAGTTATACTATAGATTTGACTGATTAATATTTTATATCGTAAATAACCGCGCCGAAAATTGAAACCACGTATCATCCATTAAACTTTTACGTTCATACATAAAACATTCTCAGACAAACATTGCCTAGCGGATCGTCATAAAGTCGGTGATGAATGCTAAAAATTGTCGCATATACTACAACCGTGTGAGGAAATATCGTATTCATCGAGCCAGCGTTTTAGGTTTTCGCGCCTGGAATATTCGATACTAATGATAAATGGGAATCTTGTGAGGTAGATGGTACACCTTTGGAAAAATTCTATTAAGGCGTTTTCTCGTATCGCTCGCTACCAAGTGCAGTGGTATATTGTGGAGTTGCATGTAATTGATATTGACATTTAGTATGCAGTAGTAATGCTATTTGGCTATTAAAATTGCATTAGAGAATATCATATCTTTGCATATGCTCTACGTATGTACCTAAGTGTGAGGCCTTATAGGAAAATTGGAAAGTAATAACAAATGTAAGTGTTGAAATTAGAAAAAAGACTATGTTGACGTGAAATCACTACGGGAAAGTAAAATGAGAGTTAGAAACAAATAATAATAATAGTATTTTCTACGTCACATATTATAGATTACAATTGGATATATGCTTGGCAAATAATCAAGATAAGAAATGCGGTTTTGTGTAATTATTCTAAGGAGCCTTTCAGCTTAAACTAGCATCTACTATTTTCTATTTTTTTGCCCTATCTTATGACAGTTAACCACATAGTTATAAGAAAGTAAAAAGACTATTATATCTCAAGAATAATAAGATGTAAAACTTAGCATGCCTTTATATAACTGAAGCTATGAAAATCTGCCCAAGAGCTAGAAGTGCACTGAAAAAAACTTTCTTACTTTTACGAAATACAACGGTGGCAATTTTGTAACCAACATTGTGTTATTGAATTTTTGGATTTACATAATAAGTTACGGAATACTTGACCATAATTTCTGATTGAAATTAACACAGTAAATATTATTACTGCAAAACTACAAAATTTGTGTATGCGCATTTACATAGTACAATCTTGGAAATAAGGATGCTAATTTACATTGTGAAGTTGCGATAGTACCTGTCTCTTTACATGCTAAACGATCTGTGAACGCCAAAAATAACGGTTATTATAATAATTCATACAATACATTTAATACTCATTTTGCGCTACATAAAAATATAAACAAAAACTATTAAGCTTTGGTAAATAAATATAAGAAAATTAAACATGATGATAATAATGTAACATAATTAATATATTTCATAATATGAAAGCAACCTCCATTTTCCTAGAAAAGAAAACTCAATGCAGATTTGTTCAAATCTTTTGTTCTTATCAAGTTCTTTTCTTTCAACTTTGAGGCACTATCAGGGGAAGTGTTAGCACAAATATTAGTATTAATCCAAATGTTGTTGCACTAAAATAAAATTTTCTCGTCTTTCAAGGTGTATATAGATGATTTTTCGCTAGGACGCATAAGAAAATAGTTAGCTATAACCGAAAAACTGAGTGTGTCACAATTTCCAGGTTTTGTGACCAATCATGTAGGAGGTCGAAAACTACACTGAAAACCGATTTATTTGATAAAGCCAAATTTTCTTTCAGTTAACTAAATATTGATTTAAACGTGGCAAACAAATATTTGGTTAATTCAAACAAATTATTTATTCATTTAACCCTTATTTATTTGAAATAATGAAATATTTTGTTGGATTAACTAATTTTTTTGAATTGAATTGAAATTATTTGTTGTTCTGAACAAATTGGTTTTTCCGTCTAGGGATTCTACCTATTTTCAACAATAAATACAACATAAAAAAATCTTCTACCGTTACTCCGAGGGTGGACGAGAATTATTTTGCGTTTTCTACACTTACGTGGTGCAATTTTTTTTATTACTAATATAATTATTTGCAAAGAATAACTATAAAATGCTAAACCGATATCATAATTACAATTTACAAGGAGGTTTGTTGTCTTAATATTTATCTACCCTCTTTGTGTATACGCGTAATAATAATACCAGAAGCATCAGAGGGAGACACCCTCTCTATTACTGTGACGCGTAACTCTATTAATTACTCTAAGTTAATTATCGCTACGTCTTTGTCGCTAGGTGATCGAGGAGAAAGACCACATTTGACATCTAGGCAGCTGCTTGCGTGCTTTGGGAATTACTCGAGGTGAGTTAACCAAAGGGAATGGCGGAGACGGCGGGAGATACAGCCATATATAGAGATACACATAAATAATGGGTCATGAGGTCTAAATGCATGTACACATACATTTGTAGTGGTGGTGGTACGTCTTCCGAACTATACGTTTGATCAAGGTAAACAAGGTAGTAAAGCGCAATTAGATCGCTAATCAATTTACTGTCGGTGCATTTGTCAAGTCGCCGGACGTACACACGAAATACACGAAACGCAATGGATTCCCGAGATCCCATCATTTATACTTCCAACTGTTGAACGCCACTACAAACATCCAGGGCGTCGCTCGTATATCAGGCGTAGCAGAGGGAACATTGTGCTCTATAAATGGCCGACGTGTCAGGTCGCCTTGCCTCCCTATGTTGTCGGCCGTCGAAGATATACGCCATCGATTAAAACTATTAACGGCCATGGGAACGTTCGACAAGTACGGAATTAATGAACTCATATCGGTAAATATTTACGGAGGCGCTTCTCCATGAGGACGCATATCTTAGGGCAGCGACGGCCAACCTCCTTGTTTTCGGTGATTAACGTGTCCGCTCGTTTGTTGGTGTAAACGTATCCGATTTAATGAAGAGCTTAAACATATTTTGTGCAATAAGTTTTGTTCGTTAGGAGATTAGAATTAACTTTTTGCACATAACTCGTTTAGAAGTTCAATTGCTACACGAAACAATCCGATAATTGCCGCAATCGAATTTATTTGGTTATCCTATATTCTATTGATTCAAATGTAGATATTCTTACCTCAACCAAATACCAAATAAGTATTTTTCTACTAACACTGTTAATAAGGCAAATTTTATTATGAATATTTTATTACCTTGTGTGGGATTTAAACTTACGCCCTCTCGTTTTCCGTGAGTTCTACCAATTTGAATTGTATGAAATACATATAATAATAACATAATAATAATAATAATAATAATAATAATATAATAATAATAATAATAATAATAATAATAATAATAATAATAATAATAATAATCATTCAAGTTGCCCAACAGATGAAGATCCAATTACAGGACAACAATACTATCATTAAAACGTACATATGTAAGCGACTAAAAGTAAATAAACTATGATCTAAACTATACTATAACTAAACCAGTTGGAAAAAAAAACAATAACAAAACTTAGTTCTAGTTCTTAAAGGTAATACAATAATAATACTAATATGTAAAAAAAAATTAAGCTAAAGATAAGTAACGCTGCTATTGCAGTTATCCATAATAAATTTCAGTGAGCCAAAATTTATGTCAACATTAGGGATAGAATTAAATATCTGCACATACGATATATAGGGGATTAGAAAGCAAATTAGTTCTGGGTGTAGGATAGTAGAAGGTATTGGAACTTCTAGCCGATAGCCTAGGAACATTGAAATTGATTTGATTAAGTAAAGATTGCGAATCTATAAAATTATATATAATAAGTTAAAGAGAAATTTAATACTAGCTTTGTTGCGTCGGAGATCAAGAGAATCGATGTTAAACATGCTTAAAAGAAGAGCATGACTAAAACCTTGAGGAGGATATATAGTTGGTTGTCTGAAATACAAATACTTTAGAAATCGGCGTTGAACTTGCTCGAGAAGCTAAATATAACAATCATATATGGGAGACCAGATAACAGAGGCATACTCAAGTCTGGATCGAACAAAAGCGTAATAGAGGGTCATAACACAATCGGTACGAGAAAAACGTCTAGAGGTTCTAATTATAAAGCCAAGCATTTTAAGAGCGTCGCTACAAATGCCAAGAATGTGATCAGCAAACGACAGTTTACAATCAAAAATCACCCCGAGATCCTTAGTAGTGATATTTCTCTCTAAAACAGTGTTGTTGTAGTAATAAGTATGCGTAATAGGTTTAAGTTTTCGGGAAAAAGTCATTACCTTACACTTGCTGACGTTCATGCTTAACTTATTAGCAGTGCACCATTCGCTTACAGTATCAATCTGATTCTGGAGATAAATACAGTTATTAGAACATTCAATAGTAGTAAATATTTTAATGTCGTCAGCAAAAAGTTTCTGGCAGGACAAATCATTACAAATATCGTTAATGAAAATAAGGAATAAAAGTGGACCCAGATTAGTGCCTTGAGGAACTCCAGAAGTAGGGCAGAAACAGGAAGAGTTGTAGCCCATATATCTCACATAATTCTTTCTATCTTTCAGATAAGACGTAAACAGAGTAACAAGTTGAGTTGAAAAACCAAAAGCATCCATCTTATGTAAGAAGAGATCTGGTCAATACGATTCGAAAGCTTTGGTGAAATCCATAAAAATAACAATCGGTTTGTCCATTGTTGTCAATGTTGTTCGATATGAATTGAGTAAATTCAGCTAAGTTTGGTAACAGTCGAGCGTTTACTACAAAAGCCATGTTGGTTAATGCTTATAAGTGGATGTATTGAAGGATAGATACTAGAGTAAATGCACTTTTCAAGAATTTTTGCTAAATTTATTGATAATAGCGATTGGACGAAATTAGCAATATCCTGTTTTATCACCTTCTTGTAGACAGGTACTAAACGCGTAGTTTATCCAATATCAGGAAAAGAGGACAGTGCGAACGGAGAGAATTGAAGATGTAGCACAATGGTACAGCAAAGACGTAACCGCAATCTTTTAACAGAAAGGGAGGTAATTGATCAGTGCCCATAGTAAAATTGTCTTTAAGGCTCCTTATAGCAGAAGTAATATTATCCTCATTAATATAGCTAATATTAATATATGCGTTGTTATTAAAAGCTGATACAGTAGACAAAGAATTATTAGATAAAGGTAGATATACAGATTTGAAATAATCACAGAAACCGTCAACAATAGTTTCGGGTTTATCCAGGAAAATCACCATTCAATATTATTTATGACAGAAGGAATTCCTTTATCTTTATTTATTGTATGCACAAAGTTCCACAGTTTTTTGGGTTACTTCTGATTGAGTTCTGAATATCGGTCAAGTAATTGGTGTATAAAATTTTAGAGTAATTTTTAGTTTCTTTACGCAATTGTTTAAATTTGTTATAATCCTCCAGTGATCCACATATGTTAAGATAATGCCGCCAGACCGGCCAAATGCAATTTAAATTGGAATTCACAGTGTGAAAATCATCAAAGTTTGCCTTATTAACAGGGTTAACAGAAAAAAACTTTAATTATTTGATTATTATCGCACTGAATTCTAGTTGAATTTTACTGAAATATTTGCTTTAACGTAATTAAATTATTTGGTAAACAAGGAGTTTGCTTTCTGGTACACTGAACGAAAAATATACACAAATATAATAAAAAAGTACATTAATTCAATAATTATTTTATCAAAATTTGTCCAACGAACACTTTTATCAATACAAAGTATGTGCGTTTATTATATTAATAAATATATAGGTTCATCTATGCGATAGAGAAAATTATTGATATAATGAATTTATAATTCACTTGATAATGAATATAATAAACATAAATTATTGCTTTAAAAATCGGTATACATTAAAGTGATTAAACAAGTTTTTGATGCAATAAAGTAAATTCATATTATACATAAACTGGATTATCATATTGCTAACCGTGGTACATTGTATGAATTAACTTCTTTATTGTTTATATGCAAATTTATACATTGCCGTTAATTAATCAAAATTGTAAAACTATGAAATTATATAATAATACCTACTTATGAACCAAAATTTGCCAAATAACATTAACAAATTTCCGAAATAATGCAGTTAGTGTAAGAGGTCCAAGTCTTTTACACCAACAGCACATTTTCGAAATCCCGTTATACTATTTGGCAAACTTTATTAATAATTAATTCGCTTAATAATACAACCAACTTCAAAAGGTGCAACACAGGCAATAAATAAATTTACTACCAATAGCTCTTATTGATAAATTTAATATTAGTATACATTATTTATTTACAAATCAAATATTATCGTTAATTCGTCAGCATTCTTACGATTTAGTCCTTTAGTTAGTAAAGCTTGCCACAAGCTATCCAATTCGCTGGTAATAAGTTATCAATCTAAGACGTATTATAGCTCTGTCCATCTCAAAATCTGAAACACTAAATAGGTAATAAGTAATATTTGAGAGAAGAGTGTACATATACATTTATACATACTAAATTATTTGCAATATTTTTGTTTTGGAATCTCCTTATCAGTTTGCATATCCGTAAATTTATTACTTATAAATTTCACCTTTTTTACATCCGAAAAAATTCTCAAAATAGGTTAGAGAGTTTTACAATTAGGTACCTAGTTGTATCTATAAGTAATCTCTAAATTACCAACATTTCCGTCAGAAATCTGTTAAGTATATGCTTTCTAACAGTGATGACGTTCCTAACGATAAATGATAATCGTTTTCCATAGAATACTAAAACACTATATTTGTAATTAGGTTATGCACATGTTTGAAATGTCTGACTAAAGTATTAAGCTCGGCCAAAATTAGTATTACACATAAAACAAAGCATATTACACCTACTTTAACGTTCACACACAACGCAATGCAAATGTCAAATATTGGATACACGTAATTGTTCATTACATATAAAGCTAGTAGGTAATTTGAATATCTAATAATAATTACGTATTTAACAAGTTTTCAAGTGGGATTAAGAAATAAAAGAAAAGGGACGCTACTAAACACCTTCATTTTGCATGTAATAACACTAAATACACTACTTTTATGAATGCAAACAGATAAAATACGTTGCAGAAAAGATACATTTATGCCTGGGTAGAAGGGATTATGTAGAATATGAATTTGAAGTTCTGAAGAAACACTTTTAACAATTGCATACGCTGTGTTCCAGAGAAAGCTTAAAACATAGTGTGTTAAAGTGAAGTGACTGGAAACAATCAATACCCTTACAAATTCAGTTATTAATACAATTAACGCAGTATTAAAAATACATTATTTATTTTATTTATTATTGCCCAACAGATTTCTATCCAATTACAGGACAATCTTAATCAATATATAATTGAACTTAAATCTACTTAACAACTAATCTAAACTTATAGAATGTTATATTTAAATAAGTTAGTACCACGACCTTCCTCCTAGAAATAATAAAATATTTAATTAAATTAATAACATACTTCTTTAAATTAACAAACTACTTAATAATTTCATTTTCTAATGAGTAATAAACTTCATTTTGTTAATACAATAAACTTAGTTTTTCAACGTGACCGGCCATAAACAAAATTGTTCAAGTATAATATAAAAGTTTATCCATACAATATATCTTTTTCTTATTTTAATTAACCCAACTCAATAAACGATGCTTATTAATTTTGTTTGTTGTAATTTTGTTAATTCACTGTACTAAAGAAACAAACTAAATCTTTGTATCCAAAAGGTGTTTTTTTTTTCAAATAGAATAGAATTGATTCACTTTAACTTGAATAATTGCACCGTTACAACTTCGAACATTTAATGGTTTAGTTCTTGGCGGTATCCAAATTAGGGTTTTGGAAAACGTACATTCTCTTGAGTTTACGGCAATTGTTAATTTTTTTTTATGTTGTTAGCAAATATTATTTTTCATAATGGTTCAGTAATTTCAGCTACAGGTATAATTATAACAAAGTGTTTGCTTATGAAATTTTTACATACGTGCACTTATTTTAGGCTTTTGCAGACAGAGAAACATCATTGAAGACACTCGCAGCCCTAACACTACACTGTAAAAAAAGTTGCCTACAATTTTACCGGCAAATTTGCTTCATAAGGTAAAATTTCTACCATCTAGTAATTTCATATGCTGATGTATTCTTTCAAAGATTGGTACTGTAAAATCGTATGTAATATTTATATGAACTGTATATTGCCGAACGCGTACAGTTTAAATATCCTAATAACAAATCACATTTGCGGCGTATGTCAAGTAAAAATATAAAAGATCCTCGAATTTTACCTCAAATTTGAATACCCAAAAATGTAATCTTTACACTTTTAAGTAAATGTTTGATAGTAAAATAAAAATGTAACATGTTTTGCCTGTATTTTCTTTCGAATTTTATTACATCTTAAACTTACATGAAAAAGCTATAAATTTTACCGAAATCTTTTTCTCCATGTTAAATACCTAGAAAAACATGTAAAACAAAATTTACATGATTTATTGCGGTAAATTCACAACGTTATTACACGTAATATTCCTAATTTACCATGGCAAAATTACTGTAATTTTTTACAGTGTAGAAAAGAACGCTGATAGTAGTTGGAGCAAAATTCAAATGAATAATTGAAATGGCGTGGAATATCAAGGATACGTTTACAATTCAGCAACTTAAAAGATCCACATCATCTTGTATGATATATTTTGTGGAAACTTGTAAATGCAAAACAAGAGGTTCAAACCTTAAATTGAATAGAGCAGAAGTCAATTACGAAAGAGATGTAGTAGAAGTTAATAACGAGAAAATCAAAGAAAAAAAGTGTCTACCATTTTTATTTCACGTTTATACTATTTTCTTTATTAAAATAACTAAGTAAACATAATAATAAATAATATAATTCAAATCAACAGTCTCAACGAATGAATCGCTACTCAGTTAAGTGATGAACAAAGTATTTTTGTTGTTTTCTTGTTATTGACTTTTTTGTACACTTCTTTTTAAGCGATCGCTACACCAATCTTACTTACCTAGACTGATTTATTGATGTTTCTCTTATAACCCTATGGTTCCTTGCCTGATGATATACGAAACCCGTATACTTATTAAAGAGATTAGTTATGAGATTAGTTCTTGACTTTAAGATATATAACCACCTCCAGTCTTTGATGATGTAATAAGGTCTTATTTGTGTATCTTTTCAAAGTTGATATTTTACGTTTTTATATTCATTGATTTGACAAATCTATAGTAATGGGATGAATTTTAATCATTTTACTTAACTACTATTAGCGGCAACACAAATAGCATACAGAGTTCTAACATGCGCAGTCAATATGACCACCTGTGATTTCGAAAGTTAAATCAATTTAAGCAACCAAGAACAAGGAAATATGCGATTAAATTTAGTTTAGGGACCTATATTATTCTGAAAATATGCATTACAAAACAGCCTGTATATACAATGTAGGTTTGAATACGTAATAACCTTGCTATGTAAATTTAGATGTCGTTACCTGACACAATTTCCCCATCGCCTTTTGCCAATAAGTTCAACTCTTTGTCTTCGTTTACACTTTACGGTGTAGTGTCATTTTGCCAGGACTTCATCCTTTAATCCCCGTGCACTTTGTTTTAGAGCTTCCATTTTCTTTGCCTCTTCTAATCTCGCCCCGCGTCTCCTTATATTATCCTGTAACTTCTGCACTCCGACGCTGGCTGAGCCTCCCGTAAAACCCATTACTTCGGCACCACCCCGTCGTTTATTGTCTTAGAAATCTGGTTATATCGCGGCGTTTCCTCCGGCACGATCGACCATGAGTCCCGTGCTCTAGCTCGTCGCAACGTCTTCTCCCGCTATCCACCTTCGCGCCTTATTGTTAGTCGACAATTACGCAGGTGGCTTGGAATTTGATTAGCGAACGCAGACACGAGGTTTGTTTATATGCATATTTTGATGTGCCATTTCCATAACTTTATTGGATATTTTGATAATTCAACTTGGTAATGCATACTGAAGGGGAATAGTGTTGAGCACGATTTCAAAGCGCAATCTGGCCTGCTATTTGCGTTTATAGACAATCTTTTATTGCGTTAATTTGGGAAAAACAACTTCGTCGTCATGATCAGCTCAGAGGGATAAGATGTTAACAATTTAATTATTCATTTGCAAATTAATGCTGGGGGAAGCCTCGTTAGTTTTAGATAACATCGAGATGTTTTTTAATGATTTTTACACTGTTGGAAATATTACGGTGTTGGCGTTAATTTTGCGCTAGTCAAATATTTTAGTGTTGATTTTCTAAAACTTGCCAGACGAGTTGATTACGCCTATTAATAGAAAAGAAATTACTAGAATTTCGTGTGAATTCTTGTTCAGATATGAGGATTGACCTTTTTCTAGACATCAGAAGCTCAACCAATCAGAATTTTTCCCTCGATCAGAAATATAGAAACCCACCTATTCTAATACAGTATTGCATTATACGCACCACCGCATGACGTGAATCTGTTCGAGGTTGTTTCTGCGTATTAACTATCCAAACAAACCACCAAATGTGACTGATTCCAAAAGTACGCCGTGTTATAAACGTTTATCAGTGGCATAAAAATTTCAACGTCTTAAGTGTATGGGACATCTATTTACGCATTTACGTTTTTGAAACCAAAATGTGAATGGTGGTTTTGCATCTTAAAATTGATAATGAGAAAACGTCTTAAAGAGAGATATATAGCACTAAGAATAGGAGTTGCATATTAAAAAGACGTTGTGTTTGAAATGGCTAGTAAAATTGTTAATGTAGATCAAAAAATGTGACTAGAATAGTTATAATCACGTGTCAGTTGACAAAACCCTTAGCAATAGACATACTTGACTATCTGCCGTCAATTAACTTCTATAGTCTCGACAAAATAACACTAAAAGTGTGGACCTCTCCTGACTATTAAATAGTCAAAAAGTGTTAAAATTTTCAACGGAATGGAGCCGATGTACCTATGCTACTGACTCAGATTAGCATATGCACCTTCTTCTCAGCGTACGCCGGCTTGTGATAGTTACTGACCAAATTTACCATCTATTGAATACTATGGTCATAGAACATTTTTCCACAAATCTAGTTTTAGATATGGCTTTTAAAAAACAGCGCACTATTACACATAATCCTAATCAACTCAATGTCACAATCGAAAATTTTTACACATTACCTTTTTAGGTGGAGCACGGGTTGGGTAATTTGTAATTAAGTAATAAGTAATAGTGGTAATTCTACACTTTGAAATTTTAACCACTTTTTGACTATTAATAGCAGGAGAGGTCCCACTCTTTCGTGTTATTTTTCGAACTAAGAAGTTTAAATTTGACAGCAAAGATAGCAAGTATTGTCAATGCTAAGGGGTTATTGGTCAACTACAGGAATTATAAAACTTCTAGTCACATTTTATTTGAGCTAGCTAGACAAATTACTAGCTGTTAACTAAATGAATGCATCTATTGGTGTTTTTACCCATTTTCTAAACACAACGGCTTTTTAATATGCAACTCTATTTCGTAGTGCTATAATATTCTCTTGTAAGAGTTTTCTCAATTATAAATATGCAAAACCACTCATTCAAAGTTTTGGTTCATAAACCTATAATTTTAAAAATTTTTTGAGAACAAAATAAATAGTGAATGTTTATGCTATTTGATTAAATCTGACAATTACGTAATAGTTGTTCCAATACATCTTTAAGATGTTGAATTTTTTTATGCCTCTGGAATTAACGTTTAATAACACGGTGTAACCTCGTGCAGTCAATCACATTTGTGGTTTGTTTGGATATGTAATACGGAGAATGAAACCGAAAACAGATACCGTGCAATGCAGGTGGGGCGTATAATGCAATACGTATTAAAATAGGTGGCGTTTCTATATTTAATACGAGGGAAAATTCGATTGGTTGCGCTTCTGAATTCTAGAAAATTAGTCAATCTCATATGAAAAAAAGAACAACACGAAATTTCTATCATTTCTAATCTATTAAATGCTAGTCAATCGTCGGAAAAGTTTGAAAAATCAACACTAAATATTGATAGGCAAATAACGCCAACACCGTAATATTTTCACATGTACTACTTAATAAATTATCCCACCCTCGCCACAAAAAAATACACCAGCTACCTACTAATCATATGGTCCATACATTAAATTTCCACTTTTAACAAATAATTATCCCTATGATTGTTAATAAAAAATATAATACAGTAGGCTGCATTATATGGATATTACTTATTAATACTGAAGTATGAGGAATGTGATAGCTCATTATTGCGAGTCTACTGTAAAATCGGTCAGCAATCATTGTTATTAAATGCGTCAATGGAACGTTTTCGTTATCCCCAGCATTCGCCAAGGACTTTGATTTACTAATATACTACCTAAATCAACGGTCAGAAAAAAGAGAAACCATGGCAAAACCTCTGGGGAGAATCTGGAAGAAGTCCAGACATTTAACAAAAAACTCCAAACTGTGGTACTTGTATGCCTGTAAACTTCTGCTAAACCCCTCACCACAAACTGCCATAAACTGGCGTACGTTTCGATAGCAAAGCTATCATCATCAGCAGAAATACTGAACTAAAATAACTACACTAAAACTACCCCTATTTATACCCTAAAAAAAGCTCATGGTACAATGATCACGTCATGGCTGACTCCGTCCATGCTTAACTAGTCACTAATCCTAAACTTCTGTCTTAATCTGCTACTTAATAAACTGTAAAGACAAGAATTTAATGGTCCTAAATCTGAATCATTAAAATATGTTTGTTTTTTATATTTCCATACCCTCATAAACAATTTAATTGCACATAGTTGTTTACGTTTTTAACTAATTATATTGTCAACTTTTGGTTTTCTTCAAGCATATGTAGGGCTACACTAGATTGTTCAAACCTTCTAAATTTAAGAATGAGCCAAATGCTCCTTGTTACGCGTTTAAAATTTGAACTCTTTGTTTGCCCAATATATACACATGATCACAATCTTTTACAAGATATATTTTATAAATACCCGATTTTGCCAAAACTATCTACTTGATCTTTAGGGTCCTAAAATATTTTTAAGACTATTATTTGAAGTAGCTAACTATGTCAGATTGAAATTTAGAGAAATTTTTTTGTAGACCTTTCGGGTAACTTGGATAAAATGGTAATTTAACATATTTCTTATTTTTCTTGTCACTAATTTCTAAAATACTCGCATTTTTAATTCTTATTTTGTTTTTATGTTTTCTAATGGTGTTATATACAACGTCTTCTGAGAACCCATTAAATGCAGCGATTTTAATAATTTCTTTATGTCCTTTATTATATCGTTCTGTAGATAGAGGAAATTAGTAAGCGATGTACCAACAAGTAATAGCTGCTAGTTTTTTTCCATGAATGTTAAATCTTCTGAATAATACGTTTTATTAGTAGGTTTCCTATATATGTCTATTTCTAATTTATTGTTACTGATAGCCGGCAAATTATTGTTATCCTTCTGCATTTTGAAGAGACAGCCTCCACGTTTTTTGAATTCCGACAGCTGTGCCGTCTTCAGGTAGCTGCTCTCTTCTACACATCATGAAAGTTGAAGCAGGATAGAAGTAACGATCTAAACACAAACAGAACAACGGCAGTATCAATTCTAATACTTAACAATAACTTAATCCTAATTATTCTAATGAATAGTAATTAAATTAAAGATTTATATCCTAAATACTTATTTATATGCCCCAATCATGTCTAAAACATAATTTAACACTTAATTCAGACCGCTATGGACTATAAAATTTTAGTTCGAAAAAAAAAATACCTCCTACCCTACTAACTATCTAAATATCATGCCGTATCTAGCTCCTTAGCAGCATTACTAAAAAATTCCCACTATTCGACTAACTCATTATCTCTAATATCTATTTCGCGTCGCGGCCAATTTAACCTCATAGCTAATGCCCTAGCGACCGCCACTCGTCAGTGAATGACCATTCAAATAAAACATGCCCCACTGTAACTACCCCACCGCATTCACAATGCGAATCATTAACCCTTCCAATTCTACATAAATATGATTTAAAATTAAATTAAATTTAAATGACAAATTAACCCTCATTTCTCTAAAACGTGTAACACTAGCTATAAATTTCCTAGTCCACTTGCCATTTAAAGAAATATCCCACCTACCCTGCCAATCATTATCAAGTTTATCTCTAAACGCTTTAACTGACAGCGGAGACACAGATTGTGCAGTAGGCGAAAACTTACGAAAGGGGGATATAGTGTTAGAAATACATATTTGCTCAGGCTTAACTTTTTTCTGATACAACGCAGGATAGGGTTAACTTGCTAGCGAGCAACACATGGTAACAATCATTTTTCGTCGCATATGAACAATTTCAGTTTGAAATTAAAAGGACCTCCCAATTTTCGGAATTGTTGACCAAATACCGTACCGTTGTGTTCATATGTCCGTCAAATCCGGCGTAGCCGGGGTAAAAGCAACAAGCGGTGAAGTAATAAAATGTTTGCCAAAACCAACCGCATTCGGTATGAACGACAAACAAATAACGAAGAGGCGCCACACTAGGAAGGGTTGGCGGTCGGAGGAAGAAGATGTAGGGAGCGAAGCCGGCAATGCAAATGCCGGCATATGTTTGGGGGGCGACAAAGTACACTCCACGAACGGAGTCGCCGAATTACAGGACGATTTGTAGATAAAACGCGACGGGCTGCAATTCAAGACATTTGTTGCCCGGTAGCAGGTGGAAGTAAACTACACATTACTTTATTTTTGCCTTTATTCTCTCATTTGTTCCTATCACGATGCGGATGAAGATAATAGCAAACGATTTTAGTTTCTATTTTCGTTTTTGATGTTCATATTTTGTAGTAATCAGGGATTAGTTAGTTTTAACGTGTTCGTTGCGGTTGATACCAGAAATTAACAAATGCACAAGTGAAATCTTCTTAAACTGCTTTTGATTTTTGCACGTGTGTATAGTGAAAGTTTCTATTGTCCTTTTTTCACATTTGTGCGCACACTACAAGCATACAGGACTATCCAAAAATAGCAAATGAATCTAATAGCTCTTTAAGTATGAAGTTCAAAATAATATACTCGTTTTTAACAGATGTTTTGTTTATGTACTTATTTTATAGTATTTTTCATATATTAATTTTAGAGCGTAAAATATGTAATATCTAAAAATAAAGTATTGAATCGAAAAGCAATAAAACCTAGTGAATCTCGAACTAACAGAGATAGGTGCAAAATCGGGCAGTACTATACTGGACAACTGTTTTATTACGCCGCCACGCCGTATAGGAGCGGGTTATTCAACGCTGCACGTGCTAATGCACGTGTTTAAAAACTTAAGAGAAAGAAGAAAAAATTATTGAAGCGTAATATATTTCCTTCGTTATATTTACATTATAGCACATTAAGAAATACAATGGTAGTATATGAAAATAATGTATGTTACATATACATTTTTAAGATACTGCCTGACGAGAGCAATAAGATATGAAAATTGCACCTTCTTATCTATAATCTCTTGGAAATATATTGTCCAATGCACACATACCGCATTGCAAACCGAAAGGATTATTAGCCGAACTATAATGCAATAACAAACCTAAGTATTTAATCCGATTAGTGCGAAGTTTATATTGAAGTACAGTGCATATACTTCTATTTAAATACTTTAATAAATTATGTATTTATACCACTGTACTAATTTATATTGGATGCATTAGAATTAAATTAAATCTGCAGCATATCTACATCATTACAATAATACGAAAGCTGTATATCTCCTTCATTTATATTTATGTATTCCATACTGTCTTTCTGGTGATCAGGTAATTATTAAATGTGTTCATAATATATTTGGGTCATTTCAATATCGTGAAAAACCCTATGTCTATCTCAACTAAACTTCCTTCATCACTTTTAGAAAAAAAAATCAGTAATCGCAGGTGCGCAGGTAAACTGAACTGGCAATATCCTACAGTTGGCCGACTTAACTTTCAAAATTTCAGTATAATATTAAGAGCTATTGAATAAAGTGGGCGATGCAAGACATTATACTAGATAGTACATATGTATATCAAAATAAAAACATAAATAAGAAATAACACTTTAAAAATGGTGACTAAAGTCATGACCAGGCTTGATATTTCGGTCCCCTTGGAATAGCAATACTACGAAAATTTATTGCTGCGAGTATTCAGGAGCCGCGTCACACTGCTGGGCGGGGTTAGCGTGCGTAGTTGGAGCGCGTATTCAGCACTTTACTCTCAGACTTCGTAGCAGTATTATGCATCCTATACGTATAATGCGCTGCCATGAACTAGTCTCATTAGGTTAGCGTAAACATGCATGTAAAATCGATGCAATGAAAATAAGAATAACATTTTCTTTGTTCTCTAGAGGGAAAACCGTATGAAACTCAGTGTAGTATATATCCATAAATCATTAAACAATATTATAATTCGAAGCAACTACTAGGTACATTAAATTTTCAAACAGAAATTTTCGCAGATTATCGCCCAGTAATGCTTTGTATTGCTAGAAACTTCTCTACAAGAAAACCAAAAATAGAATTTTGACCTTCAAAATATAAAATAAAAAAGGAAATCTCAAGTAAAAAATGGCGGTAAAAACAATGCTAAATGCTTATTTCATGTGGGCAAGTTTTAAAAGAAAATATTTTCATAATAAAATTTAAACTAAGAATAGAAGCTTCATTCTTCAAAATATAAAATAAAAAACGGAATCTCTTGTAAAAACTTAAAATAAATAAAGGAAACTCAGGAATTATTAAATGAAAACGAAAACCAATCTTTCTATATGCACACGTATTTGCATTGATAGTCGCTAGTCGCATTGTGGCATCGCTAAGTTGGTGGGGACGCCAGAGACTGTGGAGGGACACTCCGAGTAATAAAATTTTGTACGGCAGATGATCGAACATGACCGAAATTACAAGCCTGGCCATGACCTAACAATTCTTCAATAGAATAGCAACTAAAGTTCAGTTTGTTTGCCCGGTTTAAATTTAATCGATGTAGAAAAGAAATTGCAATTCTTACAAAATCCTTGGTCCCCAGCAGTCGATGTATTTTTGGATTATTTGGATTCTGTGGTATGAGATTTACATCTGGTTTCTATTGATGTGTATCGCCATTGAGTTTAAACTTTCTTTGGTTATTTATATTTTAAGAAGTTAAGTATAGAAACAAGTATAGAACGGTATCATTTTGAATGCGGCTTTCCATATAAACCATTAGAATGCTAGCAACACGTCAAATGGTGGTGATCATTTTTAAGAGAATCGTGCGGCGCGTCAAGAAAACTAAATAAAAATGATTCGCAAGAAAATTAAGAAGTTAAAATTAACTGAAAACTTTAATTTAACTGATTTAATTTACATTTAGCAAATGCTTAAACAAATCGATTTTTTTTCCCTAGCAATAGCTCTCTTGTACGCGCAAAAGTGTTAGAAGTTATGCTGGCAACAGCATAAATATTTCGTTAGGGTAGGTCATTAAGAGAGGGCTTTAAAAAGTGATTGTAAAAAGCTGATGGGGGCACTGCAATCGCTTATAATTAATCATCAGTCGTTCTTATGCAATATTATTCCAAAAGATGTCGCCTTAAATCGTACACTGTAATGTCAATGTAGTACACGGATTACACAATAGAAACACAAAGGTCGCTAGAAGGAAATATGTTTGAAATAATATTTATTTTTGATTCCATATACGATACAAAACAGCATGTCATCCAGCACGACCGACCGCAACGTAAGTAAGAATCTGGCAATAGTGGAGACAACCTTTGCTTATGCATTCATTTCAAAAATCACAATAAAGTAAACTATAATCTGGCTGTCAAGACAATTTGCTACAATCTATGTTAGGTGAACAGATTCCTACTGATCTCCAAAAATAATTTAACACTCCGTCGTTATTATTGAAAATAAATTAAAATACGTTATTCAGCAGAACGAGTCCTTAATTACTACTTTGGTTTTAAATTGTTTAAAACTTACAAACGATATTAAGCCCCACTTTAAGGATATGAGCTCGTTCATGAAGTCATAAAACATTAAGGGCCTTAAATCGGGAGATCGAGGAGGAAATGCTACTGTGGTTCTTGTGCTTATACGCTGATCACCAAAAGCTTTTTGCACAGAACAATAATTGTACCGGCTTTTCTGTATAAGCAGGAGAATTGCTTGTCATTACATTTTGACACAACACGTGAATTCACGTTGCGTGTAATATTTAAGACTGTTGCTACAGTTGGGACTGGCCTATTATGAAAAGCAGATATAAAACGGCCAATTATTTCTTGAGCACTGGTGCGCGAGTGGTGTCATTTAATTATTTTGTCCTTTTCTTTACATGTGTAAATTAAGGCTGGGATATCATATAAAAAATCTCGTAACAAGCTATTTTCGCATAAATTAAATGCTCGAATAATAGATGCCCCCTATGTACGATTTCATAGTAAAATTAATTATTTTTACAATTTGTGCAGCATTGAACTTTGAATTGCCTAAACTATAAGTTCACGATAGTCGGATATATTTTTATATTTCATTAATTTGCAACATGTAGAGCGTGTTGCCTACGACTGAAGTATCTAAAATCCGACAACAAAATCTAAACGAGAAAATGCGTATCTAAGAACATAAAACACGCCCCTCTCCTAATATAAATCCGAATACCTCTTTGGAAGATACGAGTTTTTCTTTTTCAACAACGATAGTGGATATACAGTGTGTAACAAAATCAGATTTTTTTATCAATTTATCAAAAACCGTTAATAAATAAATAAATAAAAACAATTATAGCAAGGTTGTTTTATATTATTATCGTATAACCATGTTGTGATTTTTTCGTGACTTCTTTGTTGAGGTTTTATAGAAAAAATCTATTTTTTAATGAACCCCTGGGCCTTATTCTCGAATCTGAGAAGTGGAAATTCGAGAGAATTGTCAAAAAATTCCCAAGATTGCAATAGTTGGTATTCTCGAATCAATTTCCCACGTTTTCGTAGGAAAGTACCCGCTCCCGGTATTTTCTCCAACAAATAAAAGGGAATTTGCTGAGAAATTGAAATCGGCTTCGCTCGGTCTCACATCGGTGGTTTCCGTGTTTGTTGTTATATTCGTGAAGTATCTAAGCCTAACCTAACCGATCCCTAATAAGTAAAAGTAATAGATAATATAACTTTATTAACTATAAATTTGGTTGTATAAATAACCAATAACTTAGAGATTACAAATAAAGCCGGTTGAAATAATATCTTATATAATCTCCCCTAATTTTATATATTATGCATTGTGATGGATGCTGAGGGAATATTGTTGGCCAAGAAAATATCTAAAAATAAAGATCAAGCTGAAGGACTTTCTGAAGCACCAACAAGATAGTTTCTGCTCAGAGTAAATGCATTTGAGCAGTTAAGCAATAATTTGTTTGAATGATAATAAAGCTTTAGTCAGAAATATAATTTAATGATTGTAAGCTTACGCGCCGAAATCCGAGCTATTTATTTCGGCATTTTGGCTATGTCTCTATTAGTCGTTGCTTTTGTATAGCTGTAATATGAACATGTCTAAGACTTTTCTCTACCATGATTTTTATTTTAAAAAATGCGTTAAAATAATATCGGTTAACGTAAAGAAATCGATCACTATATTTGAATTAGAATAAAAGCAGCTGTTATAACACACCCTTTCTACCGCCCTTCTATCGGTCCCTCTCCATCCCTTCTTAATTTATGACTTGACAACAACGTACTATGTTTCCCCGAGAGTAAACGTTGTACTTGCCCAGGTAACCAAATTTAAATTCCACAATTATTTTTAGTAACTTCAACATAAGATATTAAAAAACTATTAATGTAATACAAAATTGTAGGTAATTTCATGATCAACGTGAAGTTAATGAAATAATTGTGGAATTTAAATTGGTTTCCTTGTGGCAATATAGTAAGTAATAGTGTTTATTTAATGCAATAAATAATTAGAACGGAAGAAGGAAGAGTAAGAATATAACAGGTATATATTAAATCGGTACCTGTTCTATATTCATATCTGTTACCAAATAACTGTTACAAGTATTTGTACTACTCATTGGTTGTCAGTGTCATTATATTTCATATTGTTTATGTCACATTTCTTGTACGTTCTCGCCTATTTTTTACTAAAATTAATATGATGTCTTGTTCGTTGCTGTTTCTTCTTGTTATTTTGGATATATTAAAACCTGTTCTTTATTACCTGCATTTTAATTCAATAAGGTAAGACTATAATGCATTATGTATCAATACTATACATGCATTTACTTTTCAGTTTAGTTAAAAAAAAATTGTGTTTACTTGTGAGGAAGACGCATATATTTTAATGACCCAGCATCACAGTGGAACCAAAATCCAGACGGATCTTGAGAATACAATTTGAAATCTTGTATTAAAAATTTACGCTAGCAGTGCCGGAGAGAGATTTTAATTAATCATATAATTTGTGGACATAAAAACAATACTACTGGACGATTTTAAGAAAAAAAAATGTATTTTAGGGAAAGTCTCTTGAAAACCAACAGAAGCTAATGTAAGCACAATAGATAATATTGAGCTCTGCATGACAGTTGGTCCAAGAATCTTGCCGAATAACAGGATCATTAGTCAAGCCCTATGAGCCACCCAGGTCCTCCAATTTGATATCTCCTAATTTTTATGTATTTGGTTGAATTAAAAAATAATAATTTAAGAACAGACTTCATAATCTGGAAGAGCTTCAAGACTGCAATAGGAACGAAGGTCAACAAATAATGGTAGAATAATACAGAGAGTCTTGGACAATATGACGAGTAGAATTAACGTCTGCTAGTAAAATCATTGGACAACAATTTTCAACAACTCATTGTGATTTATCTATAATGAAAAATTGTTCTAATTAACTGATACATATTACAAATTTTAATATAATGAAATTATCGGATTTAATATTAATTGTATTAATTATTTAATCTTTATTAACCCCTTAAAAACAAATGAACACTTATTGAGTTTGACTTCAAATTAAAAGGATTGTGTCATACGATGCTAATCTGTATATTTGGTTTGTCTATAGTTCCAATCTTATTCATTTAAGAACTAGTATTTACTATCTATTAGTAACAAAAAAAATGAACCAGATGCCTTTTACAAGTTATTAATTTCAAGTGATACTGCGGTATTTCAAAAATATAATATATTAATAAATACTTAAATATAAGCTGCCATCTATTCACAAGTGTACACACTTTTTTTGCCGACATTTTCGTGACGTCACATCATGGCGTCATTATTATCGTTTTACATATTGAATGTTCATTTCATAAGTAGAGCATAATTTCAGATTCTCCTTTACATGAAAATAACATACAAAACGTGCCGCATTTAGGGATTTGCTCAGCTTTATTTTTAAGAATTTCTCGTTTATTAATGACAATTATTGATACAAATCTATCACAGGGGGAACAACAACAAGTAATGTTTTCATTGTTGAATTCTTTATTTTATTATCGTTGTGGGAAAATGAACATTAAAATCAAAAGTTATCATTCAATGTAGGAATCTGTAGAGTGGTATCCCAGCCTTAACATTGCAGACTGAAAGAATTTGTAATAAATAACCAAAAAAAAAAATAACCAAAAAAGATTATATATTTTAAACGAAAAAGAAATAAATAAAAGGCCGAGTGAAAAGAAGTAACTGATAGCAGCAGAGACCTAAATTCATCACTGCGTGCCAGTAGTACTGTCGCTTGTAGTTTGTTTAGAAAAACAGCATGCAGTGAAAGTCGGTGGGTGTGATTTCCGATCCTCATTGTGATATGCTTGGCAACTAAAGTGAGTTTTTGTGCATAGATTTATTCTCGGGCCGATATACTTCACTTTGCTTCTAGGTGCTTTTTTGTTTCCTAATCCCTATCCAGATGCTATTTTAAGGGGAGCGGTTTCATGGACTCCTGGGAGGTAAAATACTGCATCGTATATAACAATATTGTTAATAACAGCAGAGGCGTCTGAAATTGGAATTTAATTATGCGCACACTTAAAACCATTGTGACACGAAAGATTTGTTAGAATATTTGGCCTATCTAAATCCGCAGCACGGTTTCAAAACTTTACCAAATTAAACGTTTCTTTCGCTTGTTTTTCCTTGTGTCCCTGGATAAATTAATTTTAACGTCCGAATTTCTCTCCCGTGTATAAACCTATTTTCCTCTTCTCCCGTCGTCTGCTTAAATTAATTATCATAATACTTCGGAGGAACACATTTTTGCTTTCCTATACATTTAAGGGAGATACTGTCAGGAACTCGGTGGCGGTCCGGGTGAAAGTGAAAAGCTATTTCGGTGCTAAATATTCGAAAACAACTTGAGAAGAAACGACGGAAGAGACTCGCAAATGTAGCGGGGTTTTAACGCTTAATTTCAAACGGAATACGATATCAAAGAGGAGAAAATAATACAGGTAAGCCCGGCAGATGTTTTCTAAAGGAAGTGAAAATAAAGGGAACGTTTCGTTTTGCTCCATGACATTGGGAATATTCCATTCTGTTCTGATGTTTAATGATTTACTCAGGCGAATACAATTGTAATGTTTTTGTTGGGAACCGAAAGCGTTGATGTAACATTTATCATTCCCTAAAATTGGAGCAGTATTGAAGATTCAAAAATATTCTTATATATAATTTTTAAACTTCTCTGACTAGTAAAGGACCACGGTGACATAGTTTTCAACTCATACCATAACGGCCCGTAAATATATTATAAATGTGAGCTAAACCTATGCATAAAAACTTGTCATACATATTTGCAGTGAGAATCAGGGACCACACCCATCGCTTTTGCCTCCTGCACGCAATCTTCCAAACTGCAAGCAGGAGAAAAATAATTAAATGGCATACAGCAGCGCTCAAATTTAAATACCTGGGGGAGTAACTGTATGTAGAACAGAGAATAGGATAGAAGAAATAAAGGATAAGATACAACACTCGAACGTGACCTTTTTTTTTGAAAATAAAAAGACATCTATGAATAGGCAAATTTCAAAAAGAACTAAACTAAAAATGTATCGAAACTTTATTAAGATCTATATTAACGCCACTCAAACTAATGACAATGGCGAAAGAAGGACAAACAATGCTGTTAGTAGTGTTGGGATGAACGTAGTTTCATTTGCCTGTATAGCTATGAGTAAATATTGCAGGACAAAGATAGATAATGAATGAAACGAGTGCCCAAGGTTGTCTTCACGAGGGAAACAGAGGCAAACTCGACTCGTACTGTTTGCTTCTGCTTGCTCGGCATGGCTTTTATAATAGATTATATTTTTATTTTTAAACAAATAACTTACTGATAATCTGTTATTTCCCTAAAAAGTACATTGTTTGCATAAAAACGCGTTGCTACACGTTTATTGTCTTGAAAGCAATATGAAAGATCTACTACATGCACAAGCGCTTCATTCATGCAATGAATGAAATAATGATGCCTTGAATGATAATGAAACCTTTGTTCTCAACACTAGTTGCTAAGTCAGGAGCGAAAAATGATAAGAAAAATGCTGGGGAAAGTATTACTGGAAAGTGAAGTGTATAGAAGACGAACTAATAAGGAAATAATGAAAAACTGAGTGATAAAAATGTACATATTAGGATATATATATAAGAAAGCCGAGAATAAAATGGTTGGAAAAAATATCAGAGGACAATGTGAGGGCGCTGACCAATGGAATATGAACGGGAGAAGGGCGAGAGGCAGACCGATAATGAGGTGGATCGACGAGGTGGAAGAGCATCTGAAGGAAATGGGAGTTAACTCTAGATGGAAGATAATGGTGCAGGATCATAAGATATGGGGGGAATTAGGGATGAAAGCAAGAGAGATCGCCTGGATGGTTTAAGGTCAAGGATTTGATTCGGCCAATAAGAACCTGGAAAGCTGAAGCGATCGGCAAAGTCTCGTACGTATAGATAGATAGATAGATAGGTAGATAGATTGAAGTTTGCCCAAAAACTAGCTAAACTCAGACTTTTCGAACTAGTCAAACATTATGTATAATATAAATAGAATTTTAAATATTTAAAGAAATCAATCGGAAATTGACAGCAAAGTTATTATATACGAGTAGATTGAGGAAAAAGCTAAAGATCAGAAAACATGAAGAAGGATTACGCGAAGCTCTAGACTACTAAAAGTAATACTATGTAAAACATAAAACAAGGAGTATAGCAAAGAGGAAGGGACATGCCAGTTTATATTATCTAACCATGTTACGTAAATTATGTTACCAGCGGTTAAGTTTGCAAAATAAATGAAGTACTTAGGTATCTACTTCTTGCCAGCTAGATTCCTATATTTGCGTTTCATATGATGTTTGTGTGTTGGCGGTATAATAATACCGACACATACTGTCATCAATCATTTTCTCAGCAGAACATAATGTATTGAATTAACCATACACCCCCCAGTAATAATTTATATTGATCAACTGCCAGGTAAATAATAATACCCAGCAATTGTTCGCCTAGGACCTTAGCCATCATATTTGTATGCACGCCCGTGTAAACAGGCGAACACGTACACAATTCCTCAACCTCCGCACACACACTCCAACACCCGCCATTAAGCTAATATTAATATCACATGCCTTCGTATTCTCCGCAGTACAAAGACGCCTTCTATTAAAACACAAAGCATAATCTATTGACCAAAATTAACAAGAACAAGTCTATCTAACACAATATAACTTGAGTATTACTATATATAGAAACCACGGCGCATAGTGGGGACGTGCTTGGTTACATATACATACATACGATACACTGGATTAAGTTCAGGAGGAACTGCTTCAATTCTGTTAATATTAATTTGGAACGTTCTATTTGTTTCTTATTCGTTGATGGCTTCATTGTTCCAGAGTTTGAACAATGGGCAGGTGTTATTAACTCGTAAAAAATCTGATATCACCTAGTTTCACTGTTGATATCTATGTGTTCACGACCCAATATTGTAGAGTGTATGATTAAGCTATACCGATGATACCCCTCTGACCTCCTTTCAGTTTCAGTTGTAAAGGATTATGTTGATGCGAAGAGATTGGGTGAAAGTATCTAGGGACAAGTAACCATGAAAATTAAGTTTCTGTGAATGAGATTGTAGAATATCTCGAGGAGCAATTAAAGATTGGAAAACAAATGTCTTCTCCTAGGTAGTTTAAGTGGACATATAATACCAATCGTACGGGAGCAACGAAACCACAATCAAAAGATAACTGTTTTGTTTGAATATGTCTGCTCCAATTAATGTTGGCTTTAATTTTAATAGATTCATATCAGAATAGCTTTGTTTTCGTACTATAGACAACAATGCTGAATTAAGGTATTCTAGGTCGTTACTGGTCTGCTTATTTCGTTCAGAAATAATATAAATAATTACAAATAATCTTCTTTTTTGCTTAATTATTGTGGAATGAAGTGAATGATGATGTTGCTTGCTCTTTAAGCTTATTTGATATACCTATCTTGACACTGTCGAAATCAGTATAGTAACTTAACCCTTTCAGATCTGGTTGTATATCAATATTTGAAAGTTTTTTTTATACAATTTTAGGCTTTATGGAGATTGTGCTCATTTGTACATCATAATAAAAATTAATTCTAAGTATTAGTCATACTTAATAAATTAAGTCACGCTAGGATATACATCCCACAGAGAATGTTTATAGCAAAATATATTTCTTCTGCCCAAAGAAAAAAGATCAGGGGTCAAAGGGTTAAATTGTTCTATATATATCTGACAACCGAAAAATATTTCGTTTTTATATGCACATATAATCCCAAATGACACATTGTTGTTTATATGAATACATGGTATCAATACAAATGTTGGGTATAGAAATGAATCTCTCTGATACCATCAAAAAGAAATTGGTATGGACATGTGAGATTAATGTAATAAATATTTACTTATTTCTTTATAAAAAAATTATATAAAGAAATCAGTCACCCAACATGACTAAATAAATAATAAACACTGTCGCATAACACGCAAGAAAACTAATTAATGCACGAGCTGCTCGATGACACTGCCATTTTATCTAACGTACACTTGTAGTCTATTTTCAAAAATTGTATCGTACTTAGATACATTCAGCAAGATTTCTTCACGGACACTGTCAAATGCATTTCTATCTATAATTTTCATATCATCTACAGTTATTGTAGGCTGACGGTAAACAAACTTTTCACATCTACAAAAAAAAAATCAAGTTTAGCCAGGTTTGTGCCTCTTGCCGGCCATCTTACTGTATCTCATATCTCATTTTCCTACCCATTTACAGGATAATCTCTAGCGCAAATAGCGTGATAGATACTGCTGTAGTCTGGCACCCCGGGTTTCGGAAATTTAAATGTGTATTTTTATTTATTCCTAATCAGCCTTGTCAAAACAATGTTAGAGTTTCCGCAAGTTTTGTTAAGAATTTTTATTTAATTATTAGTAGCTTTTTATTTGGACGGTTCTGTATATTTAATCTCATTTATTTGTACATTTTGCGTACTCCTGTATTGTATAGTTTATTTGCTAGTTTTTTCTTAGCGTTGCGCTGTGCGTTGAACGCACGAGTTTGTAAATTTCACATATATGCCATGTTACCTTGAGGCCCGAGAGAGTTATCAGATAGACGAGCCCGCGTAGTTGTTGCTTGTTTTCGGTTACCGTTAGTGGTAAATTTCTTTCAGTTAAGATGTAGTTCGTTGTAGTGTAAAATCGTCTATCTTGTAATTCTTTAGTTAATTAGTATTATATATTTGTGCACATTACATGTAAGGCTTTTTAATATTATTCGTTTTAGAAGTAAGCGCGTTTAGAGTTTAAATTTTCCGTTTTTTATTAGTAATTTTCAATTTAATTTTATTTTATCACCTCGGGGCAGGTGAAGTGAAGCTGAGAGCTTGTTTTTTATTTCATTGTTAATTTTTTTTCTTTCTTTCTTACGTCATTTGAATTATAATTTTAGTTTGCTTTGAATTTTTAAAACCACGTGGATTTTTTTTGTGGTACTAGGAAAGTCCTTCTAGAACGAATTCACCATTTTGTTTGCTAAAGGATTTGCATTGTCCTTTCTTAATTGTAGAATCTTATGCAGGTTTGTTTTTTGCCAGGAATCATATATTTATGTTTTTATCCTGCAAATTGTATCAAATGTTTTTTTTTTTTTTTTTTATAAAAAATAATTTAATGATTGTATATCATTTAAATCACTAGTTTTTATTTTGAATCTGCCATTTCAATTTTTGGAATTTTAATGAAAGTCATTTTGCAACGCCCACTATTAATTTTTAATAAATTTTCTTTGAGATTTAGGAGTCTCTGGCGCCCTTTTGGATTCATTTTTGCTGGGCTAGCTAAATTAATTTTGTCATTTTTAATTTCTCTTTACTTATATGCTTGGACCATCAGTTCACAGCATATATATAACATTATAACATATTAATCTGGTATATTTATTAGATAAACACCTAATAGGAGCTGTGATCATTGGAAAGACGACCTGTCATCATACACGACAATGGCGGGGTGATCCCTGCGATAAACTGCCAGTACATGGGGCAAACAAAACATCTTAATCAACCATGTCTTCCATATATGACAGATATAGATATATCATTATTTTTTAAATAAATCGATTCATTTTTGTTTCTATCAAATCAAAAATAATCACTCATTTTGCTAAATTAACGGAGTTTATTTGTATATATTTTTATTTAAAGTGAAATACTTCTAGTCATTCGCTCAATCAAATGCCTTGTTTAAACAAAAAAAGATTTGTTAAGTGAAATATTCATTTAAATGAAATACTCAAATTATTTTGCAGTTGAAACATGATGTATATTTGAATTAATTGAAATAATTTGCTTAATTTGAATAAAACTTTAGTTATTATAGTTAGTTTTTGTTATTTTAGGAATTTTTAATATTTAAGGGTTGTATTCATAAGTCACTGAGTTGGTCTGTGATAAAATAGTTATTCTTAACAAATATCGATACCTGTGGTATTAAGTTTTTCTATTAAATTTAGTTTCTTGCTATTTACCGGGTAGATGGCTCTGATTTAAAAATTTATTTCTTTTTATTTTGACGTTTGCTTTAACCTCATTTTATTAAAGTGCCAGGAAAGTTTGAAACGTATTTTTGTATTAAATAAATTGTTTTATATAGTATTTACGATTCCAACATACGTACCTGTGATTTAAGAATCTCAAAAGTGGTAAAACATAGCATTTTGGGAAATAAATAGAGAGTTAAGCTTGTTTCGCGTTAAAACATTCTTTTATTTATAAGTCTGGTGTTTTTTACGACATTTGATAATTACTATTTTTCAAATTTTAATAATCCGAGAAGGGGCTTTGGAGCGCGCCATTAGCTGCCTATTCGTTAGCAAGCGCCTGGATTACTGTTTTGACAGGCGATTTGGTGCTCCTAGAAGCGTCCCGCGCCACCTAGCAGGTAGCAGGTAACTTTTCACAGTATTCTTTCACTTATCAGAGAGATCGCTGGGTGGATAAAAAACGACTATATTATTTTATTTTATTGAAAAAAAAAGAAAAAGAAAAAAAAATTGTATGCAGACAAACAAAATAATAAATAAATTGAAAACATAAATTTAATAATAATAATAATTAATTGTACTGAACTAAATAAAATAAATTTTTGAAATCTTGAGCATTTTATTCTGAAAAACTGAGCAATATATAGGCTTAAGGTAGGTTATATTTTGTTCGGAATTCACTTAAAGGGAGTAATAATGGGGGTATTGTATTTAAGAAAACAAAATTGAAGGCTATATCGAGGTTACGAATGCCGACAATTTTACCTTACAGTCATAATCCTGCAAAAAAATATAAGAATTTTTTTTTGGTATCTGCTACTGTTTCCGAGTTTTAGAGGAATTTTCTCCCAGTTAATTAAGAGTATTCGTAAAATTTATTTAGTATTCAGTTTTTTCCAGACTCTTGCAATGTTGGTTAATATTAACTCGGTACCAGGGACATGTTTTTCTGTACTTTCACACTAATTGTTTCTTGAAGAAAGAAAAATAAGTTGGCAACCATCGCTACGTCATTTATTAAAGGCCCGACGTCGTCAAATGCGGGGAATAATTAATATAAGAAATCTGGCTAATTATTACATGCAGAGCGTTTTTTTTATGGTTCATAAAACGGCGCAGCTGCAGCAGTATAATGTAATAACGAAGAATACGATATCTAGACGGCGTCATTGACGTTGTTCGAAGGGCCGTCAGTGCCAGTCAACGCTGCGAGTTACTGTGGTTATATGTATAGAGAAAGCGCCTGCTACGGATCGACACCGCTGGACGCGGGCTTCATGTCGGGGTTAATAATGACGTATAAAGTGAACCATTGTGGAAAGACGAGCGGGCATAAGATGTTATAAATTGCACTCGGTGCGAGTAAAATTGATACCCCTGAATTTTACCTCTGACCTAATATAGCGGGCTCGATCCGCTGTAGTTTACTGTTTGCTTCGGGTAGTGCCGGTTATCATAGACCTCCGTCATATGTTTATGCTGGAGATTTGCGAATGGAAGAGGTTAGGTTCTATGCGGTTGAACTTGAACGTTCTGCTTCATACTCTCTCCTGACGGAATTTTATGCCTGAATAAACTGGTGAAGCATTATATGGTCAACATAGTGTACTTAATGTAGTACATACAGCGTACACTACCGGCCTTTGAAGTTAGGACAAGTAGTAAATTACTGCTACTAACTAATTAAAAACGTCAGACATTCGAAAGAAAATAAAAATGTAGTCGCAGTAACAAAAATATAAATAAATAACAAGAAGAAATAAAAAATAAAACAAAACATTTTCATTAATATATTATACCTTCTTCGCGTCGAAGAACCCTCCTTTGGCTTTCAATACGGCCCGGACCACTCTTGCCATACGCTCTGTTAATTTTGTCAGAGTTTCTTGGGAAATATTATTGCATTCAGCTTGGAGAAGTCGCCACAGGTACTTTTTCGAAGTTGGGCAGACTTTCCTTACTCGGCTGAGCCGCTTATCCCACAGCAATTCGATGAGGTTAAAATCTGGACTCTGCGGAGGCCAGAGCATGATTTCCTCTACTTGAAACGCAAAGTAATCTTTGCAGATCCGTGCCGTGTGTTTAGGGTCGTTATCACGTGTAAACACGAACTTCCCCCCAATCAACCGCAATCCTGACGTTACAGCAATTTCTTCCAATATGCGTCTATAATTTTCTTTGCGCATAATGTCGTCAATTTTGACGAGATCTCCGGTATCCGCACTGCTAAAACAACCCCAAATTATAATTGAACCACCACCATGTTTTACTATGAGAGCGACACAATCGCGCAACATTCGCCCGTCCTTCGTGCGCATCTTACAGAATCGCTGTGCTTTTGCCCGAACATTTCGAACTTGGATTCGTTAGTCCAAAGATCATTACTGAAATTTTCTGCGGTTCTATTTTTACGAGTTTCGGCCCCATCGCTTTTTGGCGGTTCCCTCGATGAAGTAACGGTTTTCTTACCACAACGCTGCCGAACAAATCGGCTTCCCTTAAACGACGTTTAGTGGTTGTTGCTCAACACTTTAAGACATTTTTCCGCGAGGGTTGGGGCGGACCTGGACAATTCCGGTCTTCGGAGTGTTCCGGTGTCTCAGTAGCGACGAGTGGTGTAATGGACTGTATATTCTTCCTCGTATAATGTGGCAATAGCCGATCTTTTTTTCTATATTTATCGGCTTTCCCTCGGCATTGTTTAAATACTATTTTCACAAACACCACAAACTGTATCGTAATTGGTGTAGGAACTAATAGAATAATTCCCAACAAGTACGATATCGATTATTCCCTGCTATACTGGGAGACCTTTAGGAGACACCCATATGAAATTTTACAACCCTACTACGACCCACCCTTCTCTTGTAAACATGCCTGTCGGCGTTTCTTTAAATATTTGTAACGGTTTTATTACCTGCTATTAGGTTAAATTAAATTTTCTCTTTAATGGGCTTATTCTAATAATGATTTCCGTCTTAAATACGTTGTTGTTATGCTTACTTTATTGTAGAAAATTTTAGAATAATAGTAAAAGTGTTAAATATTAAAAAATGACCGATTGTATGTAACATATACCGTGTGAGAGATTTCATGAGCGATGGTGCTGGTCCTTAAAAAAATGATAGCTGACATATTTAATGCGTTGAGGTTGAGAGAATCCAACCTTAGTATAAAGTATGTCTTTTACCCCAAACGTTCCCTATCGTTTGGCGTAAAAATGACACATTTTTTATTTTCTTTCCCCCTTATAGTTAGATTTAAGTAAGTTGGCTATTTATGGTTGAAAAGACTGGTCAACCTTGTGTAGGAATTAATTTTTTGAACTGTTTAATAACATTATTTTATTAGTGCAATCATAAAAGTTTTAAAAATGTCTTATAATTACCTCACAAGATCCTATTCGTTTTCTTATTACTATAAATATAGATTCTTTGATGTATATTTCATAATTTTTTTTTAGTAAGTTGTCATTAAGTCGAAGAAAAAAAAGTATTGACACACGTGATCTTCCAATTCTATTCCTTTCAGAAAATGTAGGATGTGAGAAGGCCCCACCCAGGTCAGGTGAATCTCCCTCTTCGATTTCATATGCTCGCAGATGCAATGCCCTTGAATTGCACAGTGCTTATTTCATCCTGTTCCCCACAAAATCTACACTCAGATTCCTCTGCTAATCCAAGTATATACAGATATCCTTTCAATTTGCAACGGGCTGAAAGTGTTCCTGTTAATATGCGAATATTATTCTTACTCAAGTTGAAACATTCTGTAAACCTCTTCTGATTATAGGTTCCCAAAGCAGTACCAGCTTGCTTTATTCCGTGCAGATTCTTCTAATAATTAGATTTTTTTCTGTTCCATTTCTTTTTGCAACTTCCTCAGTATTTTACCGCTACTTATCCCGTAAAAGGTTTCAGGCCTTACAAATGGTATTCTAGCCCCTTTTTCTTCCAAGATTATCCGCTATTTCGTTTCCTTCCACTCCTGTGTAACCCGAAACCCAGAGGAGGGTTACTTTATTCCTTTGCCTAGCTTGTTTAATTTCCCTAGGCATTCCGAGATCATCTTGGAACTGATTTCATGTGAGCTCAACACCTTGGTGGTTGCTTGACCATCAGACATAATAATAATAATAATAATAGTATTTTATTTCCAAAAGAAACATACAATTCAAGAAAACGTCAGTAAAAAAAGTAGAAAAGGTAATAAACTCCATGTATAACTGTATACTATTATAATTTCAGTAGAAACAGAAAATCAGAAGGTATTCTTATAAAATTCATCTAATGAGTAGAAAGGTTTGGGTAAAAGGAACTTCTTCAACATTCTTTTAAAATTATACATCGATTGTGATGGTAGAGGGGAAGTGATTATAGACTTTAATACTAGTACATAAAATACTTTTATTCGTTAACGAAAGTTTGTGTATGGGCATCTAAATATCATTTTTTCTGGTATAATAATTATGAGGTGTATTATTTTCTAGTATAAGTCGATCTTTATATCTATGAACAAAGATTCCCACTTCAAGAATATAAAGTGCTACCACTGTCAACAGATGAAGCTCCTTAAAGATTTCCCTACATGTTCGTGGCCCTGCTCCAACAATCACTCGAGGAGCTCCCTTCTGAACAAGGAGAATTTTTTGAATATCTCTACTGGAACCCCACATTATAATGCCATACCTTATTCGTGATTCAATATCAGTTGTATAAATTAATTTTAAAATTTGCGTGCTAATTACACTTTTCAAGTGCCGAAGTTTATAAAGATAGACTTACTTATGGCTGAAGTTATAAATTCAATATGTTGTTTCCACTTTAAATCTCCAGAGAAGACAATGCCTAACGACTTAATATTTGTTTGTTTTTCTATGGTGGAATCACCAATTTGTATGTGAAATTCTTGTGTTAACGATTGAGGTGTTGCAGAAAATACAACATAATTAGTTTTTAAAGTATTAAGAAAGAGTTTATTACCAACACATCAATCATTAAGACGACTCAGTACTTGATTTGTAGAATTTTCTATATTTTTATCATCACTTACAAAAACAGTCGTATCATCAGCATAAATGGTCAAAAAATAACTTTTTATAAAGTTACCTATATCATTAATAAACAAGGTGAACAGCAAGGGTGATAAGATTCGCCCCTGCGACACTCCCACAGTAACAGCAAGTGAATTCGACTGAAATACCTGTCTTCTATTTTGTTCTGACACAGAGATTCTCATAAACTGTCTTCTGTCAGCCAAGTAAGAGACAAACCACTTAAGAGCAACACCTCGCACCCCAAGCAACTCCAACTTGTCCAACAAAAGACCATGCTGAACACAGTCGAATGCTTTGCTTAAATCGCAAAAGATGCCCACCGGCACTTTTTTTTCTCTAATTGCTGAATAACATACGTATACAAGGATAGTGTAGCAGTAATAGTTGATTTTCCATGTCTAAATCCGTGTTAATTGTCTGAAACTATGTTATGTTTCTGTAAAAATGAGTTTAAACTTTCCAACATAGCATACTCTAAAAGTTTACTAATACAGGAAATCATTGAAATAGGTCTATAATTCGCCATCTTGTTGATATTACCCTTCTTATATAATTGAATTACCACAGCGTTTTTAAACAAGATGGAAATACACCTTGTGCAAGAGAACTATTGGCAATAAAATAGGTTTTATAATTAAATTACTGAATTCTTTAAAGATTTTTGTCGAAATCCCGTCAAGACCCGGAGAACTCCTGCTGTTTAACCTATCAAACAACGAGAGCATTTCCGACTCCGTAAAAGCGAATAGAAAAATGCATTCATGATTTCGTTGTATGTGATTATTTGACTAAGTATTATTTGCAAATTTTTTGTTAAGATTATGTGGAAGGTCGTGGAAATAATAATTAAACGCATTTGCCATTTCAATTTTGGAGCGTATTATTTTACTTTCGTCTTCAATAAGAGTAAAATTTTGTGTTGTTCTAGTTCTTTTAGTTTATTTATTTACAATATTCCATGTCATTTTACTTTTATCAGGGGCACTTAGAATAATTGCGCTATAATAATTTTGTTTAGTAACTTTAACTAGGTTTTTATGAAGAAGTTGCATGCGCTTATAATTTTCTTTTAACACGGGATAATGTTTTCATAGGATGTACATGTCTTTAAGTTTTTCATTCGACTCGACAACAGCAGGTGTTATCCAGGGTTTGTCTGAAGATGGAGTATTTTTAACCCGTTTCCAAGGGAAAGAGCAATCATAATAATAATTAAAAATTGTGATGAACGTTTCAAATTGATCATTAACACTATCACAGAAATAAACCTCTTCCCATGATTCCTTTAATAAGAAATTAGAAAATACGATTTTATTATCTATGCTAAATATTCTTTTATACGTATAAGAATTGCTAGCAGGCGTTGCATCAGTATTTATATACAAAATAATCAAGCGATGGTCAGAGAAATCGACATATTTTACTATTGCTTCAATTTGTGTATTTATTGCAGTCCCTTGTATAGCTCTTGTTCTCCTCTTTTGCGTGGTCCACTCTGAGACTTGTTTGGGAGAATTTTGTGCAATAATTGCCACGTCATTCTGTACTCCGGCAGGTTTCTTCGTTTTATCAGGGATTATAGTGTCTTCTTTAGCAATTGTACTATAGAGGACACCACTGATTTTAGCGGAGTCTTGTTTATTTTTAGTTTTCGTAAAATTATTAGATTTCGCTGGAAGAGGCTTCGCACTCTCATTCAGAGTATTTACTTCTTTCTTAAGCAAATTAATTATAAGTTCCTGATCCTTTACACGACTTTCTTGTACATTTATTGACTGCTTTAACATTTCAATTTGCTCATTTTTGAAATTCATCGTAGTTAAACACAACTTATTTGTACAGGTTATATCCTCACTCTCAGATGCGCTGTTGAGATTAATTGCATCCAATAAAGCTTCTCTTGCTTGCAGATTTTTTTTTTACTTCATCATTTACTTGAAACTGTTCCGGGAATCTTCCGGTAATTATAATATCCACTAACTCACTCCTTTTAAGTCTATTTAGTTCATTTATAAGAGCACTAGTATCACACGCCATGTTGACGTACTTACTTTTCTGTATTTCGACATAATGATAATCTCCGGTTTTCGGCAATTCTTGTCAATATCTTGTCAACTCGACGCATTTTCCAATAGCGTCCGCCTAGAAGATACTCGGGTATTTGGCCAAGCTTTCAAAATACTTGGTTCTAGGCCCATATATTCCTATGCCAGTTTGTTCTGCCATTTTGGAACCATCACTCCACCATTTGATGGCATTTCTATCCAATTTCGAGATGAAATTTTGATCCCACTCGCTAAAAAACAAAACAATTACTTTTTTTTTTTATAAAACACAAGATAGACACTTAACATTTTATTTCGAAGTCATCAAAAGTCAATATATGCATATTACCACTATTGGGGAAAATAGGTATAAGGAAATAACTCTAACAAGAATTTTACTCCGGAAATGCGGACCCAAAACGATCTCCACATGATAGGTTGTTTATGAATCGTTTCCATATATAGTATACAGTATAGCTGTAATCGTAAAAATCATTCACGGGGAATTTGAATAAACGAAAATTTAAGTCGAGAATGATACGTAGCTCGTTCACTCATCGTTTCTTTCTTATGCCAAGTCGGGGCGAACATAGAAATTTAAAACATCGGTCTCCGGCTTCCGATATCACATTATCTAGATCGGGAACAATGGATGTGAATTTCTGTTTACATTACATGTAGTGAATACGCTCGGAATATTATATGTTCTGCGGTTAAACATATATGTACCTACCCATAAGTATTACCTATGTACTGCGTATGATATTGCACATTCAAACGCCAGTTTCATTTTTGAAACCCGAGCTTTTAACAACGAAAATGCAACGGGAAATAGCTTTTACGTTACGCAAGTTTCATTTTCCCGGTAATGCCGCATTGAAACGTCAAGACAGGTTCTGCACGGAGTGTATACTTACGTGTATATACATATACCTGTATGTATTTATATGTGCAGCATATACATACGTGGAAGACCAGTCCCCACTGCGGCAGAGACCGTATATTATACATTTATTATTTTGGAACGGATTTTAAGCACAGCATGTGAAGCAATCAGACCGCTGAACTTTCTCATATTTCACCCGTACTGCGGTTATTATTAGTTTGGTCACCTTTATTAAAGCTGCATTTAGAAATTTTTTTGCCGAATAGACCAGAGCTTTGTATGCATGTGTGTTGAAGTTCCTGCTACTATAATAGCTATATAGTGGTTGGAAAAACTTCTTAGTGACTGAAGTGCCCCAGGGAAAGTATGACAATATAAAAATATTTTCATACTTTTCCCTGGGTCACTTCAGTTGCCTAAAGTTGGACATATTTAGGGTTCAAAAGAATTCCAAGTATGTCCATTAGGGGCTCAGTTTCCAGGATGAAATTAGAAGTTTCAAGATTTTTTTTTCGGGATAGGGGAAAAATCTTCAAAAGACATTTGCTGCCTTGTTTAAAGATAGTGCCGGATTCTTACCGGCTAAAAAAACCCTCTCAGACCATGCTGTGGACTACCTGGGACTACGACGGCATAACTTCAGGTAGCTGGTCGTAAGGTGTTGGTAAGGGAGTTACTCCTGGACCTCTTGGCCAATAGTTCTTTGTCCCGCAAGTTCGTCATTTTGTCTGGCATTCAAGATGCTCCTGGCTAGGTGGTCTATATGTTGCCAATTCTCAAGAGACATTTTTCCGGCGAAGTTTTCTGGAGTTAATTCTCCCATATTTTGTATCAATCACAGTATTCCACCTGCAGCATTTGAAGAACATGCTCTGTATGCAATACGGACAAAAGTTCGTCCTCTTGACTCTATAGCGGTGGAGGTACCCATAAAAACAGCCATGGTCTGACAGGTTTGGGCTAGATGGTAGTCTATGTCACCGTGCTTTCTTAGATACCATGGTCTTAGATATCGAATTAACCTCCTGGTCCACCCGGCTGTTACCGTCTTCCTCTCCCCAAAAGTTCCAAGATTAGTTATAACTTTAATTGCATAGAATTTGGGTCTATAACAGCTATATAGAGTTTGGAACAACCTTTTAGTAACTGAAGTGGCTCAGGGAAAACTATGAAAATATTTTTATATTTTCATACTTTTATATGTCCACTAGAGGTTCAGTTGCCAGGATTAATTATTAAATCTAGTTAATTGACAGCATTTTGGTCAAAAACTTTTCTTGTGATATTATGAATTGTCGACATAATAGGCATTGCGGATTAAAGAAAAATAAATTTGAGACGTAGACTTGTTCGAAAGGGTATTTAGCGCTGTTTTGCATAGATGCCGTTAAACTACACTAGTTTTTCTAAATCATTCACGTGGAAAGTATGCCTAATCGCTGTAGAAATTTAATCGCTTCCCCTAACTTACCCAACACTAGAACAAATTATATGTTAGTGATTATATCGAATATGGGAGTTCCCAAACGCAAACCGTTGCCAATTTTGTAATAATTATTATCAAACTCACAAAAATGTTATTTTAAAACTAAATTTAGTATTTTTATAATGTTATCTACGCCACTGTCTTGTAAATTGCGTTGCTTTCGAAATGCATTATTAACTCTATGATTTTATCTAAAGTGAAATCTATGGAGACACTATTATATAAATTTTCTATATCTAGAGTAATCATAGTGCAATCAGTGTCATGATCTTGGAATTTCTATATTAATTGTTGTGGTTCTTTCTGTTTATTTGTATATTCAATAAAATTACTTAAATAATATAAAGATGGTATCGAATAGTTAAAAATATACACTGAGAGAAAAAAATTGTTTAGTTAACTGTTTCGCAATTAACATTATTTTCGTTTTAATTACGAGCAATGCCCTTCAAACCTTAAATTAACATTATGAAAAATGTTAATATTTTAGATTTGATATTTACTGCTGTAAGTTTATTTTTTGTGGGTGATGTAACTATTAAAGTGTTAATTGAACATGTTTGAATAGAACACTCAAACAAGAAAATTGTTGAATTAACCAAAAAGTAGGTATATCCTATTAAAAATAATTACGTTAATTTGTTAACTATTTGTTAGCGTTGTTTTAACAGTTGGGTAGTTACTTATGATAATTAAACTGAAGTAGTTAAGCCAAAGAATATATGTGGTTGGAATAAGCAAAGATTTGCCCTTGTCAAGTAGTAGGTGTATTGCTGTGAGTGAACTATTCTATAACAGCTGTCACACCTTCATAATTAATACAAGCTATTTAGATTACTTGTGATAAGGAAAGAGTATCATTAATGCTCGTTCACTAAATACCTGATATATAGAAGGTAATGGTTTGCTATAAATATACAATATACTTACCTTAAATTTGTTGTTCAACTTGTAGGTAGTGCAGGAAACGAGGAAGCAAATAAAATTAAATAAATAAATTTAAATAAAAAGCAGTATTATTTGTAATAGTTTTATTTTGTATAGGACAAACACAGTGACTACCTGATGTGAATGAAAGATATTGGTTTCACTTTAACAACATTTTTTTTTTTAAAACAATTTACAACGTAACAACAAAATGAACAAAGCAATAATAAAAGATAAGGTAAATGGGGCCCCCTTGAAACGTTATTTAGTTATTGAAATTATTGAAATCTAAACAAAGGACAAAGAGAAATATGGCTTTGAAGTTACAACTAATAACAAACAAAGAAATAATATACCTAGGCGGTAAATTTGCCGTTTACATTAATTTTAATCACTTAAATTAAATTATACATTGAAGTGTAACGTGAATCATCAACGTGTTACTTATTCCCCTGGGTGATTGAATTTAAAACGTTAGAGGTGAAGGTAAGCAGCCTCAGGTGTAACAATGCCTTGCAAAGTAATCCTTTTACTCCATTCTCCATTGTAGTAAATTTGTTTCTCTGCTATTTTTATAAATTTTCAGCTTTGCACTTCCATATGTTATGATAGCATGGTGGTTGCCAAATTTGACACATGACGTTGAACCTACATCTCAACTAGGGTGTGAACCTGACGTTCTGTACCCTTTCCTCTCTGATAGAAAGGGCACTATTAAGTCGCTGATTGGAAGTAACTTGTGATAAGTTACTCTTCAGGGGAAATTGATGATCGTCATTTGAAACTCTAATCCTAAGCTAAGTAATTTTTGGAAGCTTTACCTCACTAGTAGGTGTCGAAGGCGGTCGTCAGGGTTTGACACCTTGGACTTGGAACCTACATCTCAGCTAGGGTGTGAACCTGAGGTTCTGTATCCTTTCATCTCTGATAGAAGCGGCACGATCAAGCCTCTGGGGGTGGGTTTGACACCTCATCGAATACCAATCGGTTGTAGAGAAATGTATATTTAATATGTATGAGAAATAACACAGCATCATCTATTTTTCAATCGTGTAATGTAATTGCGCAGTTGTGGTCGGTAATGTAGAAAACGAAAGCTGTACATCTGCATTTCTGTAAATATGTATCTTAGAACATTATTTTAATATACATGCTTAATAGACTATATCACATTAATAATTATATAATGTATTATTTATTGTTTAGATTTTTATTTGGCATCTGGTGATGTTACAAAGCGTAGCAGCATGCAAGCAACTTTAAAGCATAAAAATAACATGATAAAATAAATATAATCTTTCTTTGGCTGTAAGATTCCTTTACACCTATTCCTTTACTATAATTAAAATATATCTATCTCTATCTCATTCTAGATATTTTTCTTGGTTTAAATGCAGGAAATTATTTAATTTTTTTTTTCACTTATACTAAAGCATAATCAGTGTTATCAATAATTAGTTTCCATTTGTTTCTTGGGAGGCTTTTTTTTTAATATTTCTATCTTCGCTTCGTGTCTAATTACTTGGATTAGACGCAAAAGATCGTGAACAACTGGGAGTTAACGAGCACAATTCAATTTTGACTCATAACCGAGGTGCATGCATTATTATATGCCAGTAAAGCGCTCTGAAGGAACACATCGGTGCAGCTGTAAATAAACTTTCAGTTGGAAACCGGAAGACGTAAGATAGTCGCAAGGGAAGAAAATAGATACATAGGAGCCGACTAAGCTGCCGGCGCCTCCGCCTTTCTTTTTAATTAAATCAACCCGATATGAAATTATAAACTTTGATGGTCTTCGCGTTGTTCCTTCCTCGTTCCTTACTGTTTCTCGTGTGTTCCCATGCACAGTCATTACCACTACCACCACCTTTGACGACCGACTTTACCCTTATAATAAACGGTCTCCGACTTCTATACTATATGAGGTTAAAAAGGTACGAGATAAAGTTGCTCTGTAATTGCGAAACCTTGTTTCATACTTGCTGGTTAGCCTTTTATGGCGTTCTACTTCTCTCTGTCTATTCACCACGGTCTCTTTACAATCTTAATCCCCCGACTTGCCGCGCTAATACGATTGCAATATTAACCGCTTTGTTATTATTTCCAATTACTACTGTTACCTCCTAGCTTACGTGTTAGACTGCCGTACGTGTTGAAAGTTTAAAGACTTAAAGCTCCGGGACCTTGCGACCTATTCGGAATACTTTATTAGGTTTAATATGAGGGTGGGGAAGGTGCGCGAACGCCCTTTGTGTTTACTGTTTGTTCTTTGTGTGCGCTTTAATTGTTATTAAAGGGAAATAGGGAATCGCGTATGGCGCTGGTGATGAAAGGGTTAGCAGAATTGACGTTAATATTGGGAGCAGTTAATAGAAGTGCATAAAGTTTTGATTAAAACGTCCGATAGCGCATATAATTCCGCTCATGGAATTATATGCGTTGAACTATAATCTGCACAATGCACTTAAGAGAATCCGGATAAACTAAATAACTTAACGATTATATATTGCGCTGTTCTAATTACAAAAGAAGCTATATTAAAGACTAGGTAATGCTAAATGTATTTGATTTACCTTTACGAGAGAACATTGGCAACTTGAAAATCCAATAGAGGCTGAAAAACCCCGAGTGCCCTTCTAGTTTTTATAATTTATTTAGTTGTTCTTTTATTTACCTGTAAAAATAAAATCGCTTTTATATACAGGACGGTGCTTTGTTAAAAAAATTTGACAGTTATTGATAGTACCAATAATTGAGCGTTGACTACAGCTAACAGATAATCTAATAAAAGTTTGCATAATAGAAAGAATTCATCTTTTTGTTACGAACAAACATAATTTAACAATAATTGGTAGAGATGGTGATTTTTGTTGGCATGCAGTAACGCACACAGAGAAAGAAATCATTAAATCGAAGAAATGTTTCTTTGCGACTATTTAAAAGAACGATTTTTTGCAGTCAAAATATTCCCTTCAATTAAAAATAGTGTTATTTTAGTGAAGGAAATACATATTAACTGAAGGAATTAGTTCTTTAAATAGCTGTAAATAAATGTTTCCTTAATTCGAAGAATCCTTTTTATGTGTAATATTAGTACATACTCCCTAGGGAAAGCGTGTGAATCGATTTGTATTCATATACGTGTAGTATATACATAATGCCAACCGATGATGTACAGTCTGCGCCACAGTGTGCCAACAAAAATCACCATCTCTAATAATAATAATACCTGCCAGGGGCATAGCACACGTATCAATAATTATCTCTTGTTACCTCTACATTAAAGCGCAATGTATCAAAAAAATCCATACTACATTGGCCATAAACAAGTTACCCCGTAAAATAAAAGAAATGTCAAATTTTAATGTATACAGATCAAACAGTCCACCTATAGTAAGGGTATCGTATGTCGGAACCATTCGTGATACCTCGTGATATAACGCTTCGCTCGACGGCGCGCGGTTGCATTTTGTTGGCGAAATAAAGTAATTCATACTATCTCTCTTTCCGAATAGTTCCGACCTGCGATGGCTCGACTATAGGTCGACTGTATTGATCTGTATAAGAAAAGTTGTATATTTGTTGGATAAACACAGTTACAGTGTTGACGATTTTTTGTTGATATAATTATGCCCGTTTCTTTTTCTCTGTAACTTGTTTCAGGCATGTGGCTATATGGTTTTGAAATATTTGATTATCTATCTACCCATTACTTGGGCTGTATAGACGTTTATTTCATGTTTTAATATATAAATAAACTGGATAAGGTTGATAAAAGTAACAGCACTGAAAGGAACAATGATAGCTGTTTGAACACAAGAAGGGACAACTAACCAATTATTAGGTTAATGATTACTCATTACACCTTCTGCTGCTATATTAATTAAGGAGGATGGGAGTCCATCTTCTTCTTTTACAGACCTGCAGTTGTTAGCATAGCATTTGTAGATGATGTCGCGGTTATCGCAAAACAAAATACTGGAAAACAATAGTCATCACTCAAAAATACGGAAGCATAGACTAGAAATACACCCGGAAGAAAAGAAGTTCTTGGACCATTGCAGACATAGATGTAGTAATGAATAACTTGAAGAATAAAAAGGCAGGAGAAAAGGACACTACGTACCTTAAATCGCGAAGACCTACACCCTCACATCATTTTTTTTTGTTTTTCGAAAACGGTGAAAGAGGCTGTAAATATTTTTATTTAGAATTGTCTGACATAGAATCTCCAGAAACACTGCAGTCTTTTGCTTTTTGTATTTCGTACTCCCATTTCCGCGCCCATTAGGTTAAAGTCTAGTTCTGCTATAAATATAAGCTCCATAGTCAGTCCTTTAACTCCTTCGACATATCCTTGTCCCATGGCCTATCTTGTCTGTGTCCAAACACCAGTATTTTTAAGTATTTATGTGTACTTCCGTTGTTCTACTAAATATCTGTATCGAGCCGATAGCCCACACTCCTTACTTGTCATTACCGGTTTGTTGCTGACCTGAATTCAAGGCTAGTATCCTTCCCCTCTTGCAAGGTCTTTGGATTCAACAGTAGTTAAATCCGTGCCTTTTCAAAGATTCGTTATGGATGCTTTTGTCTTTAAAGTATTGGTCAGATCAAAGTGATTTTAGAAGTCGATGGTTGAACCTGTATTTGAAGGCAATGTTTGAAATGGATCAATAGGTTAAATTACTTCTCGAAATCTATTCTTGTAATGCTTTGAGATGTCGACTTCAATTTTGTTCAGTATTTTGTTCATTATGTACAGCATGAAACATATCCTGTAACATGCGAAAATATTGATAAAATTTGTCTTCGTGATCCGCGAGGCCTTTGTACAAAGTAAAATACTGCCTTCTATGCTGCTCTTGACAAGGATGCAAGCATTTGGGTACTTACGACATTTTTTCCTTCTTTTCCTACACGACATCCTTTACTAATATATTCATTTGTATTTTCTTCATCCAGAATGCGACCCATATTGGCTAAATCACAACTTGAAAAGTTTTCAAACATGTCCTCGTTTGTTAGGAGTGCTGGAGGACCAAAACAGGTCTGGTCTGGGATCAGAGCAGTTAGGTGTGAAATGAAATTCCTTCATGGTGACCAGACCGTGACTAGACTGTGACTTGACCAATAATGTGAATCGTCCTAAAAGAAATCGTAGTAAGCTCCTTTGTAGACATTAGTAAAGTACACTGTAAAAAAAGTTGCAGTAAAATTACATGTAAAATCGTTGGTAACAAAGTTGCCTACAATTTTACAGGTAAATTTGGCTTCATAAGGTAAAATTTCTACCATCCAGTAAATTTCATATGCTGATGTGTTTTTCAAAGATTGTACCGTAAAATTCGTATGTAATATTTATATGAACTCTATATTTATCGAACACTGAAGTAATTTTTATATGTATTTTTATAGAGAGAGCAAGCAACTTACCTAATTCTTTTATTGCACCTAATAGGTCATACTGAATCGCTCAACCAGGGATCAAAAATGAACACGCTTACGCGAAACCTACGATTGTTTGTGACGTACATGATATCATTGAGCCAATAATAAGTTCGACAAACGAATAAAATTACCTACGCGCACAGATAAATAATCTAATAACCAATCACATTGCGGCGTATAAATTTCGTATTTTCCATGTTATCTATAGTAGTAGTCTTACCCAAAAATTCAAGTAAAAACAAATAAATATAAAAGATCCTCATATTTTTACAGCAAAATTAATAGTTCACTAGTAAAATTACTTTTAAAGTGCACTAAATACCCCCAAAAAATGTCAATTTTACACTTTTAAGTAATTTTTGAGAGTAAATACAAAATTGTACATGTTTTTTCCTTTATTTTCCTTTTGAATTTTGTTTACATCTTAAACTTACATGAAAGCTATAAATTTTACCGAAATTTCTTTTTCCATGTTAAATATCTAGAAAAACATGTAAAACAAAATTTACATGATTTATTGTGGTAAATTCACAACGTTATTACATGTAATATTCGTGATTTACCATGGCAAAATTACTGCAATTTTTTACAGTGTAATGCTAGACCTTACCTTTGTTCACATTATGGTGCAGAGCTGCACTCAGAATTACTAAGGAGGAAACGATTAGGCATAGACCTTAATGTTAATGTTAATGTACTTTCTTTTTTAAAAAGATTTGAAAGAAATTGAAAGCCCATGCAGAGTACAAAAAAGGGAGTTCTTTTTTATATTGACTGCAAATCCCTAATAATTACTTCCTTTTTTATTTCTTCTTCTTCTTAGTACTTCCACTTAGTAAGTTTTATTATAATTAATAATATAATACGATGATTGAGAAAATTATAATTTATACTAATTCTGCTTTGCTTTTTCCATACGTAATAGAAAGTATAATACATGGAACTATATTTCTAATACCCTAATACAGTACTACATTACCCTGCTCTAACGTTCAAAGTTACTTCTTCTCTCATATTTACCTTATTTCTTAAGATCGCTCTTTGCTTATACTAGGTTTACAGAAATTTAGATTTTACCGCCACTGTTATTTCCCTTTAAGTAAACGCACAGTTAATTGCATCCGTTTTTATGGCCCACACGCAGGGAGGTAATTAATATAAATGAATGAATTTATAAGTAAAGTTTAATTGTATTAAAACTAGTTTCCCCTTAACTTAACCGAACGATGTATCGTCAAAGTTCGCAACAGCTAATTAAGATATGCGCGGCGCCAGAGATGACGACGATAATGTTTTAAAAGACTCCTGTTAAACGCTAATGAATATAAACTGTACTTGCCAAAGCAGTATAGGAGGGTGGTGTATTAATTTGTAAACACCGTATTTCCTGGATCGCACGCCAAAATTTGTCTGGCATGGGGAACAGTTCTTTGCGCCAGTTATAATACGTATCTGTTTTATTTGTGCGAATTTAAATTTATACTTTCGTTAGCTCGTTTAGTTTGGAAAACACGAATGCATATGTTGGGTGTACTTTATTTAGTTCAGTTCATGTCAGAATTGTATGTAATAATACTTATTTTGTTTTTTCAGGTAAGTTCCCAGTTGAGCGCAGCTTATATTTCATTCTCAAAGTTTGTAAGTATACTTAATTTAATACCTGTTACCAGTAAGTTACATTTTTAAAATTATCGTTGGTGCACAAGAAATTAAAAGAAGTGCAGCTATTGTATATGTAAATAAAAAATCGGTATGCCACTTCTAACTTTAGTTTCCGTACTAAACTAGTATTAAGATCGTCACCCACACCATCATATTGCCATTTATTAGAAGCTCCCGAGAATCTTAGAGTAGTTTGTATAAATAGCTCTACATCTGTCGGTACGATTTAGGTAAGAGCAAGTTGGTAATATTTTTTACTTTTGAATTTTTCTAATGACGCAAATATGTGTTTCTCTTAATAAGACTCTCCAATCCCATGATGTTTAATTACGGAAGTGTTCCATTACATATATGGAAAAAAAAATAGATATTACAACGTTTTTAAATATTAATTATAAATATAATCATTGGTATTAGCTGGGGGACAATAATACATCATCTAATAAATAGTATGCATTCATATATTATTGTTTATTAGAAAAATTATGCAGTCTAATGTAATTATAATATAACTAATTATAAAGTTTGCTGTCACTATTTTTATTATCTACTTTTCTCAGTGTACAATTGGTTAACCAATCTAGTTTCTAACTATGATGTGATAAAAGAACCGGGTAGTTAGAATAACTGTTAAGATCCAATATAAACGGTTGCAACGGTTTACCTGCAGCGGTTATATGTTCATAGCATTTCACTCCTTATTTTCGGAATACTGAACTTACAATAGCTTCCTTTTTTACAAAAGGAGTAGAGCTTTAGGATTCCAGCAAACGATCAAAGCAACAGTTGCAAACAGAAGTAGTAATAGGCACTCCTGTTCCAACTCTGGTTCAGTCTTCAATTTGGTTCAACCAGGTTTAAACTTTGACGTCAGAAGAAACATAATTAAAAATTGTACTGGGAAGAAGTAAGGGTGTAGTCTTAATAATCAACTGAAATAATTCGGATAACCCCACAATCTGCTTTTCGTTTTAATTCTTTATTGCCAACATTTTTCAGCACACATTTGTGCTTTCATCAGGGCCGGATTATGATAAAGTTCAAAATCCTCTCGTTTTTGATAGAAGGGAGTATTTAAAAATGAGGGATTTGGAATCAATGAGATTATTTGTTCTTGTTTCTAAACGTTCATTAGTATTTAGGTTGTCAAAGGTTAAATAGGCAGGTACTTCATTATTATATGCAAATGTATGTATTGAGTAACCCGTACACATTTATGAAGTGAGAATATTGTAGATAGTTTGGATAATATAATTAACTATGGGTCGTTGCTTGAATATGAAACTAAGTCCTCGGACATAGCCTTGTTCGTATGTATTAAAACACCTCTGTGGTTTACCATTAATATTATTCATGCTTTTTGCATTACCTCTGCGGCATAGGTTTTAATTTTACTTATCATTTTTATAATTTCACAATAGTTTTTATGAATGCTTGTTCTACGTTACTTCTTAAATTATGATGCACTTTCAGTTTTCTGTGGAGTGGTTTTGTTATTTATAGTTAATATTATCCATAGATGATGAGCCGCAATCGAGGAAACTAGGGGGTGTGCTATGTTTGTTTGGTTGTTGGGGATAGTTAGTAAATGAGATTGACGTGACAGTTTTCAGTGTTTATGTCTGTTGTATGAATTGTTCACCGTTTTTTTTATTATTTCTTACGGTAATAAAGATACCATCCATACAAAATATATTATTATTTATCACCTTTCAAACCGACGATTCCACACAGAATAAGAGGTTATGGGCCCAGCACGCTTCCACTGCGCAGGAAGAGCTTTCCAAAGTCTTGTGCGAGCAGAGCGACCGCGCCGTTGGAGCTGATACACTCAGATGTTGTGGGCAAGATAACACCTACTACGAAGGGAGGTTCTAAGTACTTCGTAACCTTCATAGACGACTACACTCGTTATGCAGTCGTTTACCCGATGAAAACGAAGGGAGAAGTTCTGAACAAATTTGATAAGTATAGAAGAATGGTCGAAAACTTGCACGGTACAACCATTAAGACGCTTCGCAGTGACAATGGCGTGACGGTACCAGGAACACCCCAGCAGAACGGCGTTGCTGAAAGGTATAACCAGACGGTATTAAACACCGTGAGATGCATGCTTGCCCGAATCCGGAATCGTGACGACACTCTGGGCAGACGCTTTAGACACTGCATGTCAAGTACGCAACAAATGTCCATCGACAGCAGTAGAAGGCAAGATCCCCGAGGAAATGTGGACAGGTAAAGAAGTAAGACTGGACCATCTCAGGATTTTTCGGGTGCAGAGTGTGGAGCGTGACGGATGATAAGCAGAGAAGATCAAAGCTGGACCCTAAGGCTAAGGAATGCATTTTTGTCGGATACCCGGGGGACGAAGGGATATAAGTTATGGAATCGCGAAAAAGACTCATTCCTAGTAAGTCGAAATGTTAAATTTGATGAAGATTGCTTTCCTTGTAAGAAGACAAAGAATATGAAGAACTTTGTATTCCCACGAAAGCACGAGAAGCAGTGGTGAGCCTTTATGAGGACGCAGGCAACAAACCAAATAACGAACTGCAAGAAAACGGACAGAAAAGGGTGATTAATGATGAAATTTCTTTACAAGAACCGATTCCACTATCCCAACCTACTACACCTGACCGGCCTACCGACCTACCAGCAGTAAGACGATCGGACCGGATAGCTAAACAACGTAGAGGTGAGGGAACGCATGCAAGATGCCCCACCTGTATGTTAAGTAGAGGCGCAATCACACCAGACCCAACCACGCTAACAGAAGCTCTCACTTCACCAGACAATGAAGAGTGGAGGAAAGCCATGAAGGAAGAGATTGGGAACATGGAGCGTAATGAGACCTGGACCAGATTCAAAAGACCAGAAGGAAGACGGGTCATAAAGTCAAAATGGGTGTTCAAACGAAAACATGACAAGGACGGAAACCCAACCCGTTATCGCGCAAGACTAGTAGCGCAAGGATTTAACCAAGTAGAAGGCGTTGACTACAACCAGACATTTTCACCAGTCATAAAGATGAAGTCTATCCGAACGCTATTGGCCATTGCGGTAGAGAGGAAGTGGAGGATACACCAAATGGACATTACTGCTGCTTATCTAAATGGTACACTAAAGGAAACGATATTCATGGAACAGCCTAAGCCTTTTGACAACGGTAATACGGGAGAGGTTTGTCTGCTGAAGAAGAGTCTGTATGGACTAAAGCAGTCTGGAAGAGAGTGGAACCACACCCTTAATGCGTTTCTTACGAAGATAGGAATGATAAGGTCAAAAGCGGATCCATGCGTATACATGAAGGACAATCTATTGATAGGAGTCTACGTCGATGACTTACTCATAGCAGCACGAACCGATGAAATCGCAAACAAGTTTAAGAAGAAGGTGAGCGACGAGTTTGAAGCGAAAGATCTGAAGGAAGCAAAGAGTATACTAAACATCAGATTGACGAGACATGAAGATGGCTCACTTACGCTTGATCAGAAGGTCCACATCAAGGAACTTCTGAGTGAATTCGGGATGGACGAAGCTCGCGGTGCATCATCACCGTTGGACCCCGGAACAAATTTTTTGAGATCTTCGAATACTAATGAAGTGATAGATAAGTCAAAATATCGACGAGCTGTGGGAAGTTTGCTCTATCTGGCAAACGGGACGAGACCAGACGTTGCCCATGCAGCTGCCTATCTGAGCCAATTCAACGAGAATCCAACGCAGGAGCATTGGACAGGAGTGCGCCACTCGCTTCGATATCTCAAGAAGACCAAAGACTATGTCCCTTACCTACCGACGTACCGGGAAAGGAATTCAAGTCTTCTGCGATGCAGATTGGGCTAATGATAAGACAGACAGGAAGTCTTATAGTGGATACGTGGTTCTACTGGCAGGGGGAGCATTATCCTGGCGAAGCAGCAAACAGAAGACCACGGCACTCGCCACCGTAGAGGCTGAGTATATAGCCATGTGCGAGGCAGCCAAAGAAGTGATGTGGCTACAATCGTTCTTAGGAGAAATCAACGCAGCCGAATTCTCAACGAAGCCACAAAGCATCTTTACTGACAACCAAGGAGCTATGGCTCTTGCTGACAATCAGGTAACGTCAGAACGAAGCAAACACATCGATTTGCGACATTTCTTTTTGAGGGAGAAGGTAGAAGACGGCATTATTAAGTTTACGTATGTAAGATCCAATGATAACGCTGCAGACTTTATGACGAAGGCCTTAAACGGAAGAAAGACTTCAACACTCGCAGATAGAATAGGAATAGGCGTCTCATCAAGGGGGAGTGTTATTTATAGTTAATATTATCCATAGATGATGAGCCGCAATCGAGGAAACTAGGGGGTGTGCTATGTTTGTTTGGTTGTTGGGGATAGTTAGTAAATGAGATTGACGTGACAGTTTTCAGTGTTTATGTCTGTTGTATGAATTGTTCACCGTTTTTTATTATTTCTTACGGTAATAAAGATACCATCCATACAAAATATATTATTATTTATCACCTTTCAAACCGACGATTCCACACAGAATAAGAGGTTTTCAGTGGCGGCTGGTGCATAAAAAATATGGCGGTTGCAAATTTTGTGAATACCTTTTACTGACTATAGTGCTTTATTATTATTTTTTTTCTTAGAGTGCTTATAAACAATTAATAAAAATACTTTTGAAACTCACTAATATACTGACTTTATTGAAATAGAAACTCCATGCAACGATCTTTGGTAATAGGGTAATAGCAAATTTATCTATAACTCTTTGATTAAAATCTAAAATACTTACGATTTAACACTTGATACTTTCGAATTAACAAAGCGAATATTATTAAGAAGTAAGGATTACGGTAACCACAATTGTAGTTAATGTAATGTAATTATTATGTTTAAATTACTTTTTCTTCAAACCTACCCAGCCCACACTTTTGCAAACAGGTTTTCTAATCTTTACCCATATAGTTACATTCAATAGTTATATGTGTTGCAACCATTGCTGAAAAGATGTCGCTTCTCCTATTTCACTTAAACACGGTTATAAAAAGTTTATTTGGTGCATTTACCGGATAAAAAAGTATACCGGCGAAGGAGAATTCGCAAACGTCACATACAGAACAAAATAAATTAATGCGATCAAACTCCTCAAATGAAGAACCCCTTATTCCTTATCCGACATCCAGCATTACTGTACGCAAATTTCTACTGAAAATTCAGTTTTGCATTTGCGGCAAACAATATGCATTTATGCTCCTTTTATAAGCAGGTTATGTCACAAATTGTGCCACAAAACTACACATTATGTTTCAAAAAACACATTATACAGTAAATAAATGTTCACAACTAAGTATATTAATTATAGCAACAGTGTAGTTAATCTTTGCGCAAAATCTTAACGTCAGTTCACTACACAGCTTTGTAATAGTAGCAAAAATACTGTAAATATTTCGTTCACGATTAGTTGCAACTACTACCACTGGCCTAAACTTAACTTTGCAACAAGTGATCCGCACTTAATGCTACTGTATTATATATACGTTCTTTCAACATAAATTGTATAACAAAAGTGTGCATTTTGTTGCAAAAAATGCCATAACTTTCGTCAAGAATTTTGTGGGAAATTTTAATAAAATTGTACTCGTCCCTATATGTTCAACAACTTGAAACTTTATAATTGTTTGAAAATTTGCAAAATTTTTTTTCTGTGTGATCTTACACCGCTTGATTTTTTTCTCTGGGGTCCATCTTAAGTCTAATGGTATGCCACGTGTTCAGCTTCTTTACAACAGTTGCGCCAAAAAAAAATGTTGAAGAATGCTAACGAATACCTTTAGAAACGTTGCGAAATGTCAGGAGAGCATTTGAATTATTGCAGGTGGTCATAATTTTGAACATTTAATAAAGTAAAATCCAAACCATTTCATTCCAATCGTATTTTATTACAGGTTGCAAATTACGCATTTTTTGCTTATTAATTTGAAAAAAAAAAATGAGTTGATAAATGTTAATGGAATTAAAAGAGCTTTTTAATGAGTGGTCACAAAACCCAGCTTCCCTATTCAAATTTTAAGGAATGATCGTCGGAGCCATCATCAAAAATTATCCTCCTTCATATGAAAGTTGACAGGTTTCGGAATTTTATATAAAACACAGCAGGTAAACAGTTATTTGAGATAACGAATACATGATAGAAATGGAGAGTTTGATTAAATGCTTGTTGATTATTTTTGTGGTGAAAAGTTTAAAGTTGATTCCTTTTAGATAGTTAGATGATAGAAGAAGTGCTCCACGCATTAAGTGGCAAGCAAATCAGATCTTTTAACTAAATTTAAATTGTAAATTGTGTGATACCCTTGCTTGATACTCTAGTTTGATAAATGTAGCCGGTGCTGAATAATATTAATAAAGCGCCTAATATTCCAGTTTGTAAACGAACTCAAGTGGATTTCCATACACGCGCTGACTCCATTTGCCGCGTTCCCTCTCCGAACATTTCCTGCCTTCGAAGAGAATTCCGCTGAGAGTAAATGTAGCACCAATGGAGCCCGAGAAAGTGTGTACGGCGAGAGAGGATCGGCGGTCTTTTCTTACATTAGCGACCCGAGAAAATTTTCACGAAACGGAGAAAATATAATGTGAAGAAAGGGAGCCAACCGGATGTGATTTGTTTTCTTTTGTTGCCTGCAAAATTTTCTACTTAGAAAGCCACCGCCCTTGTTAATAAATAACGTCGGCTGGAAGGGAGTTTTATCTTTGTGTGTAATACACGGTTTAGTGAAGTGTACATTGTTATTATTGTTGTTCCTCTGGTGTCGGCCAGTCTATTGTTGCGGACGTTCGCCGCTGCCTTTCTTTTTCATTATACTGCAAAGTTTATGTAAAAGACGTAAATAAAAATATTTTAAATAGAAATTCCGTGAATGTACATTTGAGTACTCGCTTCTAAATATACTCACTGACGTTCTAAGTGTTAGACACCTAGAAGGAATAATTTGTTGAACTTGATTTTTTGGAAATGTGACAGCGCTACGAGTACATCAAAAATGAAACGATAACTTTGTAAGAAATTTCATTAATATGTACCTAATACGAGAAAATAATAATAATGATAATCAACTATTTACAAGTTATTGACTGCAATATCTGAGAAGATATATCAACACCTCCAGCAAAATAGCGTATTAGACCAACAGCAGAAAGGATGCCAACGCGAATCGAGGGGCTGCAAGGAGGAGCTGGTGATTGATTCTGTCATGACGAACAACGGTAGACGAATGAAGGACGACCTTTCCATGACGTACATCGACTATCAGAAGGCATTTAACAGCGTACCCCCACGTGGCTGTTACAAGTCCTAAAGATATACCGGGTCCAAAGCCATTTTCTGGACTTTCTTAGTTACACCATGACTAGATGAAATGCTACACTGCTTTTAAAGACACCCACAACAGCAACAAACGCTGGAAAAGTAGTCATCAGAGGGAGCATAGTCAAGGGGGATGCTCTAAGCCCCCTGTGATTCTGTTTGGCCCTGAAGCCATTAACATCACTGCTAGCAGTACGGGAAAAGGACAACTGTATAGGTAAACCGGCAATCGAGGTGAACGACCTATGGTACATGGACGAATTGAAATTATACGCCACTCGTAAGAACCACCTTCACGATCTCCTGGACTGTGTGGGGCGGTTTAGCAGGGATATATGGATGGATTTTGGGTTAGATAAATGCAGGATCAGTTGTATGGTGAAGGGAAAGTGGGAAGAACACGAAGGACGAAATGTTGGAGGAGGACAGGGCTTGATCTGTGGGTTGAAGAGGCACGAACATTATAAGTACCTCGGATACCTGCAAGCGTTGGGCATAAATTATAGGACAGCTAAAGAACAAATCACCAACGAGTACATAAATAGAGTAAAAGCGTTGTTCCATATAAAACTCTCAGCAATAAACTACAACAGCATACCGGACATACTGTTGATAGACAAGCAGAGGAGGCATGTACACATTATAGACATAGCCGTTCCGCTAAGTGCCAACATAGAAAAACCTTTCAGCGAGAAAGTCAACAAGTACTTACCATTATCGGACGAGGTGAAGATGATGTGGAACATGGAACACGTCACTATTGTCCCAATCGTTCTCGGCGCAACGACTGAAGTTCCCTATAAATTGCACAAATCACTGGAAACGTTGAAACTCAACGAACACACATACCCCCCATTACCTGACACATGTAGCATAATACGCCGTGTGCTTAATTGACTGTTAGCTACTTAGCTGAGCCCAGTACTTGTGACCCACACCGTGCATGGGATAAATAATAAAAAAAACCGCAATATAAAAGGCATAAAGAAGGAAATAATAATAATAATAATAATGTGTAAAAGCGACTCCGTAGCAGGGTACGCCCCCGTACACGTCTAGACATCGACAAAATGATATGGTCGATATCTGCTTGTGGCACTTCGTTCCAAGGAAGTCGAACTTCGTGAATTAACTGCGCCAGAATCTGTGGAGGATGGTGCAAAGTGGAGAGTCTTCTCTTCAATATATCCCACACATGTTCAATCGGGTTTAAATCCGGTGAACGGAGTGGACACGGTAGAACATTAACGTTTGCTTCTTGGACAAAGTCCATGTTTCGACGAGCAATATGGGGACGTGCGATGTCGATGTGTGGACGACCATCTAGATAAAGTAGTAAAGTGGTTCGTAGGACATCATAAACATAACACGTGGCTGTCATACTGTCTCGAATAAAGAGAAGTGGTGTTCGGCTACCATAGGCAATAGTCCCACAAACCCTTACTCCAACAGTTTTATGTACGTACCTCTTAACAGCAAACCCAATATCACGTCGCTCTCCACGCTGGCGTATACCCTTCTACGGCTATGGTGCATATCTAGACAGAATCGCGATTCATCGCTGAGCACGACATTATGCCATTCTGCTTTCTAAATTGCTCGTTCGTTCTCTTGCACCATTAAACGTTGAGGATAGTGGTCCGCGGTCAAAGGAAGCACTCATCGTAGACGGTATGAAAATAGTCCAAAGAGTCGAGTGTGGCCATACATTGTACGCATAGTAACAGGTCTATCTTCTTCTCCAAACAATTGTTCAGCGATTAGACGCGTGTAGCAAAACGATCTCGTAGAGCTAGTTCTCTGAAGCGCCCATCTTGACGCTCTGTGGTAAGCTTCGGTTGACCAGTTAGATTTCTTTGTGATCTTCTACCTTTTTGTCCACACTCGACACCCACGCATTACCGCTGTTGCAGTAAAATTAACACGTCGGCCAATTTCGCGATAGGACAAACAATCTCGATAGGCAACAATTCTACTCCTATTAAAGTCACTAACACGGTGATAATTTTGACGTCTTCGAACTCTAAAATATAGTATAGTGACCTCTCAATTATGTAAATACTGTTTTATGTGATGCTGATATACTGGTGAGTTTTTATCTTACGACAACGGAATATCTCTAAAACAGTGCATCAAATCAAAAAAAGATTTTAATAAGATTTGTTATAATGTAAGCTCACTAAATGGTGCCGAACTCGATCCCCCTCGAAAATCATGTTTGGTTGCTTCTATTTTTTCTAGATGTTCACAATCATGTTTTTTGCGATTACCGCGGAATCTGTTACGAATCGAAAAAAAAAAGTTTCAAACAAAAACTACATACTTGATGGCGTAGAATCCGAATCTGCAATTTAAAATGCGGGTTCCCATTTAAGATTTCAAAGTTGCCCTCCTCCCACTCTGGGAGGGTGAGGTGAGGGATCAAGTTCAGCATCAGTTCAGGGGGCTCACCCTACATTAAAACAAATCTTATTAAGATATTTTTTTGATTTGATGCAGTGTTTTAGAGATATTCCATTGTCCAAGATAAAAAAAGCTCACCCTGTATATATTATTGGTACTATTCTCACATGGTAGCACCCCGTAGCAGTGTACTAAAACCCTTACTGAAGTTCGGTTTGTAGCAAGGAGTACATCTCTCCAAATTATTTACGATACTACGAACAATATGTGGTGTTTAGCAATACTTCCTTCGGTTGCTTAATCTCTAACTACTATTACATCTAAAATAATAGTAACATTATGAACCGGATAATAGTTTACCGAACGTGAATACTATGAATGCTTATCAATAACAGACTAAATTTTCTGTTTGCGATTAGTCCGACATTAGGCATGTTTCATGTTAAATTGGTCGCAATCAGGCACTAATTCTATTTTTTAGGTAGATCAACTATTTAACTGTCTAATAAGATCACAAATTCTAACGGATTCAATACCATCGCAATATGTTTTTTTCTGCACCTGAATCACTGTGCGGCCCTTCAATTTCGATAGTCTTGGCTTTCAGGTAGTTGCTCCCTTTTCACACATCATGAATTTAGGACGCGTAAGCAGGATGCAAGCGCACAGATACACCCGAAGAGTACTGAAAGAAGAAAGGGAAAGAAGAGGTAGACGGAAAACAGGTGCAATGACAGCAGACGTTAAAAGTTTGGAGACAATGGACTGAGTGCGTCACAAAACAGAACACAGAAAATTGTGAAGAAAATTGAAGAAATAGTCTGATAAAATAACCTAAGTCATGAGCTTTAAAAGCCCCTATCCCAAGTTTGCTTAATTTCACTATGTCGTTGAGCTCTAAACCGCATATATTTGTGCGGGAAAGATATTTTTTTGAAGAAAAACTGAAGAAGAAAGTGCAGTGTCTAACATTTTCGATTACCTAAAGATCGCTTAGAAGCCTTGCTGCTTGTTTGCTTGCTGGTCTCTGTCAGAGTGATTCTACCTAAAAGAGTAGGTTACCTATGGTTTTTCTTACCCTTTGAGAGTAAATATATTAAACATTTAAAAATAGATACATGACTGCGAGTTATCTATTCATATTATACTGGCACGTTACTCGTACAAAATCTATTATTTCATGCTGAATAGGTGTTGATGTATACTTCAATTCCACACCAGTTGATACTAAAACATGAAAAAAACGATCTGTCTTTAGATAGGTTCAACGTAGTATAGAATATTAAAAGTATAATACGAAATATATTGAAAATGTTATTAATTTCATAATTAATTTTAAAGACTGAAGCGAGCTTTTCAACTAAGCACCTGTGTATATAAAAAAACGCAGTTCACACAATATAAAAATTCAATTTTAATTAAATTTAAATTTATTCATATACGCAAATATATGATTGGAGGGTGTGTTATTTCAATGAGATATGAATATATTCGTTTTTAATAAAGATAAAACAAATTTTAATACAAAATCGAATTTATTTAGTACAATTACATTAACGAATGCGTACGAAACAAGATAAAGTGTAAAATGTCACACGAGAAAAAATTAAAAACTAACATTCTCATTCATTGTTAGTTGATGGATTTTTCTCTTATGAACGAGATTCCCCTAGATTGAATCAAATTTTGTGTAGCACAGAGTAATAAGCTATTGTATACGTTAGTGTATTCGATACCGAAAACAATTTTTCTACATTATAGTATGCTATGTTTATGCTCACAAACTAAATAGCAATTCTTAGAAGAAAAATTGTTGGGCATATTATCACCAAGTAAAATAAAATAAAAAAAAACTCAAAAATAGGAAAGCCCAAAGTGTAGGTAGGTCAGATGGAAAACTAGGTTTACCTTTGTAATAAATAGAGTTTAAATAATCAGTTTTGAATACACAATAAAATTACTTAACGGATTCCGAATTCCCAAAATTATTTTGAAAATCTCTTATTGAATAAGGAATTGAATGTGAACGTGTTCGCCGTACCTTATAGGTAAAATTTCGCAAAGTTTCGTAAATTAACTCTTTCCTTTTTAGAACTGATATGTCTGACCAAACGTTGTGGAAAATTTCTTTGAAAAACAATAATTGGACTTTAAATTTTGAATGGATCTTGTTACTGAAGTGATAAGGTAAATTTTGAGCTATCTTATATCTTTTTGAAACATGTTATTCACCCTGAAATGGATTTTGCTTAGCAATCTCTGCGTTTGACCTGTAATTTTTTTTTTTTTGTATTTTCCTTGTGATACATTTATTTGTTACAAATTTGGACTTAACTACTATAGTTCATTTACGATAACAGACGAGGTACTACGTGTGTCAGTTTTCTATGACGTCACCACCGTGTTGCAAATTTTTTCCTTGTCAAAACAAACCGTTAGGTCATTTAACTGTCAAATACTTTTGACAGGTGAATAAACAAACTCTTGAAAATAACATTTATCGTTAATATTAGTGATAATTCTTTTTGAAAACAGCATTTAAAGTATGGTGATCATAATTGGAGTGGAAAAAATAACAAAAAGGCGTAAGTGAGTACAATAAATTTAATCGGAATCATTATCGCTTAAAATATTCACAGTAACTATTAGTATGCAAGTTTCTATCCAAACTAATCTCTCTGCTTCACTACTTCTGAATTTCGTTTCCAGTATGTTGTACACCTAGTCCTACGTCAAATTTTCAGACTAATTTACTTCAATCTGCTTTATACAATTGTATGCATCCCTCCGATCTGCCATATTTCATGCGTTGTTTCATACCAAACTTCCTTTTCTTTAAGAACACATAATATCTTCCACAACAATATGTTTCAGTCATAGAAAATATTTCTTTAAGAGCACTGTTCAGTGTTTAATATAATATGTTGCTCTGAAAAATATATGTGAAAGAACCGCTTCTGTAAACAATATTTGTATGTACGCACTGTTTTTGTACATGTCATAAATTGTGTTTCTAATAGCACACTGACAATGAGTAGAAAGAATAATCAACTTTGACAACATTTATTTTGTATGCATTTTCGTTTTGGGTTAGTGGATGTAATTCCTCTTTGCTCATGGATAAAGTTTTGCTTACGATTGCAACATGAATGTCTAGAGTACTCGCTACCCTCTAAAAACGAAATATATTATGTGGATATATCTGGCTTAATATGACGATGGCAGTACCACAAGGTACTGCGCTAGGCCCTCTTTTATACATTATCTACGTCAATGACGTCTCTGATTTACCGCTGGTGATGTGTTATTACTTATTACAACTCAGAAAAGGGAAAATATACGATTAGCTGTAGACAATTCAGTACATAAATTAAACAACTACTATCATAACAACAATTTCCATTTGAATTGCTTAAAAGCCGCTTTTATTGAATTTAGTGCAAATAAACGGGATAAAGAGATTTCGTATTTAGTTAAAGTTGATAATAATAGTATGACTCAAATGAATTCAACGAAGTTTTTTAGACATTTACATTGAGGAAAAACTGTACATTTATTAGTCACATAGACCCAATAATGTAATAATTTTGACGAGTATATGCTATGTAATAAGTCGACTACGTTATAATGTTGATCTGTTTACAATAAAAAGTACTATTTTGCCACTCCTTTCTTTGATTGCGTAGGAACAATGATTTGGGGTAACTCAACACAAATAACAAGAATCTTTGCATTGCAGAAGAGAGCTATCCAGATAATGATAATGAAGGTAAAAACGAAAACCCATTGTAGAGATCTATTTAAGGAGATGGGCATTTTGACAAGTATTAATTTATGTTGGACAAAATATTAACTTTTTAATAAACTAAGTGGCATCCTCTTACATAATGCGTTAACACTACTATTCTTGAAATACCGCCAGCCCGTTTAGCGTTGACCGAAAGAGGCCCTCGATATCAAGCGATTAATTATACACATAACAATTACCACCATCATACAAAACCCTACTATTTAACTGTTATAAAAATTAAATTAAGAAACTATTATTGTCCAAGGTATATTATTCCATTCAGGAATATTTGTGGGATCCTAATATCTAAGGCCGTTAAGGGTGATTTAGTGATTTGACCGGGAACTTTGTATGTTTAAGTCTTGTATTTGAGTTTTTTTTTATTACATTTAATTGTATTTTGTTGTTTTCTATTTTATATATAATACTGTAGTTCATACTATTTTTTGTCCTATGCTACTGTTGTAGTCAACTGGATTAAATAAAAATACAATGGCTGACTTGATTCACCATATTTGCCAATTTTCCATAGGTCAAATAAATATTTTTTAATTCAACCGCTTATTGTTAATATATAAAAAAATGCTGGGCAACACATTTTTCTTTGTCTAAATGTATCTACTCCATACATTTTTCGACTAGGGTGCTTACATATACGTTTAGTTACAGCGACCAAGTGAAATAGTATATGAGAAGTCATTAGTAACGATGAAGAAACATGCCACTTCGTCCTCATAAAGTATATCCGGATCATCTTTCATTTCTTAAGACGCTAAGCGTGGAGATTTCATATCTGAGATTATTACGGAATTTTATAGTTTGCAATTACTCATTTGATGAGACGTCTCTTATCCTGTATGATGTTGTGAGTTTCTTGCTTATTTTCTCTTTGCTCTGAGCCCGGAACCTTTTCCTTTTTTTCTTCTCCTCGCCAGCGCTGCTGAATGGCCTACATCGCTGAATAAGTTCGTGTTGATGTCTGCCGAGGGAAAGATGGGTGATTTACGTTTATCGAGCGCGATACGTTTTTGGCGGGATCATTTATAAAAATAAATCGCTCGAAATTTAACGGTAAATATTTACTGATAAGTGAATACCGGTCCCGTTTTGGGGAGAAACCGTTTTTTCGTGCGAGACTTTATAATTTATATAAACGGTTTGGCGCGTGTGAGGAATCCTGAATGGGATTCTAAACGATGCGGGTTTTCTTGGTTGGAAGGGCTAGTATATTGGGTGAATGGGCTCATAAATTGACAACACGTAACTTAATATCCTGTAATATTTAATGGTGTAATATATAGAGGATGCATACGAATCTCTTGGAAAATCTCTAGTACTAATGAAGGATTAAGATGCTTATAAAATTAAAATATTACATTTACTTGATCCTAAGTTATCCAGAATAATTGCTCATCGAATTAGAATGAATTACGGTTTTAATGTAGCGAAATGTAACTACTAACAGAAAGAATAATGATTAGGAGAAATGCACTGATTTACGCATACATATATATGTTAGCATATATTTTACCTTCCTTAAAAGATTAGGTGGGCATTAACTATTTTTTTTTATTTTGCATATGTGGAGCACATTTAAGGTATGGAATTATTTTCTAGCGCAATTCGCCATGTGAGAATCGTTGTTTGTCTTAAAATAAAAGTAGTCTTTATTCAATAATACAGTAACTCAAACATCAACAGTGCAGTACATTTGAAATCATAATTTATTTTAGCAAAATATAAAAACCAGTTGATGAATTATAGCACTGAAGACCCTTGGTAAGGTAAACATATGTATGCTAATATCAACCGAGTGTTACATAAGTTTTTAATGTGACCTAATCTTTTTTGTTTGAATGTACAATCCAAACATGTTCATTTGACACTTTTAATAGTTATACTAACAATAAGAAAGTAGAATCACTAAAATAAATACTATTCAAACAATTAATATTATGAAATTGCGTTAAGTATATCTATGTGTTGAATCAGCAGTAAAGTGTTAACAGTTTTTGTAATGCTAAGTTAAAGTTTTAGAGCGCATTACTCATATTTAAAATTAAACCAGTGCTAAATTAACTAAGAAATAGGTAACCAAACCACTTTTCTGTCAGTGTAGAAGTTACAATTTTCGACTTAACTTCTTTTTTCCGATCAATGAATTAAGTAAAGTAGCTGCTGTCTCATCAGCTCATCCCATAATAACTGTTGCTTATTTTTAATTTGATATCTGTTGTTATTCTTGAACAACATTTAGGCAAATAGTATCTGGGTAATATTTAGAATGATATACCAACAGACATGTTCCATTTTTCTTCTAAATGTGAATTTAAAGTAGAAATCTGAATTTTATGCATTGCATAAATTCTTGTAAAAGACGCCTTTTATAGGGCCGCTTCATACTATCGGCAGGTTATATCCTAGCGACATGTTATGTTAAATGCGATTTTGTAGACATTGTTCGTTTATGTCGCAAATATTACAGTAGGTATCCTCGACTACGGAGACATTATTGCGTGAATCGTTAATCCACAAATGCACATTTATGGTGAACAAATCGCTAGAACACATTATAAGGCAAGTGATGAAAAGGAAGGCGATAATTTCTCCAAAATGATTTAAACCTTTGGGAAATAAATACAAAATTAAGATACTACGACGTGAGACAACTGCGACTGCCTAGTTCAAATTGTATAACATGTAAAATATTATGCGCGCGTCACTATGTTTAGTCATCATATATGAGATACGTAATTTCTAACCAAAGTTTCACTAATAACAACGGAGAGACAATATGGGAGTCACAAAAGTGAAACCCAATTTACATGTTAATTTTTTTGCATGAAATATTGTGATTGTAGTCTTCGCCGTGTTTAAAACAATTGATCATTTTCTAAATTTCATTGTTTCATTCTCTGGAATTTTATACTGTTTACCTTTGTAAGTCTGTTGCTTTCATATATATTGGCAACATAAGTGATGTGGCATGCGAAGTATTAATTTATATCTTGCAAAGATGATATGTTATTCATCTCTATTATTATGTAACCGACTTATTACGCTTCTTTTTTTTACGTTTGCTTTTTGTCCTATGTATACGCTACCAACCATTGAAGTTAGACAACAGTAAATGACGCTTAACTAAAATAAAAACGACGGGATATTCGAAAAAGGAAAATAAAATAGTATTCGTAGAAGCAAAAACAAAAAAATAGACTGAAAGAAACAAAAAAGTAAACACAAAACATTCTCATTAAAATATTATACTTTCATTCGCTACTAAAGGAATCCTCATTACGACGCCTGACTACTCGCGGCTTACGTTCTGACTAATATTGTCATAGTTTCCTGGAAATATTCTTCCATTCAGCATGGAGAAAGTCGCACATGGGTTGCTTTTCGAAGTTGGGCAAGACTTTCCCTGCCCACCGCCCAGTCATCCACAGTAATTCGATGTGGTGCAAATCCGTGACTCCCGGAGGCCAGGCCATGGATTTCCAAAACATTATCCTCTACTTGAGACGCGAGATAATCTTTACAGATCTGTGCCGTGTGTTTGGGGTCGTTATCATGCGCAAACACGAAGTTCTCCCCAATCAACCGCAATCCTGACGTTACAACATTTTCTTCCAATATGCGTCTATAATTTTTTGCGCATAATGCCGTCAATTTGTACGAAATCTCCGGTCGCCCACTGCTAAAACAACTCCAAACCATAATTAACCACTACCGTGTTTTACTGTGGGAACGACACAACCGCGCAACATTCGGTTGTCCTTCGTGCGTCTTACAAAAACCTGCGCTTCTGCCCAAACACTTCAAACTTGGACTCGTCAGTCCAAAGAATGTTTCTGAAATTTTCTGCGGTCCAATTTCTATGAGTTTCGGCCCAACTTGTTTTTGGCGGTTGCCAAAGCGGAGTAACGCTTTCTTACCGCAAACGCATCGAATAAACCGGCTTTCCTTTAAACGGTTATTAGTTGGTCTTAAAGATACTAGGTCGTTCGCGTCTCCTATTCCTTTCTGCTGCGGATTTCGGGCCCGTCAATACGCTGATTTCTCTTACTCAACACTTACTACGGCCATCGATCTTCCGCGTGGGTTGTTATCCCGTGACGAACTGGCGATTCCGGTCTTCGAATGTTCCGGTGTCTCGGTAGCGACGGAATAGTGTAATAGCACTGTAAATTTTGTCACTCCTAATTTTCTGCTATCACAGCACAGAATGTCCTTCTCGTGTAAAGTGACAATAGCCGATTCTTTTCTAACTTATCGGATGTCCTTTCAGCATTTTATTACTATTTTCACAAACACCACAATTCAACAACCGTATCGTAACTGGTTTACTAATAGAATAATTCATAAGTACGATATCAAGTATTCCCTGCTATACGTGGGAGACCTTTAGGAAACACCACATGAAATTTTACAACCTGTCGATTCACGCCCTCTATTGTAAACATGCTTTTCGGCGTTCCTTTAAATATCTTTGTAATAGTTTTCACTACCTGCTATTAGGTTAAATTAAATTGTCCTTTTACAGGGCTTGTTCTATGATGATTTCGTCTTAAATATTTCTTGCTAGGTTATATATTTAAATGNGACAAATTAATGGCCTAAATCTGATTTCATTAATAAGAAAAAACATTTTTAAGAATTCAATTAGGACATAAATTTGTTTCGGTTTATTAGTAGTAATTAGGCGGAGTTAGGATTAGTGACTAGTTAAGCATGACGGTAGTCAGCCATGCCCGTGATCATTGTACCATGACCTTTTTTTAAGTGTAAATTAAGGTAGTTTTAGTGTAGTTATTTAGTTCAGTATTTCTGCTGATGATGATAGCTTTGCTATCGAAACGTAAGTCCAGTTTAGTGGTGAGGGGTTTAGCAGAAGTTTACAGCATTACAGTTTGGAGTATTTTTGTTATCGCAAACACAAAGTTCACCCTAATCAACCGCAATCCCAACGTTACAGCATTTTCTTCCAATATGCGTCTATAATTTTCTTTGCGCATAATGTCGTCAATTTTTACGAGATTTCCGATCTCCGAGCTTCTAAATCAACCCTAAACGATAATTTAACCACTATTCTGTTTTACTTTACGAAAGACACAATCGCACAACATTCGCTCGTCCTTCGTGCGTCTTACAAAAACCCTGCGCTTCTGCCCAAACACTTCCAACTGGGATTCGTCAGTTCAAAGAACGTTTCTGAATTTTCTATGAATTTTGACCCACTGTAATCGTTTTTGGCGATTCCCACGACGGAGTAACGGTTTTCTTACCGCAACGCGACTGAATAAACCGACTTCCCTTAAGCAGCGTTTAGTTATTGTTAATGATATTGGCCGTTTGCGTCCGCTATTCATTTCTGCCGCGATTTCTGGCGCCGTCAATCGCCGATTTCTCTTACTCAACACTTTAAGATGTCGATCTTCCGCGAGGGCTGTTATCCGTGACGGCGAATCCGCTCCTCCTATGTTCTGGTGTCTCGGTAGCGACGAATAATGCAATCGACTGTAGATTTTGTTACTCCTATCACACGCACAGATTGTCCTTGTATAATGTGGCAATAGCTGATCTCTTTTTTACACTTATCGGCTTTCCTTTCGGTACTCTTTAAATACTATACACCGCAATTGAACAACCATATCGTAACTGGTTTACTAATAGAATAATTCACAACAAGTACGATATTTCCTGCTATAGTGAGAGAGCTTTAGGCAGTGGCGGCTCGTGAGTTATGAAAGAGGGTGGGTACGAAATAAGAACTTGCCTATTTTTTGTATGTACATACATAAAATCCATTCTCCTATTTTTCATGCTGGAAAAGACGTCTATGACTTGAAACATCGTTCACATTCTGCTGCCGACATGGGGGTTATAGAAATAATATCCAACAGTTTGTATGTTTCCGTCAAAACTTTTTTTAGGTTGTTGTCTGTTATGAACACTAAAAGTGGCAAAACACCACCTACACTTTGTTTTAATGCGTTTCAGAGTGGAAAAACATCGTTCACATTCTGCTGTCGACATGGGGGTTATAGAAATAATATCCAGCAGTTTGTATGTTTCCGTCAAAACTTTTTTTTTAGGTTGTTGTCTGTTATGAACACTAAAAGTGGCAAAACACCACCTACACCTGCGTCACACATGTCATCGCGCTTATAAAGTACTGGAAATTCACTTTTCAATTTTACACTGTCCAACATAGGATAAGATGACATTATTTTCACAAATACCGCAATTGAACAACCGTATCGTAAGTGGTTTACTAATAGAATAATTCACAATAAGTGCGATATCATTATCTTCCCTACTACAGTGGGAGACCTTTAGGAGACACCCACGTGAAATTCTACAACCCTGTCGTCCCACTCTTCAATTGTAAACGTACTTGTCGGATTCTCTAGTTTGTAATGGTTTTATTACCTACTGTTAAGATAAATTTCCATCTTAAATATTTTGTTGTTATGCTTACTTTATTGTAGAAATTTTAACAATAATGTTAAAAGTTTTAAAAGTTTGATTTTTTTTTAAATTACAGTACTTGTTCTAACTTTAATGGCCGGTAGTGTACATCTATATAGAAATGGTGTACGTTTCACGTAGGTACTATTATGTGTTGTTGAATAAAGAAAAAAAAGGGTGAGATGATATAAAAAGCAGCGATTTTAATTGAATTAGATTTCAACTGGAGATTAAATTAGATCTGTGCGGGAAATTAATAACATTGCACGCGTCCTCCTGCAACAGGCAAAACCGGAACGCAATTACACCACTGGAAGAACCCTCATATAGTTACAAATTTACAATTACTCTTACTTATGGCATTGTAATTTGTACCTGATGATTTCATTGTGGAAATACATATTTATTAGTACTTACACTTCGAGAAATAGCTTCCGAGATAAATCTCAAGTATATGCAGAAGTAATCAAAGATGAATAAATATTTTTTATGCGCCTGCTTATCAAAATAAGTGTATATCTACTATACTTCGTTCGCAGCGCGAATTTAAAACAAAAATTAGTTGTTATAACGAACAAAAATGATTATGGAATGAAAACGCTAGATTTGTCAATTGATTATGTATGTATGTTTTAATTAGTACCTAATGAAATTAAATTAAAAATAATTAATAATGAAATATCAAACGTCAAATCACTAATATAACTGATTGCCTACTCGCCAGTCACCAATGCATTGTCATTAGTACCTAACACTATTAAAAATGTCTTACATATGAATAAATGCCAAATCAACTTTATCGTTAGCTGTTATAATAGCAATGTCATCAGCATATATAAGATAATTACAATTCTGTATATATGAGCCAACATCATTAACATACAAGTTGTAAAGTAAAGGGCCCGGGATACTACCTTGGGGTACACCATGTTACGTAAGTAAGTACTTTATTTCAAAGAAATGCGCAGTATATAATAGAAAATGTCAAGATAAAAAGAAAAAAACAATAAAGATAAAATAAGATGACTACCGAAGTGAGAAGGTTCCCCACCCTAGTTACTAATTACAATTTATTAAATTACTATTTTATTAAAGAACTCATATATACTATAATAAGGTTAGGTTTAGTAACATAGATTTAAAAATATAAAGAGGCAAAGACTTTTAATTAAAGAGAAAGATTATTATATATTTTAATACCCATACAGACTAGACTTTTAGAGGTTAATGTTAGTCTGTGATTTGGCAGGTAATTGTGAGATGGATTATTGGTCTGAAAAAGATCATGTTTATTCTTATAAACATATAGGGATACTTCCAGTATAGAGTGATACCACTGTTAGCACTCTAAGTTTTCGAAATATTGGCCGAGCAAGAAATCAGTTCGCGAGGCATTGGTCATTACACGAAGGGCTCGTTTTTGGTTTAACAAGATCCTAGCAACATCCGTACTAACCCCATACAAATATACCATGTCGCAAGTGTGACTCGATCTCAGTGGTATAGATCGTTCTGATAGTACTTCCAAACTTACGATTGACTTGCTCTATATGGTTATACCATTTTAAGTTGAATGATAACGTTATACCCATTATACGTGTTTCCGATGTGTAGATCGAATTGAGGTGAGGCATTCGCTGGGTTTGCGCTAAAGGTAATGTATTTTAACTAACAGCTTCTTGCGGGTTTCGCCGTGACTGACTTCAGGATAACTGAACTGTTCAGTTATCCTGAAGAAGCTGTCAGTATGAACAGCGAAACGTCGAGCGAAAGTTTTGACACACGGCGAAACCCGCAAGAAGCTGTTAGTTATAGTTACACCGGCCGTGAAAGCCTACGCAGTGGTAATGTATTTTGTCTTAGATATATTTCGAAATAGTTTATTTGAAACAAACCACTTGTTTAATAGGGACAGCATGGAGTTGGCTTTATCATGGATGGAATTGATCGGATCATTTATTAGAATAGTGATATCATGGGCATACATTATTAATTTATAATCTCGCAAGAAAGAAACAATGTCATTAATGAACAGTGAGAATAAGGCCGGTGAGAGTACAGCGCCCTGAGGTAAACCAATTATCACCGGTAGTAAATGTGAATAGAATATTTGTTTTCTTCTATCTTCCGCTATCGTTATTTCTACAAATTGAAATCTGTTTGATAAATAGGAGCGAAACCAATCAAGCGTAATACCTCTCTCTAATCCCTATCAATTCTAGTTTGTACATTAGCAAATTATGATTAACGCAGTCAAAAGCCTTACTTAGATCACAGAATACCCCAAGTGGTATCTGCTTGCTCTCTACATCAGCAGCAAAAGTATTATAAATATCTGAAACGGCTGTAATAGTTGATTTTCCGGATTTGAAACCGTGTTAACATGCAAAAATAATCTGGTGTTTTTCTAAAAAAGAATGTTCAAGGTTGGTGTAATCAAATGTTTATGAATCTACACACAATTTAAATTTTCTTACAGATAAATAATTTTGAAGACACTGCAATATCTTTCCTCTAATGCCACAAACATTTACAGCATCCAACAAAAGATTCTAATTAGCAGTATCAAATGCCTTTGACAGGTCAATGAAAATACACACAACGCGCTTAAATGACTAAAACGATATTGTAGATACATAAACTATTTATTGTAAAGAATTTCGTAAAGGTAAACTATACGAAATGTTCCAAAATTTACCTACTGCTAATGACTTCTTTCTTATTCCCAACGTGTGTTTATTCAATCGAATTCATGATTCGAATAACTTTTAGAAGTAAATTGATTGGATATAAAAGAAAAAACTCGTCTCAAAAGTTATGATTTCCCCGAATAAAATCAGTATTTTAGGTACCTACCTCACTTACATCTGTTTAAACACAAGAATGGTAATATCAATAAAGAACTCCCTGAATATCGAAATATTTTCTTTATATAATCTTCTTTATACATCTTTCGTTATATTTGTTATACCTTTATCACATTTTACACACCTGTGGCTGTCAATAGCGTACCATTTATCAATTCTTCCTATAAATTCCAATTTTAGACCTGCAGGGCTTCCCATTATATTCGTGTAAGCATATACATTTCTAACGGTTCAAATATCGTCATCGCAAACCAACAGCAATAAACGAACGACAGAGACGACAAACAATTTATTCGAATTCGCACAGTTATAGTTGACCTTCCATTGAGAGGTTCCCGCGTTGAGACACTTCTGAATAGTTTTAAATGGGCCATTGTCGATCGGAATGTGCGAGTATGTGGTTACGGTTGTTACCGGTTACGTGTATCTACCCACACGTTAGTAGTTTTCGTACTTTGTTACCGGTTCATTATAGTTCACGTGTTCGAATTACAATAAGTCTATATAGTCTGATCACAAATTGTAAATTTGCGGTTTCTCATTAGCGTTTGACCCCATTGAGAATACAATACGGTTCGCCGGAATTGAATGCAAAATTGTCTCAAAATAGTACTCTATGAATGTTTATTGTTTAAATGAAGTAACAAGCTGTAAATGTAGAAAAGACTGCGGATAAAGTAGTTATAGTATGTCCATAGGTATAACGATTTGGTTTACCTAATCCGTATTAGCACACCAACACGTGGTTCACAGAGACGTATTCACAAAGATTATTATACTAATCGTCTATTGTAATAGTATATTAAAAGACAAGTTTCATTTTGACGTTTCAAAGTACGAATTCAGAGTTTAAGAAACGAATGGCGTATCCACGAGTTTCTTAACTGAATGAGTGCTTTAATGTCAAATGGAACGTGTCTTTTATGCTATTTTTTGCAATTAGTTTTAAAATTTCTCTTTTTGTAAAAGCAAAACGAGAAATATTTGATAATCTAAGGAAATTTTGTGGCGGTTGTCACCAGTTGTCACTTTGGTTTGGCACAAGATTTAAATTGACAAGTTAATTTAAAATTGACACATTTTTGAAATTTGTTATATATTATATTACTAAAGTAACTATATTATAATATTTAATATGAGTTCTACAACTTGTTCATGCACTCCGCCTGAAATACGGCAAATTGCTGAAAAAACCATTAATAATCTACTTCCGGAGAAATCGTACACTATGTATCAAAAGCGATACAAAAATTTTGAAAAATGGTGCAAAGAAAAAAAATTCTTCATATTTCTGAGAACGTCTTACTTGCTTATTTTGAAATGCTACGTAAAGATTATAAATCGTCATCATTATGGTCGATTTATTCGATGTTAAGATCGTGTTTAAATGTACATAGAAATGTGGATATATCAAAATATATGAAACTTCAAGCATTATTAAACGGCTATCTAAAGGTTATCAAACAAAAAAAATTAAAAATTTAGAAGAGAAGATATTCATAGATTTTTGAAACAAGCCGATGATAAAATATACTTAGCTATAAAGGTTAGTGTTGATTTTATTTCGTTACTTTTTGTAAATTCTTATATTCTAGGTTATTTTGATAATAGGATATAATGGAGCCTTGGCGAGAAGAATTAATTAATATATGTGTGGAAGATCTTCAATACAATTCGATTCCATTATAGTCAACATACCTAACAACAAAACAATGTACCCAGAATGTTCGCAGTGACTGATGTAAACTGCATCGAACTTATAAAAAAATATAATAATCTGCGGCCTAAAACAGTTACTCACAAACGTGTTTTTCTAACTTATCGTCATGGCTGCTTAATTAATAGCCCTATCGGTATTAACACCATGGGAAATGTTCTAAACAAATTGCCAGTTTTCTTCATTTACCAGATCCTCATCTTTATACAGGACATTGTTTTAGAAGATCCAGTGCGACACATATAGCAAATACTGGAGGTGATATTTTAACTATAAAACGATTAGGTGGCTGGAAAAGCACGGCTGTTGCTGAAGGTTACGTTGCCTCTTCTATGAAAAATAAAATTGATGTTGGAAATATTTTGCACAGGAAAATAATGTGAATCTACCTGGAACTTCTGGGAATGGTTCACAGTTTGAGTACTCCAACAGAAGCAATATCACTATCGCAGAGAACGATAATTTTCAACAGAATGTTTCTACTGCACACGGTATCACTATCACTTCGAAAGATAATTCAAACGTTAATATAAATGTTTATAATAGTTGTACTATTTCAAAGATTAATTAAAAATATCAAATCTTACAATGAATTTTAATATAATAACCTCAAACTTGCTTACAAAATGTCATATTGACATCTCCATTTCTGTTGCAATGTGACCAACTTAAAATAAATCTGCTTAAATGTTCCATTTCTATTACGCAACTAGTGCTGTAATAGACCCTATTACGGCACTAGTGGAATAAATGGTATGGTTACGGCACTAATTGCAAAAAAACATTTATGTTGGATCTTTCAAATATGCATGTATTGATATGCAGACATACATACTGTAATAAAATACAACACACAAAACGATTGCCAATTGTGAGTGAGCGATGAGACTATTTTGTTCTTTTCAGATATCTCAAGGGTTGTGCTCCGGATATTGGGTAACCCTTCTTACCTGTAGTTTGAAGTGGTTGCCTATTTTGTTGGTATATTTGAATATTCCTAATTTACTAGGCTGTTTTCCTAGAAGGTGCCCCTTGAAAACTGTTGTTTTGTAAGTCGGCCCCTTTACCAGATAAAATTCCACTTTTAGAATATGTAATACGCTTCAGATTCAAATTTTCTTTTTTGTTTTATTTTTTTCAATTTTTCCAATTTGTTCATGTTCTTTACTTTTATTTTTAAAATTTTTTATTTATTTTTTTTTCACATTTTTAAATATTTTTTACCTTTATTTTTTATTTTCTTAACTTTAACATTTTTCACCTTTTGCATTTTTTTTTTTATTCTTTTCGATCATTTTTACTTTCTTTGCCCGTTTTTTCATTTTAAACTATCCATCTTTTATCTCTTTTTTTACAGCTGTATATTTTTCCATTTTTTTTTTCAAACGTTTTCGCATTAAAAAAAATTTGATATTTTTTTTCTTTTTTTTTTTAATTTTCTCCAAACCTTTTTAGTTTTTTTTATTATTTTTAACATCTTTTCATTTATTTTTTTTTACTTTTTTTTTATCACTTTCTAATATATGTATTTCTTTCCTTTTTTTAAAAAAAGCAAAGTATATACAGTAGACAAACCATTTTGTTACTTTTTTACCCTTTTTTCATTTTTTAATTCATTTTTTATTTCTTTTATACAGTTGTAGATTTGTTTTTCCAGTTTTTAACTTTTCGCATTTTTTTATTCTGACATTTTTTCTCCTTTTTTAGTTTTCTCCAAACGTTGCACCCCCTTTTAATTTTTTTTTTGATTATGTTTAACATTTATCCATTCCAAATTTTTTGCAATTTTTCCATTACTTCAAATATTTCACTTTTTCTAATAAAAAAGCGAAGTAAATACACAAACCATTAACGTGTCAAATTCTCAAAACCAAACCAGAGTCAAAACAAACAAACTCTGTAACAAGTCGCAGATCACAGAAAACTGAATCTGAATAGGTATTTTCTATTCTGTGAACGATTAAGGTTTAGAACCAATGCGGGTGCCCGGCGGATTAGTAAACCCGCTCTTTTACGAAAAGCGAACTTGTGCACCTAGCTCCGAGAGAACAGGTCCGATCCGGGGCAGCCATCCCTAATCATAACTAGTCTTAGACAAAAAAAAATGGCTTATTTATAACTTATTCTAGGTGAGAAATACAAAAATAATTAAATTTAAAGGTTATTAGCAATGGCATTATCAGAAATAACGCAATTAATTAAAATTTCACTGAATAAAATTAAGAAAATATGAAATTCTATGACGTTTTAAGGTAAATCTATTTTTTCTTTCTGCGATTTAATATTAAAAATAATTTTACTAGCCTTGAATGATCCTAACCTGCTTGTAAGATCATTCATGTCTGGGATGTGTCTGTTCAGGATCGGTTTCTGCTTCATAAAAATCGGGAATGACCGATATCTGATCTGGATACTTTGAAACAGCCTTTTGGAACTCTGTCATCTGGAGAGAATTTGTCTTGTCCGGATTTTCGATAAATGAAGTTTGTTTCAGGTTCAAGGATTGATTTTGCGGATTCTCGCAAAATCAAACAGGTATTTATTGATTTTTGATTCTAATTTTTAATGTATACTTTGTAATTGGAATTTCTTTTATGTTGAAGACAAAATTCGCGTAGTAATAATTGATCCTCTTCGAAAGTTTGTTGGCTTCCTCGCGTTCTACGCCTCCTTGTAAAATTTTGAATCCCCAAATCCAGACATGCCATTACGGTCACATGATTTGACAATCGAAGTCTCCTAAGGTCGGTCAAGATACAGTCATGTTCAAAATTCGGATTTGTAATCCATTGATGTAAATAAACAAACTTTTCCTCTCATTTGAAAAACGTTAAATCTATTGCTAATATCCTTTTTACCAATGTATTGTTTACAAAATCGATCCAATTTTTATATTAAATTAAATGTGCACATTTCGATTTCTTTCATGAATATATTTGAATCTAAATTGGTGTTAATAGATGCCGTATTCATCTGACTTACTTTTCTATAATTATTTAATTTATTATTTGGATTAAATGTTCATGGTTTGAATGTTCATTTTTTTTTAATTAAATTTTTTAAGTCAATACTTAATTATTTAATTGAGGTTATATTGAATATTTTAAATTGCAATTTCATACACAAGATTCTTATATATCTTTATGTTTCCGATTGATTAATTTTGTTCTTTGAGAACTGATTATTTTTTTTTTTAAACTCAATTTAATATCCCATTTAAAATAATAAATTTTTAAGGTGATAGACTCAAGTACAGGAAAACCTACATATATATCACGTAAAAACTGGAATGAATACAACTAAAGAAGTACATCTAAAAAATTACTTAAAATAGTATTTCAGAAATAAATTTACAAATAACAAATCTTTTCAACCCTATTCATTAAAATAAACCTGAGTTTTGCTCTAATAGCACATAAAAATTCTTCGATAGATAAAGTAAAAAAGTGCAACAATACATTTTTTCATTTCACTTTGTTATCTTCAAAAACATATTTGTGACAGTATTAGAGACGCGATTTTCCCATACAACAATTACTTATTACCCGACAAAGGAAGGAAAACCACAAATTACTTGTCTCATTCCAACTAGCATTTCATACATAGTACGCTTGTATACTGATACAATACAAACTACAGCTGAGTAGTGCTCATTCTTGCGGCTTCAAGCTTATAAGTAAATACAATACTCAATATACGCAACAATGACCTAGGGTACATATTTTGCGTTGTGTCCCGTTTCGCGTAGCAACTGACCGTCTGGATGATATCATCATGAACGTAGTCGGCTGCGGTGATAACTGCGGGCGCGACTAAGTCAGCAGTATAAAAAAAAAAATAACCGCAGGCGGCACGTATGCAAGGAATATCTCGAAATATAGATGTGCAGAATTCGCTGAATATAAATTGGGCAAATAATAAACATTCGACGGCTACTGGTTGTGTGTGCAACTCGTGAGGTATTGTGCATTCCTATGGTCGCATATACGATTCTCTCCACCGTATAGCAGCAAACAGTACGTGCCTTAAATATAAAGCCTTAAATTTTGGGTATTTAAAATTGACGCATGTAGAAGTGTTCCACTGAATTGACTTATTACAACTTGGAATTTAATTTGGAAACTTGATCACCAGTGATTTATTCAAGAAAGATATTTCCAGCTTCATATTACCTCCGGTACTAGCAAAATAATACTTGTGTTGTAAAAGACTTTTTGAATCTACTGCAAAACCATGTTTTTGGTCTTCTTTTATCGAATACTACTTGGTACAAAAAAAAGAGAAAATGATTAGCAAATGCTTGTCTTTCTATTTGGTATCAAAAACAATTCGTGACTAATGTTGGAGAAAAATGTCAGAATGGGGATTTATAAGAAATCCAATTCGTTTTAGACTTTAGATATGGTGCACACAACCAAACCTGCAAAATATTTACTGAAATTGGAATAACAACATGCTTCATACAGAGTGTGCTTTTGAATCTTGTAAAAAGCTTGCAAAATTCAAAAAATCAATTTCAAACCTTTAACGAGATTGTGGAAACTGAGGAAGTGTAACAATTGACATAAGATGCAATATACATTTGACAATTTTGTTTTAATCCATTGATATGGAAAGCTACATATAAGCAAGCCAAAATATGAGTTCCAAAATCAATTCGAAGTGATAAATATTACTCCAGAAGACGATTGTTGATTAATGTTTAAAATCTGGCCTTTTGAGTCTTGTGCTTTGCAAATTTTTCGAATAATGCTGAAAGTCTTGCGCTTTGCATTAATGTTGAGAGGCCTTTGCTTTCGACATTAATTTTATTGATCAATGTTGAAAGATCTAGCGCCGTTGGATGTTCAATGAGTTTTGCGCTTTGCACATCCGTTGACTAATATTTTGAAAATCCAGGCTCTTTGCATTTTTAATTAAGTCTTGTGCTTTGCACAGCTGTCCTAGGCCTAAACAAGGTTAAAAATCTTGCACTTTGCACATTTGTTGATTAATGTTGAAATCTAACCTCTTTAGATTCTTAGCAAGTTATTGTGCTTTGCACAGTTATCGAATAGCAAATAAAAGTTTTGCGCTTTGCACATTTGTTGATTAATGGTGAAAATCTAACGTCCTTGCATTTTTATCTAGTCTTGAGCTTTGCAGAGTTGTTGAATAATGCAGAAAGACATGGGCTTTGAATTCGTATTTAGAGGCTTGGGCATTGCACATTCGTTGACTAATGTTAAAAATCTAGCACTTTATTGACTCTGTGCTTTGCAGAGTTGTTGGAAAATGCTGAAACTCGTGCGCTTTGCACAGTTGCTTAATAATGTTAAAAGTCTTGCGCTTTGCACATTTGTTGATTAGTATTGAAAGTCTAGCCCCTTTGGATTTTTATTGAATCTTGTGCCTTGTACGGTTGCTAAATAATGCTGAAAGTCCTGGGCTTTGCATTCGTGTTTAGAGACTTAATACTCGCTTTGAGTATTCGTTGATTAATGTTGAAAATACCTTTGCACTTTCATTGAGGCTTGTTCTTCGCAGAGTTGTTGGAAAATGCTGAAACTCGTGCGCTTTGTACAGTTGCATAATAATGTTAAAAGTCTTGCGCTTTGCACATTTGTTGATTAGTATTGAAAGTCTAGCCCCTTTGGTTTTTTATTGAATCTTGTACCTTGTACGGTTGCTGAATAATGCTGAAAGTCTTGGGCTTTGCATTCGTGTTTAGAGATTTGCGCTTTGAATATTCGTTGATTAATGTTGAAAATGTCTTTGCACTTTCATCGATGCTTGTTCTTCGCAGAGTTGTTGGAAAATGCTGAAAGTTGTGCGCTTTGTACAGTTGTACAGGAATGTTAAAAGTCTTACGCTCTATACACTTGTTAATTAACATTGAAAGTCCCTTTGGATTTTCATGGAGTCTTATATGCCTTGCGTAGTTGTTAAATAATATTAAAAATCTTGCACTTTGCATTCAAATTGAAAGGTTTGCGCTTTGCACATTTGCTGATTACTATTGAAAGTCTAGTCCCTTCGGATTTTTATTGAGTTATGTGTGTGGCACAGTTGCTCAATAATGCTGCAACTAAGCTTCACACAAATGCAGCATAATGCTCAAAGACTTCCAATTTGAACAATTAATAAAGCCCTGCGCTTTGTACAGTTGTCTTGAAGTTTTTCCATGCATTTATGGTAAAATTCGTAAAAAAACTGTTGAAAACTTTAGCTGTTTTTCATTTGTTTTGTGAGATGTGCGTTTTGCAGGTTTTCTCGATTAATGTTGTAAGTTTACCTTTTGCATTTTTATTAGGCCTTATATTTAACACAGTTGTTGAACAATGTTGTAAGTGTTTGTAGCGTTTGTAGCGCTTCGTATTTGTGTCGAGTCTTGTGTTCTACTACTTGTTGATTAATGTAGAAAGTCCAGTTTTTTTACATTTTAGTATAATAGTCTCGCGCATTGCCAAAAAATTCTTGAATAATGCAGAAAGCGTTTTGTGTTGAGAGTCCAGAGTTTTACACATTTGTTGGACAATGTTGAAACTCTAGTCTCTTGCAGTTTACACAGTTGTTGAATATAGTTCAGTATGTCATTCGGAATTTGAGGAGACGTGGAGGCTGCTTCTTCGGCACTCAGAAGGATAATAATAATTTGTGACTATCAGTAATAAGGTCTGGGACTTCTTCCCAGATCCTCCCAGAGTAAGGTTTTTGCCATGGTTTTCCCTTACTCCGTGGCCATTGATTTTATATAAGTATATTATATATAATCAGTGTCCTAGGCGAATGCTGGGAGATAACGAAAGTCGTTCCATGGGCGCATTTAATAATAACTGATAGCTGACTGATTTACAGTAGACTCGCGATTATGTGAACTAATCACATTTACATTTTTTATCATTTTTCAAAAGTAATATTCGTATGGTCGCGAGGCTACTGTATTATATTTTTGTTATTAAAAATCATAGGGAAGTTATTTAGTTAGAGTAGGATCATTTCAATTGTTATGGAACCCATATAGTACTTGGGTACTAGAATAGGTAGCCTCGTGTAGTACCTTTTCAGGTGGAGCACGGGGTTAGGATGATTTGTAATAATTTAGTTTTCATAAATAAAGTATGTCACTTTGAACAATTGAATTAGTGAGTAGGAAAAGGGAACATGTTCTATATTTATGCCATAAGATAATAATATGTTTCTTCTTAATAAAAGGAATAGGATTGGAAGGCTAGCTGTAATATAGCCCAAGAATAGGGGACACAATAGATCTTTTAGGTCGCAGTGTAACATCACCCTTCTATTTACATACATTCTTCCAACTCTCCGATTCAGTTGTTGGTTATGTCTTGCTTTTGCATTTCTTATAGAAGGCTTTGCACTGTTGATTACCACTGTTGATACTTAAGGATTTAGCGGATAAGAAATGGAGGAAAGAAATAATAATAAATGTGTTTACTTAAGAAATAGAAAGGTATTAGAAAAGTCCGTGGCCGTAAAAATGCTACGATGTAAAATAATATGAAAGTAATAAAATGATGTATTTTAAATCATTCTTTGCAAACCTATATTTTTATGTTCTTTACAAGAATTTGATATTTTAACATATAATATATATACAAGGGCCTAGACATTAATATTTTACTCTAAACACTTCCGCAACATATTCATTCACAGAAAATACATCCAAATACAGAGGATCATCCCGTGCAAAGAGGAACCGGACGTAAATAATAGGGCAATTAGATCAAGCGAACATCACGAACGGATGTAGTAGAGAGAGAGACATCGCCTCTCATCGCATACCAGAACCAGCAACGTGTTATTTCAAATACGTTCAGTTATGTTTCCAAATAAATACACAACAGACCCGCTCTATGGGTGAAAAGAAAAAAAAACTTTGAGCTAACGAAAAAAACAGAATTGCTTTAAACACAAATTGCCTTACGCGCATTCCGTAATTATTATTCTGAACCATTGTTTTTACGCCTAGATCCATTACGTACGACGCAGGCAATGACCAAATACGCTCGCACATAACTTTATACCTTGATGCTAACACGTTCTGGCTCGGTTTTCGCGGTTGAGCGGCCGTCTAGAAGCGTATACATATATATACAAAGTTGATGCTGGTTTTCTCACTGTGGGACGCTCGAAAGAAAAGTGGATTAGCGTTCGGCGTTGGATGGCTTCTGCTCTCTGGACGTTAATTTGCGCCCACTCGTCAAAGTTCCTCCCAGCACGTTTTTATAAGACCAGATAAATATAGGTTGTGATGTTATTAATTTCTTTTTGTAGACGGGATTTTAGTTTTTGTTCGGGAGATGTGCGGTTGGCGTTTGCCACATGTTTGGGAGATGTATCCAATTCTGACAGCTTTTTTTTTACACTTTTTTTTATTTTTGCACTTTTGTTTATCAAGTTTGTGATGTTGAATAAAAGCGAGCAACAACTTTTAAAAGTGTGGTGAAGAGGGTGGAATATAACCTTCCAAATCGGTATTCCGATTACAGTCATTTGGGGTAACTTTGCACCAATAATAATAGTTTTTTAAGTTTTTTCAAGAAACTACACATCTAATACCTTTAAAATTATTTTAATTATATAAAGTAATTCATTTTACACATATTTCAATAATTATTTTATATAATTCGTCTATTTATATATTTTTAAGAGGCAAAAAAGTGGTGGTCTAAAGTTATCTACATGACTTGGGTAACTTTACACCACTTTTACAATTTACATTATTTTGCCACATTAATCGATATTTTATTATTGGGTAACTCTGGACCACACTTTAATGTTCATATTAACATTCTACAGCAGCATAATATCGTTATAAATGCTGCAACTATATCAAAAATAACGTACCTACAAATGTCGATCCTAGCATACGAAATGTGAAAGGTAATTTTAGAGCATAATTATCTATTTAAGGAATATAAAACCGATTTAGTTATACCTACTAAATTATACAATTATTGATGTCCACGAATGCAGAACATAGAGGCCCGTTTTGACAAATTAGAGTTTTTGATAAGCACTAAACGATCTCTTTGTAGAGAAAGCAGCTAAGATTTGATGTGTAAAATATAAGAAAAGTAAAAATAAAACATCTTTCCCCACCATGGGCGGGTGTAACCCGAAGAAGGCAACTCGGCCAGAAAGATCTATTGTATCCTCATGTCAATTTTAGCCCTCTCAGTCAGGTTGTACCCTATCAAAAAAGTTCGCAATCTGGCTGAGAGCTAACATAGCAACTGCCTTTCCCCGGCAACAAAGACTGACATATGAGCTACCACATGTCGATTCTGGACCTAAGAACGGCAGCTCGCTGACGCCCATTTCGGCCTGGAAAATGGTAAAGGAAGCCCTTTCCAGGAATCGACAAACCAGCGGGACGGCCCGGCCCCCCAATTTGGTTTGCGGATGTACGCTATTGTAGTTTTCATGCTGGAGATATCTACGCTGTATCCTCCAGAGAAGCTGAAAACGGGCAAGATCTTATCCGCCTTTATGGACAGTGGTATTGTCTGTTCAATGTAGTTGAAGATACTGATGTGGTGGAAGCCCAAGAATGGTGGCCAATCCATAACAGCCGTTGGCGTCGAGGATATGGCTTCCGTAATGCCCAAACAGGCAATCCTTTGGACTTTGCTAAGCGCACTTATAGCATAGCATAGATTTGCTTTGTGCCACTAGACTAGCGAGGTGTTAGTACCGTACTATAACTTTCGTGTACAGCCAGTGTACCATTGCAGACTTTAGCCCCCACGTTTTATCGAACATGCCTCTACAAGACCAGAAGTTTGTTAAGCTTCCTCCTCCATGTGAACGGAACCATAGCCGTTTTACTAGAGTTGACATTAAGACCTTCTCTTATACACCACCTCTCTGCAAAAGCCTGAGTACCACCTGCATCCTTTCGGTTACCACGCAATCAAATTTTCCGCAGACAAGAATGGTAATGTCATCGGCATAGCCCAGCGCGTAGAAGCCCGCCTCAAGCTTTTCCTCGGCATTTAATTCCTTTTAGGAAGTTGTAATTGTTCCCAATTTGGTCATTGAGTATGTAATATCTCTAATATCAGGTAACATTACACCGAATGGGATAACATTGTGCCGCATGGGGTAACTTTGAACCAGTCCAATGTTACCCTAATTTACTCCAATACACAACACGAATTAAATTTTCGGTTATTCACAAATTTAAAGTATTACTTTCATCACAAATGTATTGAAGCATAAAACCGCATGCAATAAAATTAATTTCTTTTGCATCACTTACGTCTTTTTGAATGTTTTTCTTACTTGACGCACTAATTGAAGTATGAATGTGATTGAAACATGTCCGAAGCAGTTTCAAAACACAGCCATATTTAATTTTACAAACAATGTAGTCTTTCTACTATTTCGCATAAGATGGCAGTAGCGTATTGAAATTCGTTATAACTTAGATAAACATGGTAGTATAGATTTCTCTAAGAAATATTTAATTCCTAAGATTTCTAGTGTTAGTGGTGTAAAGTTACCCTAATATACAAAGTTACCCCAACTGACTGTACTGAAATCATCCGAATATTTACAACACTAACTTTTCTTCATCCAAAATATGTGCAATTTTTATTAAAGTTGAAGTGGAGAACATTTTCATTCAATTGCAAACACCAAACTGACTGCCGGTAGATCGCCAGTGTGAATTTATTGAAAATTGACTGGACTGTGACGGGCCCGTGACTTTCATGTTCGTTGATCTATAGCCGGGGTCGGGAAACTTTTTTAGGACAGGGCCAAATCGTAACGAAAATTAAGTTCAGCGGGTCAGGTTGTAAACTTTAACGTGTATATTTTCTATTAAGTGTTCCTCTGTGTTTTATTGAACCGAAAACAATGTACCAAAAAGTTTTCATCGTATCATACAGAGTGTTTAAAAATTACTGACTTGTTAAAGAATCTTAAAGTTACAAAACTTATTTTTTTTCTTATATTTTTCTGCAACATTCCCTATAAGCTTGAAAGTTTTTATTTTAAATTATTCCTATTATTTATTAACTTTTCCAAATGGTCAAATAATTTTTACCTGGTGGATTATAAATGACATTACAATAAAGTATTATTGCTAGTAAATATTATAATAATCATTGTTTTCTATATGTTGGTACCCAGAAAAGTACGCAATATATAAACCGAACAGTAAATATTAAATATTAAAAGTTTATCTTCATCTGGTTCGCATTTTGCAAAATGAGGTAAAATGCGAACAAAAAGTTAATAAAGTGTTTGTGTGATATAAGAATTTACAGAGGATTGAAATAGCTACATAATGGAATCTTTGCAGACGGTGCATGTGGTAATAATAACAAACAGTGAATAACAAAGAAAATTTGAACATATGGGAAGGAAACATGGAAGAAGAGGACATGAGAATAAACATAGAAAAAGCTAAAATCCTCGGAAACTAAAATTGAAATAAATGATACTCAAATAGAGCAAATGAGAAATTTAAATATTTAAGAGTAACATTGCAAGAAACAGGAAAACAAGATGCTGGAATAAACGATTGATAAAACAGTCAACTACTACGAAATAAACCAAAAATTTATTAATAAAAAAGACATTTCTAAGGAAAAAAAAATAAAGATTTTTAATACAATACATGGTTCAGTTATAACTTATGAATGTGAATCTTGGAATCTCACAAACAAACAAAAAAGTAAAATACAAGCTGCCGAAATGAAATACTTGAGACGAATACTAAATGTAACCCGGAAATATAGAATTAGAAACATACAAATACGTGTGGAATTAGGGATACAATCAGTTTTGAAAATTATTCAAGAGAGACAATTGAGTTGGTGGGGACATATACAATGAATGGATAATAACAGACAACTGAAGAAAGTTTATGAAGCAAGAAAACAAGTTAAAAGAAAAAGAGGAAGGCTGAAGCAGACCTGGAATGACGCAATCGGAAATATACTACCAGCTAGTGTGTTTCCCCATGGCAAGAAGCAGCAAAGGTAGGAAGAAATGAAAACAATTAGTGTTTGTAATAAATAATAATAAATGCAAACCCGACACCTTAATGGTATAAGGGTAATATCATTATATTATTATTTTTATTATCTTGATCTGGGTATCTTAAATTTATTCTATATTCATGGAGAATGCCAAAAAAAAAATGCAGAAAAAGCTTGTCAGGAATTCAATGGAAGATACCTCTTACTTGCTGCCAATACATGCAAAAAAAATCTGAAAACCTAGTAGTGTTATGAAGAAAGACAAGAAAAATAAGATTCTACTATTTTAGGACATTTGGAAACACATCTCAGTAGTTCAATACCTGCTACTTCTGAAGATTTGGGCACCTTGAAAACATCTAACCAGAAAATTTTGAAGTAAAATAGGACCCATTTTTAGGAATTCTAATCCAATCTAGATCACAAGAAATGAATTGCGACATATTTTTTTATATAATACTTCAACGAATGTTAGTATCTTTTTATTTAAAATAATATGAAGGGATGAAAGTTCAGTTGAGAGGGGATAAGAAACAGAAGCAATAATTACTATTAATGCACGGAACGATTGTAGAAATTCTTTCTCATTTAAAAAAATATTAGTAATTTCTCCGAGTTCCAAAAATCTCAATCAAACTTTTCCACTATTGCACCATCGAACTGGCGATGGTTAACTCGCCGAGAGCCAATAAAGTCAACCACTGCCACAACTGGTTCAATAATGCAAAATAGATAGAGGTATTTGATGAATTATGCAATGACTTATTGAAAGTTTTGCACAAAACAAAAATACTTGGGCAGTATCAACAATGACTGTTGACTCATCAAGAACTATCAAAAATCACTAGACATTTTTTGCCTTCTCCATTAAGAAGCGTATTGTGATATTCTCAATTTATCTGACAGTCGCTTTAGCTGAGAGGTCAAGAGATTAAAACAAACCCTCTTCTTTGGGCACACTTCTTCAGCTTTATAGCAAATTTATTCATGAATATTTCAAATTTAATTCTAAATAAGGTTAGAAATATTATTGCGAAGTACGCCGAAAGCGTTCCCAGTAAATGAATTAACCGGACTTATTTACTGCGACATCAGTTGACTATCAGTCGATGAATAGTAGATGTAGATACCTCCCGGTACAATAATTTTCGTAAACCCTTATTGTGGGTGAGAAAAACTATCGGCAATAGCTGAATTAACCGCTTGGTACTTACAACTTGCGCGGGCCGTAGTTTGGAGACCCCTGATCTATAGTATGAATAGACCTTTAACAAGCAATTTTACCAGACAAAGATGATGACATATTTCTCCCAAAAAATCTGTTCTAAAAAAAATAATTCTTTTTACTTTGTTTTTAAGAACTTGCTAAAACTCCTGATATAGAGTTAAATATCATTATCAGTTAATTAAATCTTTATAAAAACACTGCAAGCTTTTGAATGTAACCTCTTGTTTATTTCACTTGCATCAAAATGTTACAGTAGAAAACTTGATTCAACAAAACTATTAAGAGTGCATCGAGAATTTAAGAAAAATGAACGGAAGTTATATTATGTAAACAATATCCATAATTAACACACATAACTACAATATAACAACCATTTAGCTCATATCCTGCAAGGAAATCACTTAAAAAAATCGAAGACTAAACAGTAATACGACAGCACAACTTTTCTCACCTATGATTACTAGCTTAACTGTGCTCATCAACTTCCTGCGCACATTCAATCGTGCAATAAATAAAATTTTAAGTACTGGGCCATTACATCCCCCTCCGACTTCTCATATGCATACTTCGCTCTTTCTCTACAATTTTAATATCTTACAGATACGTTTTTAGTTGAGCAGCGCACAGGAAATCACTGCCTACTTAATAACTTTAATTTTAGCTACCGAAGCGGACAGAAGAAGAAAAAAAAAACAAGTTTCCACCTCCTCGTTTCCTAGCTGCTTATTAGCGGCGAATATTACGAAAATGCAAATCGTTTTCTGCAATAAACTGCGTCGGTTTGCCGGTCCAAACGATCTCATTCAGTGGGAGATCCAGCAGCGAGAACAAAGACGACCTTGTGTGGATGTGCTTCCCAGAGAAAAATATTCTTCCCAATCGGGCATCAAAAGCGAACAAAATGGTTCTGATGGTCTAATTTGAATAGTTTCGGTTCGTAAAATCGCGAGATTTGCATTAAAATATGAAATTTTATGTTTACGAGTTGACTACACCAGTGTGAACTCCGGCAGACGCCTTCTTAAACTAATTAGTTACAGTAAATAATTAACGATCTTATGACGACGAATCGTGTAATATTTAAAAAACTGACAGTAGATGGAGTAATTCAACAGAACTTCTACTTAAAGCATGCAGGCATATTTTTCTAATGAGCAAAGAAAAAGCAAATATCAATAGACACAAAAATTAAATTACATTCTCAGGAAAGACTGAAAAATTCTACTACATGAAGATACGACACTAGAAATACGTATACAAACCTTGTCAAAATTAATTCGAATTTACCACAAGATCTTAAAAACTTCACATCTGGGATCTGATGCAGCTAAACTCCACAAATAACTGCTCTACGACAGGACAAAAAAAGAGGAGAGAAAATAGTATAAATCTCGTTGAAATACCAATTTTCATCTGGCCAGCATAAAAAAATAAGGGTCTCTAACTTAAGCTGCGGATATCCCAACCCAGCAGAAGGCATTAAGTAGACCGCAAATGAAAGAAGAATTATTGAATTAAGAGAAGATGGATGTCTGATTGAAGAGCGACTCCAGTTTGCGAGATACTGTTGTCTCAACCAGGAATATACAATTCTTGCAATTCATGAAGAAAGCCTTCACTATGAAGTCTTCCACAGCAAATAAACAAAAACATCCCTCAAGCCAAAGATAATACATTTAATTAGTGCTGAACTCTAAAAAAATTCCCGAAGAGGCTAAGGATACTAGGGCAGTAGGTACCAGAAAGGGTCAAAGTAAGAAGCCTAATGGAGTATCGGATATAAACTCTGAGGTATACTGAAAAATACTTAAAAATACTTTCATCACAGGCAAAATTAGACGGCGGGACAAGGATTATCCAAAACTTCAATTATCGGCATATCTATATTATGGTCACCCTGATCTGTCACGAATTAAGAACTACGTGGAAAGATTATAGGTGTTGCACAACCAGACTTTAGTCTAGAAGAGACCAAAAAGAAAGAAGCGTCAGTGCTTCCGGAAACTGCACGTCAGATCAAAAAAAAACTACAGAACTAGCATACAAAATCGTTTGCAAGCCCCAGATAAAGATATTCCTAAATTTTATCAAATGCAAAACCTATTGGAAAAACCATTCCCCAACATTATGCTTAATTTCAGCTTTAATTCCTTTAGACGTGATATCCATGCAAAACCTAGTGGAAAAACCATTCCCCAACATTGTGCTTAATTTCAGCTTTAATTCCTTTAGACGTGATATCCATGCTGAATCATGGCGTTAGAGAAGTCATCAATTGTCTTCACATCAGATAATGGTGGAATACACAGTCGGTAAACATAGATGCAAATTACCCCCTTCAAAGGGATGGATTGAACACGAAATAAAATTTTCCGATATGAGTCTAATTGTTTTAAAATTTCAGACAAATAACTCAGGTTAGTGGCGACAATTTGGACAAATATCGCGGAAAATTTATAATTACATAATGCACATTTATGATTTGTTGTCGTTGTTATATGAAACTGCAAGCAAGCTCTTAAATAATCCAAAATCACTAATGCATACATACAATGCATTATCTTCTAGATATTAGTAAAAAAATAGAATCAAGCTTTGAAAGGTCTCAGATATATTTGTCTTAAATTAAAAACAATTGATTTTTTAGAGGTCTAAATAAAAGAATACCAAATACAAGTTGCAGAGATATCCAAAAACACAAAAAGCTCATACATAGACAATGAAGAAAGTTACGGCACCATCCACATAAATAAGCAGAAAGAGAGATTATTTGATGCAAGTCTCCCAGGAATGATATTACCAATACATCAGTGATATCATCTTAGAATACAAATAGGACATCTTAGCAGGTGTAACCATCAATCAACATATTCATGAAAAACACAGCGGCTTCAAACGCAAATTTCTGATAGAATGAGATTATTCGATGTAAATTTTGGGTAGGTCCTTAGATGAGAGAAGTTGTCGCCCTCAAATATAAGGATTAGAAGGAAAGTATGTCATCAGTGCAATCCCCAATTGAACTTGGTCAATGAAAACTACATTATTTATGACCAGATTTGTAGATATCTTGATGCAAGGCAAAAAGACGATAATTATTAAAGTTATCCAAATTGGAAATACAATTCAAAACCTTCTGCTTCCTAATCACACTTCCAATTTCGACTATCTGTGTGGTATTCTTCATCATTACACTAAACGTGAAAGTTAGAAACATTTCACCACCTTTCTATATTGTCCCCATTACAATGCCTTAATATTTTAACATCAAAAAAGGTCTTCAAAGCACCTTCATGTCACCTGGGAATTTGTGGTGAGGTGGTTTCAAGGGTTTCGAGATAGTGATATCGTCGACTCGCTGCCAAAACCAGATAAGTTACATTTTAATACTCTTGGTATATGGTCTTATTTTGGCTGACTACCTGGCTTAATTTTTCCCTTACTGCAGTTAATCTTTGGACCGTTTTCTGTTTATAATTAACTCTTCCAGCTTTGCCAGGACAAAATTTATTCAAATTTACGTAAAGAAATGTACTAAAAAAATTGTGTGGTTTTGGTAGTAAGCCGACGATATGATAAACAGTAAATTTTCCACAGCATCTTCTAGAAACAAGGATGTTAAATGCTTCTCATTATTTACATTCTACGTACGTAATATAAGCACCATCAAGTCACTTAGCAACCATTTTTTTTTGCCAATTCCCACAGCAGCGTAAAACAAAAACCGACATCGAAGAAAGAATTTGATTAAATACTGCATTCCTTAAGGTTGCCATTATCGAAAAGAATTCACCATCGAGAAAAAGTTGTAATCTTGCTTAGTCAGCTAACATTAATTCGTTGTTTCACAAACGCTATTAACGCGAAACAAGAAGTTAATCTTCTCAAAATTACTTATAATTTATTTTCCATTAGCAATATTCACTATTAACAGAGTAAATAGCGATTTAAAAGAATACTTAAAAACTTTGGGGACTTACATCCTTCTTCGAATTTTTTTTTTAATAACATGCAAGCTAACATAAACAAATAATCTTTCGCAATTCATTTCAAATACTACTTGATGCAGCTCCTCTCTTATCGAGTAAAACAAAAAAAAAAACATCGCTGATGACTTAACAGTACTTAGCTGTGGAGTCGAATCACCAACAAACATCACTCGATACCAGCTTCCGTTAATGAGAAACGTACTTTTTCGTGCTGCGGGACGAAAGAACTTCCTATCGCACTCCCGACCACTTGCCCTACTTCTATAACAGAACCTACATGTGCACTTACGACCCCTGGAGAGTGGAATGTTCGGGAACTTGGCCGTTACGAGACTAGCGAGCAGTAAATGGTGGCGTACTGTTTATTTGGAAAATGCTCTCTCAGCGCGAAAGATAGCTTCCATGCCAGTCTATTTCACGGAAGCTTTTTTCTGGTTCTGATGCGGAGGAGGACCGTAATTTAATCAGACCGACGTTTTACTGCGGGGATTAGTGGTGGAAGTTTCTTGTGAAATTACTTACTAAAAGTAATATAAATTGAAGTACGCGTGTAGTTTAATTAATTCGTTTTTAGGGGCTTTTTTATTGCATTAATAATGGATGTGTATTACTGGTTAAACAATAATTACATAATTTAATTGTAAACTACCAAACAATTGAGCCTAGACCAAACCTCGTGGTTCGTATTAAAATATTTCAATATTATTATTGTTCCAAAGGTGATGCATACAGGATGATTGCATTTTATGGAGTTTCACCTCTTCTAATAAACAACTCTGCAGTGACACTACTTATACATGACATTGTGACATACCTAGGTATATTACTGGGATATTACTTTAATGGGAGATGAAAATGAAGGTTAATTTGTCGTAAATCATATTCATGTAGAATTGGGAGGGTTAATGATTCGCATTGTGAATGTGGTGGGGTAGATGCAGCGGAACATGTTTTATTTGAATGTCCACTAAACTGATGAGTGGCGGTCGTACAATTCGATTTTATATTTTTTTTTTTCTCTGACTATTCTTAGCTGATTAATAATTGTAAGTATTTTTGAATTTTTTAATCTTTAATTTGATATTACCACATTTTATTCTATTGATAATTTGATTGTAAATATTACTTAATTATTTTTTAAAAATTATCCATTTTAATTTCTCTTCATCGGATGTTCTTCAGCCAGCCTGAAGATGTCCGTATAATCGGACGAAACCAGTCGCCTTATTAAAGAATTGTGTGAGAAAGTGGACCTGTGTTAAAATTAATTACCTTCCTAAATTGAGGTAGATCGTTTTCGTGCGAATTTTAATTATGATGGCTTATATTTTTAGCAAATTTAGTGGAAGTTGCGGGAGGTAGCAGAGCCTTTGAGAGAGTTACATTATTTCTTTCTAGAAAATTCACGGGGGTTAGTGTAATTTCCAAGCACATTTGGTATTTTCTACCTACATTCTTCCTTTGCCTTTCATTTTTTTCTCTTATTGATAGTCTTAGATATTTAATTGAAGTTGTTGCATATTGAATTATTTGCTATTTCCTTACAATAAATCTTATTTTCATGTGTTATTTATAGCCCTACATGTTTGTACTCCTAATGTGCCATGATTTCTTTGCAGATTTGTCAACTACAAATAGTAACCCAAACAGATTTCCCAACATGTTATATACTTACTTATTTTTTTTCTATATCTCTTATTCGTTTCTATCTCTTTCTATTAAAACTAGGAAAAGAGTTTGAATCGACATACTTCCATATTATTATAGTCATAGCTTTTACGTGTGTCAAGATGTACTACTCTACCCTATGCACTAAAAAGTTTTTGGTAAAATTCCTGTACGATTTTGGCCCAATTTTGTGCCCCTAAAACGGTACGTACTTTTATTTTTTTTTTTTACTTCTAGAAGTAATATATCTAATTCAACAATAAAAAAAAAACGGCTTATTTGAGCAAGTTGTATTAGTCACTGGTTTATAACATTTTACTTAAAGCGACGTTTCGACAAACATATGTCTTTTTCAAGCTTCGTAAAAAAAATTGATTAGTGATCGTTAATATCAATAAAAATTTAATCTACAACTATCATTATAGTTGTAGATTAAATTTAACATTTAAATTAATAAACTGTCAGTTTCCATCTAGTTAATCGCATATTAACACACAATTTTTATCCATCCTTTCAACTCCATTTAATAAGTTTATAATTTTAATTTAAATGTTAAATTTAATCTACAACAATAATGATAGTTGCAATTTTAATTGATATTGACGTTCACTTATAAAAATTTTTACGAAGCTTGCTGCTTTGCTTGTCTGCCACGTGGAAAACGTATTATATCGAGTATGGAAAGTTAGTATAATGAAATAGGAGAACCGCCATCTTCATGCCAATTTTTGTACTTGTAGAATATCTTTAACGTATTTGCTACTATATAGGTCAGAAAACGTTGCTATTATATATTTAGAACATCGTGACGTGATGATTTACAGTTTTTTAATACAATTTTGACGTAAATCTACTACTACTTTCTCTGTAACTCTACCGACTTTGTATAAAATAAATAGTTTCTTTAAAAAAATCGTAAGTATTTGATATCACATATGCAAAAAATGTTCTTTTGCTGTTAAGGTAATTTATTATATTTATTTAAATTTTTTAAATAAAAGATTATTTTTTTACTGGAATTTTCCAAATTGTAAGAAATTTTAAGCTTTTTCCGAGAAATATTAATATTTTTCTAAGTAATATTTTTATTTTTAGTATAATAAATTTAGTACATCAATATAATTTCCTTTTTATTGCCCTGAAGAAGCTGAGGAAATTCAGCGAAAATTTGGTAATAAATTAAGAAATTGAATTATGGGTATTTGATCTTTAACCCCACCTTCTTTTTGGAGGAATTTGGCGTTAAATTTTATTAATTGTACGAATTTTTAAGTTTTTCCTAAGGTATATTAATATTTTTCTTGGAAATATTACAATGTTAGAGATTTTTTTCTAAGAAACAGATATTTTCCTATAACATGGGGGATGCATTAGCAAAATTTCACTACTGACAGCCAGCTTTTTGACCAAATCACTAAAACAGCATTTTCCATTCTCACATACCTATTAAACATTTTTATCTATGTTAATCCAATTTTTTCCTGATATGCAATTAAAGATATTATATGTACATGCAAAAAACTAACACGAAGAGGGTATAATAAAAAATCATAATCCGAAGCCAATACTTTTCGATCCGCAGTACTTCTTTAGCCGTATACAACTGGGCAATAGTATATAAGCAAAGCCAGTACAATAATTATAGGCGATGCGTGGACGATTTATGATAGACGCGAACCCCTTAATCACATCTCTCCGTCTCCAGCAATTATCATGCGCGGGAGCAGCATCAACCACATCGTGAATAATCAGTCACACTCATTTCAACCTTTTTGTACTCATACTTATGAACTATTAAACAAAGGAAATTTATTCAGATAAGGGAATTAGGAACAGCAGGGAGTAACTACAATACAGTGTCATCTTGTAATCCTCATATGTTTCGCGTCGTTAATCTCTGCAAGATCGTAGAAGGTCTTCACCAAGGAAAGTGCAATTGAAAATACGCCGTAAATTGGAGCTATTATGTGAAACGCTAGAATGGGTCAAAATACAAACTCTTTTACTACGTTAAAAAAGATTTTTATTAATTTACAATGTATGTTGTATAATAAAACATTTTAAATATATAAATATCTATAAATACTTACGTAAATACTATGTAAACTAACGAAATTTGAGTACATAGTTCACATAATCTCAAGTCCAGTATATATGCGACAACACGTTTACTTCAACAACAATGGCGGAATATAAACATACAAAAAAGGATTTTGTATAAATATATTTGAAATGTGGAACTCATTAAAAACATTCATTTGCAGATATCACCGCTCGTTACAGCAATTACTCATACACGAACTAGAGAGAGAGAGGTTAATTTGCGATGGTCTCTCAACTTATGCAGGATATGCATACACACAAATCGAATTGAGAAGAGTAGAACTTAATGCACATTAACTTTTAAAACCAGTCTTTAATGAATAAGCGCTCTAAGATTCCAACGAAACCGTTGCAAGCAAATTAACTTGGGTATTTAACAAAAACAAATACCTGCTCGTAAATTACCGACGCCAACTCAGATTTGTCTTGTATATATACCTGAGAAATCATTTATTTCTTTTACGGTATGTAATTTACTGGTTTTATCCACCCACAAGAGTCCCAAGAATACAAAATAATGCTAGTGATAATTAGTGGACTGTACAGATTAAAGTGTATCAAAGCATGTTGTATGTATGGCGTGTATTTGGAAACTCTATGATGATATGCAGGTACCATTAAATGTCAGTTACCATCATCAAATAGTAATTAAGGTCACGTGTAAAAGAATTAGGTAACGTATATTACATCTGATGTTAATGCCTGCTGATAAAAAAGAGCATGTATACAAATCAAAACTGATATGTATAGAGACTCATTAGACATTGGCACTCTAATATACCGGGTGATTCAGTTTGGTATTCGCTCACCTGTAACTGTTTTATTTAGTTTAATAGTTTTTTCAAACATCTTTGTCAAAGAACTTTTGCGGTGAAATATTCGTCTTATTAAGATAGTTTTTATAGGAATTTCTAAAAAAACATATCAAAGATCAATTGTAGAGAAGTGCGTCGATTTGAGAACAGTCAATATTATATTCGATGACAATTCCCAATGTTCTTTAAAAATGGCAGATAGCGGTTATAGTTATATTCGCCTACATCTTCGACATTCCTCAGGATTTATGTATTATTGTTACTAAAACCGATAAACAAATCCTTAAACTTATAGGAATCGCATTAATTTTTTTTTGCCCACAACTCCGAATGTCCTTAAGGAATATACAGCCATATTAGCACATTGAATTTTTCTTTTGTTTTTTACTAGAAATTGTCCACGCTTATTTTTGTTTGTGTTTGTTTGAAACCACGTGGTTTGTTTTAAAAAAAAGAATTATCTTCCTGAACTAATTAATCTTTTGTTTTGTATAGGAAATAGCATTGTACTATTGTAATTTAGAATCACGTGCAGTTTTTAAATTTAGGCCAGAACCCTCTGTTCACAGTTTTTTTTTCTGCAAATTTGTAATTAACTTTTTTTTTTTATAATATTTTTTTTGATTGTTAAATAACGTTGTTGAGTTAAAATTCTGTTCTTTTATTTTTATTTAAACCTTTTCAATACTTGGGGTATTTAAGAAAGTCAGATTTCTTTCACCCACAATTTACTTGTCGTGGTTAGATTCAAGTTTTAATTTGCGAGGGTAACTCTGAGATTAATTGTTCTTTTGCGCCTTTTTAAAATTTTATCCATTGAGCTAAGCTAATTTAATTTTTCCTTTTTCATTTTTTTTAAATTCTTTTTGCATTTTCAAGTCAATCAGTACACAATAGTACGTTTCGATAGCAAAGCTATCATCATCAACAGAAACACTGAACTGAATAACTACACTAAAACTACCCTAATTTATACCTAAAAAAGGTCATGGTACAATGATTTGCATTTGCAGCATTGCCAACACCATTTACCAGTCGTATCATACAGGGTGTTTAAAAATTACTGACTTGTCAAAGAATCTTAAAGTTACAAAACTTATTTTTTTTTTTCAAAGGCACCCTGTATATTTTTATATTTTTCTGCAACATTCCCTATAGGCTTCAGTGGTTTTATTTTAAATTATCCCTATTATTTATTAACTTTCCAAATGGTCAAATAATTTTTACCTGGTGGATTATAAATAACATTACAATAAATTATTATTGCTAGTAAATATTATAATAATCATTGTTTTCTATATGTTAGTACCTAGAAAAGTACGCAATATATAAACCAAACAGTAAATATTAAATATTAAAAGTTTATCTTCATCTGGTTCGCATTTTGCAAAACGAGGCAAAATGCGAACAAAAAGTTAATAAAGTGTTTGTGTGATATAAGAATTTGCAGAGGATTGAAATAGCTACATAATGGAATCTTTGCAGACGATGTGGTAATAATAACAGACAGTGAAAAACAAAGAAAATTTGAACATATGGAAAGGAAACATGGAAGAAGAGGGAATGACAATAAACATAGAAAAAGCCAAAATCCTCGGAAACCAGAATGTTGAAACTAATATTGATATAAATGATACTAAAATAGAGCAAATGAGAAATTTTAATATTTAAGAGTAACATTGGAAGAAACAGGAAAACAAGACGCTGGAATAAACGATTGATAAAACAATCAAGTACTACGCGATAAATCAAAAAATTATTAATAGAAAAGACAAACCTATAGTAGTGTTATGAAGAAAGCTAAGAAAAATAAGATTCCACTATTTTAGGGCATTTGGAAACACATCTCAGTAGTTCAATACCTGTTACTTCTGAAGATTTGAGCACCTTGAAAACATCTGACCAGAAAATTTTGAAGTAAAATAGGATGCATTTTTAGGGACCCTAATCTAACCTAGATCACAAAAAATGAATTGCGACATATTCTTTTGTAATACTTCAACGAATGTTAGTATCTTTTTATTTAAAATAATTTGAAGGGACGAAAGTTCAGTTGAAAGGGCATAAGAAACAGAAGCAATAATTACTATTAATGGACGGAACGATTGCAGAAATTCTTTCTCATTTAAAAAAATATTAATAATTTCTCTGAGTTCCAAAAATCTCAATAAAACTTTTTCACTATTGCACCATCGAACTGGCGATGGTTAACTCGCCGAGAGCCAATAAAGTTAACCACTGCAACAACAGGTTCAATAATGCAAAATAGATAGAGGTGTTTGATGAATTATGCAATGACTTATTGAAAGCTTTGCACAAAACAAAAATACTTGGGCAGTATCAACAATGATGACTCATCAAGAACTAACAAAAACCACTAGACATTTTTTGCCTTCTCCATTAAGAAGCTTATTGTGATATTCTCAATTTATCTGACAGTCGCTTGAGCTGAGAGGTCAACAGAAATACAAACCGTCTTCTTTGGGCACACTTCTTCAGCTTTATCGCAAATCTATTCATGAATATTTCAAATTTAATTCTAAATAAGGTTAGAAATATTATTGCGAAGTACGCCGAAAGCGTTCATAGTAAATGAATTAACCGGACTTATTTACTGCGACATCAGTTGACTATCAGTCGGTGAATAGTAGATGTAGATACCTCCCGGTACAATATATTTCGTAAGCCCTTATTGTGGGTGAGAAAAACTATCGGCAATAGCTGAATTAGCCGCTTGGTACTTACAAATTGCGCGGGCCGGATTGAAATACGCAGCGGGCCGGATTTGGCCCGCGGGCCGTAGTTTGGCGACCCCTGGTTTGGAGTATTTTTGTCATATAAGAAGACCTCTTCTCAACGAGTTGTTTCACATTCCATTCAGATTTGGAGAATGCATTTAGAAACACTTTTTCGTGAACGATCACAAATTTCATGTCTGTTGCATCTATATACAACATGTTAAGATTTTGATAATATTGTTTTGGATAAGGTAAATAATAATATGAATATTAAAAAAATACTCTCTTTCGAAGTAGAAAATTTTTATTTCAAATTCAGGATAAGGTACTAGAAATAAGGCTGATTAGTAGAAAATACAGTAAAATTAATCTAGATAGGACATGAAATAGCACAAGAGCATGTCTAATTGTCCGCACACAAACTTTATATTTGGACGCATTTTTTTTAACTCTACACTGAGAGAAATGAAATGGTTATTTTAACATTTTTCGTAGTGTCACGAATTTGAGCATTTATTTAACCATATTGCATTCAAGTGAATCATATGCTCCTATTTGAAACAAACGTATTTATATTGTTGCACACTTTAGAGTTAATTTAACAAGATTATAGTGTTCAGGGGTAACCAATATTTTATCTTGTTGGTTTAACCCCACAAATTGTCGATTTGACATTTGAAGAAGGCGTTCTTTAAACATTAACTATCGGTGTTAACTCAATGAAATGTAATATTTAATACTATTACATATAGGTGATCGCACATGCGTATAGTCAGTCAGTATCCAACCTCCGTAGCAATAAGACCTATGTTTGTAAGTTTCTGTAACATTCATATTGAATAATAAAGATAATCAAAACCCATCGCGCAGTATATGTATATAACATGGCGCAGTCAGAATAAAAAACAAACAAAATACAAAAAAAATCAGTGAAAGGAAGAAAAAGTGCAACAAATCATAAAAAAAAGTGTCAGAAAGGAACAAAACAAAATGGAGAATATATCTCAACCCGAGAAGATGAAAATGGAGGACGACCTAGCAAAAAATTGGAGGCAATTCAAAGGAGATTAGGAATTATATTCTACCGCGGGTGATTGCAGTGATAAAACAGCAGAAATACAAGCAGCGACGCTGTTACACTGTATAGGAAAGGAAGTTCGAGAAATTTTAAATAATATTGAAATTACGCTGGAAACACATCGATCGACAGCCGATACAGGAGCAAGACAGGAGACACGTTTCACCCAAGGCCGCACAACGATGGAAGATCATTGGAAAGAGGTGTCCGCAAATTCAAATAAGATCGTTTGTAACGATTCGAACAATTCTAGAACAGGTCGGTGTACACGTTGTAATTTTACGCATGCGCAAAACAATTGTCCAGCTTATGGTAAAATATGTGATAAATCTAATCGTAAAAATCATTCTGCCTCTAATTGTTTAAGTAAATCGATTAATATGATAAAAACCAATTCCGTTGAAAATAATGATTATTTGGTGGGTAGTATTACGAAATCGGTAAATGCTGATAACGAATTTTGGTAAAATGTTGTTATTAATGATTTATTATGAAACGTTACATTGTATTTTCCTTTCAAATGTATGAATAAAACCTTTATAATTTTTTAGTTATGTTATTAAGCTAATATAAGTTTAGTATATAATGCCGCAAATGTTTTTTCTTCTATTACCTACTATAGTCTTCCTTGCGTTGCTATCAATGGACTAATTGCTGAATGTGCGTGCGGATTTTTAATTTCATCGATAGATCCATCGATTACAGTATATTTCTGTTTAATACATTAATGATACAGTAATCGATGGATCCATCGATGAAATTAAAAACTCGCCCGATCAGTAACGTGAATTTAAGCAAAATCGAAAATGGTTCCACTAATACGAAAATCTTTTTCGTATAACCACCTAAAGGTATTGAATTACATGCAAATAGTCATTCGATGAATACTACAGGTAGGTTAAATGAAACAGTATGAGTTTTGAATTAACATTTTATAGTGCCAAACCAATATTATAAAATTATAGAGACAATTATTACTTCGTGTGTCTACAACAAGTAACTGTGTTGGGATAATGTTGTTGTATTATTCAATTAGCAGGTAGAAATTGTTAATGGAAAATTAAGTACATGTTCAAAGAATCACGCGTAGTCTGTTTCTTATAACATTTATTATTATTCAGTTAACTAACGCAATTTAACATTTTTTTACGTATTGCATTAACACTGAGATATCATTGCTCATATTGAAAAAGAAAAAAGTGTTCAACACACCATTTTATTAGTTAATACAACACTTTTTTTTCTCTCGGTGTAAACAACTAATATTAATAACCCTATTAAACCAAATTCCCTACAGCAATCATAGAGGGCAGTAGTAATACGATCAAATCCTCTTTACCTATATATATACATACATGACAATGCGAACAACTTATATTTTTACAACACACACAGCTCGATTCTCCGTCATAAATATACGCGCGCTTGCTGCGTTTGTTATATCTGCCGTCATGGCACGACGGAAAAAGGGACGAAGAGAACCCGTTCTAAATACCAGTTTTTGCACGGCAACGCGCACAAGAACCTTCGCCGGGGAGACCATGACGAATTTCGAACCCATTCTGCGTCGTTAGCGAGAGGAGAAAACGTTCTTCGCGCAACAAAACAATTTGTTATAGATTCAGTCCGTGTATAAGCGCGCATGTGAACCTTGAACCGATTCTCTCGCGAATTTTATTCCGCTGGTAAATAATGCAAGAGGGAGCTGTCGTATTGCCTTTTGTTTTGTTATTTCGTGTCGCGTTGCGATGGACGGAGTTGCCGTCTTTTGTGGTCCGTCCTTTTTTGGTTTCGGTGGTCGAAAGGCGTTCGAGTTTTTTTAGGTTTCGATTTAATGGATGCTTTGAAGAAGGAAAATTGTGTAGTAGATAAAATAATTGATAAGTGAAATGTTGTAATGAGCACCTCCTAATTAATTCATGTCAAAGTTGTAATTTGTTTACTACATTGGATCCACATTCTTTCGACGGTTTTGGTTGAATTATTAGCCTTTTTTAGACGAAACCAGCAGCGGAAGAAATATTCTATGTAGTAAATAAGTTACAATTTTAAATTGAATTAATTAGGAAATACGTATTACAACACTTCACTTATGGATGAAGTATCAGCATAAGATAAAATAATGTTATAGTTTCACTTAAGTTCCATACATCAATTATCTTGAAAATTTCGGTCTTTGCAGATGTTTATGTCATTCCAGTAATGAGAATTGTGCCAATTAAAAAGCCCATTCTTTGTAAATTTAGCTCCGTCGGCCCATATATCTAATATTACCTAAAAAGCTATTATCACCGTGGTGTCTCGTTAAAATAAATTCACAAAACTCCTTTTTCTTCTCGTGATCTTGTTCTTTCAATTTTTGAACAAAGTGGAACGACTTCATTTTTGCTTCATTTTATGGTTTTTGAACTAAAGGAACTAAAAGAACTAATCTGGCCACCGCGAGAATTAACCTCTCGAAAGTGCAAAGATTAACATGTGTATGCATAACGGGGGCTATGAGAACCTGCCCAACAGCAGCTATTGAAGTAGTATTGGATCTTGCCCCCCTCCACATTGTAGCAGAGGGCGTGGCGAAAAGAACCGCACTAAGAATGGTCAAGGAAGGAATGATTAGGCATAGGCCTCAATCTCCTGACGGTGATCAAACCTGGAATATGCCCCGGGATGATATGTTAAAAAAATTTAGCTTTGTGAAGGAATTCACCACAAAGCTAAGTAACAGGAGCGACTGGAATCATAACACCACTTGAACTTGAATAGAAATGCCATCAAATGGTATACTGATGGCTCCAAAACGGCAGAAGGAAGTGGAATAGGAATATATGGGCCTAGAACTACATATTTCGAAAGCTTTGCAAAATACCCAAGTATATTTCAGGCGGAAATACACGCTATTGGAAAATGTGTTCAGTTCAATATGGATAGGAACTATCGGAAGCAGGAGATTATCATCATGTCTGATAGTCAAGCAGCCATCAAGGCGCTGAGTTCATTATGAAATCAGTTCCAAGATGGTCTGGAATGCCTAGGAAATAAATGAGCTAGACAAAAGAAATAAAGTAACCCTCCTGTGGGTTCCGGGTCACACAGGAGTGGACGGAAACGAAATAACGGATAACCTCGCAAAAAAAGGGACTGGAATGCCTTTTGTAAGGCCTGAACTCTTTTGCGAGTTAAGTAGCAGTACAATACTGAAGAAACTAAAAATAGAAATGGAGCAGAGAAAATCCAGTTACTGGGAAAATCTCCAGGGAATGAGGCAAAGTAAAATTCTTCTGGAAACTTATAACCAGAAGAGGTTTACAGAATGCATCAACCTGAGTAAGAACAATGTTCGTATATTAACAGGAATACTTTCAGGCCATTGTAGACTGAAAGACACTGAGGAAGCTTGGATTGGAAAAAGATGCTGAATGCAGATTTGTGGAAACAGGATGAAACACCCATCCACCTCCTCTCAAACTGCGTAGCACTGTGCAACTCGAGGGCATTGCACCTGGGAGCACGTGAAATCGAAGAAGGAAACTTACCTAGACTGGGGCCCTGACATCCTACACTTTCTGAAAGGAATAGGATTGGAAGGCCAGCTGTAAAGCAGCAAGAATAGGGGACACAATAGATCTTTTAGGTGGCAGTGTAACACCACCCTTCTATTTACATACATACATGGTTTTTGAAATTTCTGTGTATTGAATCCTTTAAGATTTCTGATTCCAAAGGAGCTTGTCTCAACGATGCCTTTGGAAATGCTCGAAAATAAGCCATAATGGCAATTATTGTATTATAATTAATAACAATAGAATTTCTTTTTCGGGTTGTAGCTCTAACTGACCCATAGTTTTTAAAATTTTGTACGTTTTAAAGTGTACGGACAGTTTCTGTTTCTCTGGATACCGTAGAGTAAAAGTGTCACATATTCTTGATTACTTTGTTGCATTCTTCATATAGATAATAAATAAATTTAAATATGTGAAGAATATATAATGACAGATCTGACTGTAATTGTTTTGCGTTATCACGAGCATGGCTAACTCGCTATATCTATTAAAATGTAAGAAAATAATATACTCTACTTTATAGGCTCCTGGGCTAAAACTGTGTTGTGGATTTTCTTCTAGCCAACGTGTCGTTCATGCACTCATTTCAGGGTTGCTGCAGCCCTGAAGATGTCCCTTGAGTTAGCGAAACATCGACCGGAAAAAGATTCAGAACGTGATTTCAACCCGAAATCCAAGCAGAATATACGTGAACTATGGTTCGTAATTTCCTGTTCGTTTGATTGCTGCTTTGACAAGACGAGGCACTGCAGTTGATCATGAGGAATGCTTCGTAATTTTATTCTTTTTTAGCGTCTAATCGTATCGTAACTGCAGATTTCTTCATCCACATCACACATTACTTTTACCCTAATGGGCATATTGTCGTTCTATCCTGAAGAATATGGTTTATTCTAAGCAATGTTCGCTGTTAGACAAACCCTGTTTTAATATTGTAATTCGTCTTCCTTAATAATCTCTTAAACAATGTAACAGGAAAATTTGCGCCCTGGTTTTCAACCTTGTGCAGTTGTTGAGAACATTGGATTACAACGTTACATTCTTCGAATGATCATGAAAGAGGAAATTTTGCATTTATTAACAAATTAATGTTTTTCCGCTAATAACTTTAATTAAGAAGAATTTTTGGCGTGAGGAGAAAATTTTTCTTGGGAAAAATTTCTCTTAATTATTACAGTTATTAGTAGAAATACATTAATTTGTTAATTTCTTACTATAAAAAGCTTGCAATCTTTGCATATTCGCCGTCCTGTCGGCCTTTCCAGATCTAATATCGACATATACGTCGTTATATCGCTCGAACCTAGACGCTCCTCTCTGTTCTAATTGGTAGAGCGTTCGTCCGGAAAACGAGAGAGTGTAGGTTCGAATCCTGCGTGAACAGATATTTTTCCTTGGGAAAAATTTCTCTTAATTATTACAGCTATTAGCAGAAAAACATTAAGTTGTTAATTTCTTACTGTAAAAAAAAAGCTTGCAATCTTTACATTTATTGTTGATTTGTTTGAACCAAAACTATTTTTCTTTTAACGATAATATTTACAGTTGCAATGAGGGATTAATTATAGGAAACCCCTTTAGTCCGTTATTAGCCGACATTTTTATGAATTATTTAGAAGCTTTGATTTTTAATAGTAGTTTTAAAAAAAAAAAACAATATTTTGGTATATGGATATATAGATGAAATTTTAGTTTGTTACACAGGTACAGATAGACAACATTCTGGATTTTATTTAACTCAATACATAAACACATTGTTACATAAAGAAGAGACAAATAAAAGTATTAATTTCTTAAACTTAACATCAAAGGAAGTAATAATCAGTTAGTAACTTTTCTATATACCATAAAGATTCAAAAGCAGACACAACTATACATAAGAAATAAATTCACCCTACACAACATAAATTAGCAGCATACCACAGTATGACACATAGATTATTGAATATACCCAGGGATATAGAAGATTTCAATAAAGAATATAATATCATAAAACAGATAGCAACCAGTAATGGTTACGATGCTAATATAATAGACCAACTAATATTCAAAAATGTACAAACTAAAATAATACAAGAGATATTACCCGATTACAAAAGATAATAAGAGCAATAAATACACAACCCTAACCCATTTAGGTAAACAAAACAAAATATTAGAAATTTTTTAAAGAAACAATATATTAACATTGCATAAAAAACTAATAATAATTTCGGAAAGTTCATTAAAAACAATAAAGATACAATGACACGTTTTTGTAAGTCGTGGGTCTATAAATTAACGTACGGTACGTGCACAAAAACATATACATTCGACAAAACGGAAGTTCTTCCAAAAAACGTATGTCAAAGCGTTTGTACTCATTTAAATTTAAAAAAATGATTCATCTTATTCCAACTACTTAATTAAAAATAACCATAGTTTTAATGATAATTTTAAGATTCTTCATGTATAGAAAATAAGAGTAAAAAATTAGATTTATTAGAAACAGTTGAAATTAACAAACTTAACTTTTCAGATGATTTACTTAATGATAAAATAGACCTTAATCATTCCCTATTGTTAAATTTATTCCAATATAGACATTAAAGTAATAATATAATTGTTTTCTACTTCCTATATAAAAAATGTTTACATTGTTTTAGATTTATTTTTTTTTAATTTTTATACCTATTTGGATAATTTTATATATTTTATATGTTTGTATTGAGCCAAAAACTCTATAGTCATTTAAAATATGGATGTTTTGTAAAGCTTGTTGATTGTTAAAATAAGAGATTGTATATGTTTGAATTTAGTTTACAGTACCTATCTGACGAAACAGCTGTGATACTTAAAATTAATAAAGTATAAATCTATACAGCCTACCGTATGAGTGGTGCAAATTCGATCGCATGGGGTAAAATCGATTAAGCCTGATTTTATGGCAATTATTTAGTCTGGGATCTACGGAAAGGATAAGAAAGTTTTGCAACACAGTCATTTAATAAACTTTGTTTATAACGTAGATAACTAACTGGCTTTTTAATTATTGCTTTAAAGTTTCCTGCGTTAAAAAAATAATTTTCGATGGTATGACAATGAGTATATTTCATACAGACGGAAACAAACTACTACTGGGGAATCCCACTAGGACTAAGTGAATGTTCGAAAAGAGATAAGGTGAAAAGAATCAATTGTCATTCATCCGTCACCGGTTCTTTTTTTGACTTTATGAAAGTGTTAGAATAACAAGAGGGTAAGGGGAAAATTAACACCTCATGGGATAATACCGATCAAGTTTGAAAAGTAAAAGAACAAAGAACATGCTCATAGAACAACGTAGAAATATGATATACTCATGTTTCTACGTTGGTTTTATTGAAAATTATGGTGAGAAACTATAAAAAAAAAAAGTATGGCCTGACGGGAGACAGCAATATAATCCCAAATACCTCCAAAGCGTTATGAGAACAGTAAAATAGAGCACTTCATCCATTATGAAAGCATCAGAAAACAAATGGGGTGCCATATTCATTACCCTGTAATGGCGAAAGCTGTTGGGGGATGCGAAGGCATGAATTATTATTATTATTATTATTATTACTTCAGAATACTTTAAAGAACCGGTAGTTTCTAAAGAAGAGAAAAGATGACTTTTGTATTTCTCCAAGTTGACGAAATTTAGGAAATTTCCAAAAACCAAATATTCCAGCTGGTCATAGAAGGGGAAGGTACGGCTTTGAACTGAGAGGGAAGCGCGTTGAATAAAATTTTGTTTTAGTTTATTGAATTATTATAGTTTATGTCATTATTTATTTGTTTGTCATTTCTATAATACATATTTTCTGTTATTTCCGTAAGTTTCCTTTTTTTAAATTAAATTTTTTGTTATTGGATTTACCTCATGTAGCTTTCAAATCGCTTTTTATAAGAAAATAGATGGGTGATTGGAATTGCCCCCTATTATGGAGGGGTTCATCAACCGATCACGCTTGATGTATTAAAAAAAAATAGCGTTAATACATTGGGTTATATACATGATGGTATGTGTAGCTAAAAGATGTATGATTATATATAATTTTTTTCGATCAATACTAATAATTGCAGCTCAGAAATAGTACATAAATCAGATCGGAATTGCCCCACTTCACGGTAGTTGTTGTTTCATTGTTACAATTAAATAAAAAAAATATTTCAAACCATTCTTGTCGCAATGAGATACTTATTTAAATGATTCTCATTAGAACAATAATTTAATTGACTAAGCAGTACTGAATATGCATCCATGATGAATAAATTACTACTGCTTCGAATTTTCTTTAGAAAGGACAAATATAAAAACAATAAAAATATAAATACATTTTGGCATTGAATACCCGAAACAAACTCATTCATATACAAGCGCACATAAGTACATGTGTAAGCATTGCGTTATGGATTTTCACTTTCGAAATCACTTTCCTCTTGAAACATTCATTCCTCGCTATTATTAATATAGCCAATACAGTCGTAACGTTTATATGCGCGCAACAATCTCAATTTCCAGCATCATCAACTGACATACGTATGTAATATACATTCCCTAATAACACATCGACATGCTGTTGCACTCTGAACAAATTAAAGATCAGCAGAAAACTTAACACAAGTGAGGGAACAGCTCTGGCGGAAAAGAAATAGTAACGAAACGGCGACAACACGCAACGTTGGGGTTATTATTGGCAATTTCAGTCGCTTAATTGTGCCTGGTAAGATGTGTGTACTGAAAGTTTTAATGGCCCTACTTAAAACCCATACCATAAATAGTTTGTGCGCCATTCTGCTCTGCTCCGAAGCTTGACGGGAGTTTTTCCCGATGGCATTTCAGGATTGCAGCCTTTAACTGCCAATAAAAGTCGGGTTGCTTGGAAAGACATAAATAAAATCGACCGAACGCACTAAGCTGGAATCTAATTAGATGTACGAACATGTCGACTATATATCTGGCTAATGATTAGACAGTGTTTCGATCAAACGCAGGTAACTACCAAAACATAAATGTGATTACCTGGAAATGTCATAATAAACCGATACTAAAAGAAATGAAATCGTTATTCATTTCGCATAAAAGTATAAGAAGATGCAACATGATGGAACGGTCTAAGAAAGTTTATGACGAGTAATAAAGAGAAATACATCATTTAAGTTTTAACAACGCTATGATGTATTCATTTGATGGGTTTCACACCATCTTCAAATTGGTTTAAAGTGTGTTATTCTAGATTTTACTGATCGTAAAACCTAAGTCCATTTCTTATTAAAATTACTAAAATTTATCTGCTGTAAATATGGTTTCATAGCATACGATATGGTTGCAATAATATTAAAATTTGATTAAAATATCTAATAAACGGTTTAGGGGAAAATTAACTTTTGAGATACTGCATGTGCTTGATGTCAATACTCAGGATACGTGCTCTGAAACTCTGAATTTGGCGCTATTGAACGGCATGGAAATGAAACATGATAGATCTGTTCGTTAGTGCTACACTTTTTACACTGACTTTTAAGTGAAACAGTAAAGAACATTCACCCGTTACATATCTGAGAAAGATAAATCATACATCATATGTTTTATGAAGGCTATATTACAATGATCGTATAAGTTCATATTTTCGTATTTCCGACGATAGCATACGAACTTAGATCATTGTGATAGCCCTCCTGGTGACGTTAGCACCAGCGGCCGCTGGCTTACATCTATTACACCGGGATGCATATTTTATCTTAGACCTATTGTGTTATCAGCTGACCAGCGTACACGGGGATAAAAATACGGATGTTTTATGAATAGACCAGCAAATAAATAAAATAACAGACATGAGAAATAACATACATGTCAAACACTAAGCATAAATGGATTACTCAATGTATCGTTAAACAAAAGCTGTATGTTCTTTGAAAACCTTGATGATAAAGCTGCCGGTGTGAAAATATTTCTCTAATGTACTATTTTCTATTTTGCGTTCATAAAAACGCAATTGTAACACGCTTTTGCGTAACGAAAAGTGCTTCATTGTGATACGCCTTTTTTCATTTCTATAGGTTGCTGTATTGAATACATTATGACAGAAAGCAAAATGACGTTAATGCATGTAAATTGTAAATACTTTAATCAAAAATTCTATACAAATTTAGTTACATTGTTATTGTTATGAAACGTGGAATTACTGTATACATTTACACTGACGGAACAAGTATCTTGAGCATGTATTGTTATGCCAGGCAAATTCTTCGTAACAAAGTTTTGCTGAGTTATGTTATTGGCTTTAATGGTAGACTCTTGTGATTGAGAATCATTCGATGATATAACTCTAGAATGACCAGATGTACTTGGCCCTGATAAGTTGTGCGCTACAGCCACTTTACTTTTCATAGATGTTTCGATGTAACCCTCAGCTACCGCAGATGACTTCCATCCACCATGACGTTTTATAGTCAGCAAATCACTGCCTGCGTCTGCTAAGTGTGTAGCACTAGAACGTCTGAAGCAATGTCCAGTATAAAGCTCTGAATTGGGCAATTTTAAAAAATCAGCTATTAATTTAGGCATTTTGCCAATCGTATTAATTCCAATCGGGCACGATATACATAACCATTGCGATATGTAAGGAAAAATCTTGAATGATTAAATTTTTTGGTCGCAGGGCGACATATTTTTAATTAAAGTAATCCATCTTTCATCCGTAATTGCAAAAACTCTTACGATATTATTTTTTGTTTTAAGGTACTGTCACCAAAATAATATCACTCTTAAATTCTAAATCATGTATGACATATTTGTTAATTCATCTCGTCTACAGGCACCTGTGTAACCCATTATTAAAACGATCTAAAATTAAATCCATTACATAAAAAATTACATTTTGCAATATATCGTACCTTTATTGCTAAATACAATGCGTCAGAACCTTCTTCTATAAATTTATTAATATCTTCAATGCATAAAATTTAGATTTCTTAGCTCGCATCCCTCAGAGAATCGTTTTAAATAGGCTTGTAATTAATATATTTTGATATGTCTGTTTTTTTATAAATGGAAAAGCAAGAACGAAGCATGGAATACATAGACCATAAGGTAGAAGATTTCTTATTTTTACCTTGTAATTCAAAATATGCCAATAAAATGTTTTCAGATATTGTGTGACATTATTCTGTACACCCATAGTTCAAATTGATGTAGCATTTTTCATATACTGCTTTTGATTTTTTCGGTAATAAATTTATGACGGCGTTATCCGCAATTTCACGCAGTTGTGGTGGCGTACAAGATAAATTTGTCTCAGTATCACTAATTTTTTACAGTTTACAGAGACTATATTATGAAATATATTGTTTAAACAATTTAAATAGCCGAATTTGAATTTTGAATTCGTCAAATGTCAATCGTATGTCAATGTGACCAACTTCATATAAAAAAAAACTCAACATTTTTATGAGATTTTATTAAGTATTTATTATCAATTTTATAATGCAAAATAGAAAAAATAGTATAAAGGACTCGTTTCATAAGGCTTTTTGTCGCACTCGTTCATTAGAAAACTCGCCTGCGGCTCGTTTTCTAAACTTGAACTCGTGCGACAAAATCATGCCTTATGAAACTCGTACTTTAATATACTATTTTACAATCCTCATTGCTGATAACCAAAACACTGACATTTCCGATGTAATATAAAACATATAATTATAGTATTATGCTCTGATTTTCAGAACAAAATGCCCGGGATTTTAAAATTTTAAATTTTTTTAGTTCAGTAAAAATGCAATGTTATAATTACATTCAAAATTTCAATTTATATATAATTTCTTTATTTATATAATTTTTTTTCTTCATTTTTTCTTTTTTTTAATAGAATAAAACAATTTAGTTATTTTTTATTCACCTAGTGACTTCTCTGATAAATGAGTGAATACTATGAAAAGTGACCTTCTACCTGCTAGGTGGCACGGGACACTTGTAGGAACACCAAATCACCTGTCAATTTAGCTTTTCAGACGCTTGCTAGCGAAAAGGCAGATTAACCCCAAAATTAACATATCGTGAACATAAATTACAAAAATCTAATTTACTGGTTATAATTGAATTGAAACTAATTAATTATTTTCTTTTTTAGGTGGAATATACTTGATGAAATACCTTGGATGCGAATACAGACAGTAAGTACACATATAGGTGTAGGCAGGTAATTCTCTGAGTCAAGCTGGACGTTCGATTAGGGGCCCTGCCATAACGGTCAAATCATGGAATGGTATTCTACCCGGGATTCTTCTCAGGAAATTTTATAAAAAGTCTTGACGATCATTTAGGTGAAAGGTATTATTCAGGTGATATATCGATACTTTTTAGGTAAACACTTTGCGGAACCTTTATATTTTTGAGTGTGTGTACGAACATGTCGACTATATATCTGGCTAATGATTAGACAGTGTTTCGATCAAACGCAGGTAACTACCAAAACATAAATGTGATTACCTGGAAATGTCATAATAAACCGATACTAAAAGAAATGAAATCGTTATTCATTTCGCATAAAAGTATAAGAAGATGCAACATGATGGAACGGTCTAAGAAAGTTTATGACGAGTAATAAAGAGAAATACATCATTTAAGTTTTAACAACGCTATGATGTATTCATTTGATGGGTTTCACACCATCTTCAAATTGGTTTAAAGTGTGTTATTCTAGATTTTACTGATCGTAAAACCTAAGCCATTTCTTATTAAAATTACTAAAATTTATCTGCTGTAAATATGGTTTCATAGCATACGATATGGTTGCAATAATATTAAAATTTGATTAAAATATCTAATAAACGGTTTAGGGGAAAATTAACTTTTGAGATACTGCATGTGCTTGATGTCAATCTCAGGATACGTGCTCTGATAACTTTGAATTTGGCGCTGATATGAACGGCATGGAATGAAACATGATAGATCTGTTCGTTAGTGCTACACTTTTTACACTGACTTTTAAGTGAAACAGTAAAGAACATTCACCCGTTACATATCTGAGAAAGATAAATCATACATCATATGTTTTATGAAGGCTATATTACAATGATCGTATAAGTTCATATTTTCGTATTTCCGACGATAGCATACGAACTTAGATCATTGTGATAGCCCTCCTGGTGACGTTAGCACCAGCGGCCGCTGGCTTACATCTATTACACCGGGATGCATATTTTATCTTAGACCTATTGTGTTATCAGCTGACCAGCGTACACGGGGATAAAAATACGGATGTTTTATGAATAGACCAGCAAATAAATAAAATAACAGACATGAGAAATAACATACATGTCAAACACTAAGCATAAATGGATTACTCAATGTATCGTTAAACAAAAGCTGTATGTTCTTTGAAAACCTTGATGATAAAGCTGCCGGGTGTGAAAATATTTCTCTAATGTACTATTTTCTATTTTGCGTTCATAAAAACGCAATTGTAACACGCTTTTGCGTAACGAAAAGTGCTTCATTGTGATACGCCTTTTTTCATTTCTATAGGTTGGCTGTATTGAATACATTATGACAGAAAGCAAAATTGACGTTTAATGCATGTAAATTGTAAATACTTTAATCAAAAATTCTATACAAATTTTAGTTTACATTGTTATTGTTATGAAACGTGGAATTACTGTATACATTACACTGACGGAACAAGTATCTTGAGCATGATTGTTATGCCAGGCAAATTCTTCGTAACAAAGTTTTGCTGAGTTATGTTATTGGCTTTAATGGTAGACTCTTGTGATTGAGAATCATTCGATGATATAACTCTAGAATGACCAGATGTACTTGGCCCTGATAAGTTGTGCGCTACCAGCACTTTACTTTTCATAGATGTTTCGATGTAACCCTCAGCTACCGCAGATGACTTCCATCCACCATGACGTTTATAGTCAGCAAATCACTGCCTGCGTCTGCTAAGTGTGTAGCACTAGACGTCTGAAGCAATGTCCAGTATAAAGCTCTGAATTGGGCAATTTAGAAAATCAGCTATTAATTTAGGCATTTTGCCAATCGTATTAATTCCAATCGGCACGATATACAATAACCATTGCGATATGTAAGGAAAATCTTGAATGATTAATATTTTTTTGTCGCAGGGCGACATATTTTTTAATTAAAGTAATCCATCTTTCATCCGTAATTGCAAAAACTCTTACGATATTATTTTTTGTTTTAGGTACTGTCACCAAAATAATAATACACTCTTAAATTCTAAATCATGTATGGACATATTTGTTAATTCATCTCGTCTACAGGCAACTGTGTAACCCATTATTATAACGATCTAAAATTAAATCCATTACATAAAAAATTACATTTTGCAAATAATATCGTACCTTTATTGCTAAATACAATGCGTCAGAACCTCTTCTATAAATTATTAATATCTTCAATGCATAAATTTTAGATTTCTTAGCCTCGCATCCCTCAGAGAATCGTTTAATAGGCTTGTAATTAATATATTTTGATATGTCTGTATTTTTATAAATGGAAAGCAAGAACGAAGCATGGAATACATAGACCATAAGGTAGAAGATTTCTTATTTTTACCTTGTAATTCAAAATATGCCAATAAAATGTTTTCAGATATTGTGTTGACATTATTTCTGTACAGCCCATAGTTCAAATTGATGGTAGCATTTTTCATATACTGCTTTGTTGTATTTTTTCGGTAATAAATTTTATGACGGCGTTATCCGCAATTTCACGCAGTTGTGGTGGCGTACAAGATAAATTTGTCTCAGTATCACTAATTTTTTACAGTTTACAGAGACTATATTATGAAATATATTGTTTAAACAATTTAAATAGCCGAATTTGAATTTTGAATTCGTCAAATGTCAATCGTATGTCAATGTGACCAACTTCATATAAAAATAAAACTCAACATTTTTAATGAGATTTTTATTAAGTATTTATTATCAATTTATAATGCAAAATAGAAAAATAGTATAAAGGACTCGTTCATAAGGCTTTTGTCGCACTCGTTCATTAGAAAACTCGCCTGCGGCTCGTTTCTAAACTTGAACTCGTGCGACAAAATCATGCCTTATGAAACTCGTACTTTAATATACTATTTTACAATCCTCATTGCTGATAACCAAAACACTGACATTTCCGATGTAATATAAAACATATAATTATAGTATTATGCTCTGATTTTCAGAACAAATGCCCGGGATTTTAAAATTTTAAATTTTTTTAGTTCAGTAAAAATGCAATGTTATAATTACATTCAAAATTTCAATTTATATATAATTTCTTTATTTATATAATTTTTTTTCTTCATTTTTTCTTTTTTTTAATAGAATAAAACAATTTAGTTATTTTTTATTCACCTAGTGACTTCTCTGATAAATGAGTGAATACTATGAAAAGTGACCTTCTACCTGCTAGGTGGCACGGGACACTTGTAGGAACACCAAATCACCTGTCAATTTAGCTTTTCAGACGCTTGCTAGCGAAAAGGCAGATTAACCCAAAATTAACATATCGTGAACATAAATTACAAAAATCTAATTTACTGGTTATAATTGAATTGAAACTAATTAATTATTTTCTTTTTTAGGTGGAATATACTTGATGAAATACTTGGATGCATACAGACGTAAAGTACACATATAGGTGTAGGCAGGTAATTCTCTGAGTAAGCTGGGAACGTTTTCCCGATTAGGGCCTGCATATACGGTCAATATCATGGAATGGGTATCTACCCGGGATTCTTCTCAGGAGATTTTATAAAAAGTCTTGACGATCATTTAGGTGAAAGGTATTATTCAGGTGATATATCGATACTTTTTAGGTAAACACTTTGCGGAACCTTTATATTTTTGAGTGTGTGGCGTAAAAATTGTTATAGGAGTTCACTAATAACCGTCGTCATTCGTGCTCACCGGCAGAATGTATCATTTAAACTAAAATTACTAGTAATTTACGCTGTTATCGCTGTCAAGTAAACCAACAACAAATTCAAATGGATAATTAGTAAGTAACTAACATTAAGATACCGTTGTTTATTCTAGTTTGAGGAATACAGAAATTGTTACCGAATAAATATCCCGAAAAAATGAAAAACCTCCCGCAAAAATTTAATAGACATAAAAAATAAAAATAAAGTTTACCTATATATAAGACTATGGCTAGCACCTATCACTACGTGGTCTATCTTTATAGTCATTTTTAACAAATTCAGAATTTGCCTGTAGAGTAGGCAACCGAGTATGCACTTTAACTTATAACTAAATCTTTATTTGGCGTTAAAACCTATTTTAAATGACTCTCAATTATATTCCAAACACCAGTTTCCATAGTAATAAATTACCTTATTTTATCAATGATTTATGATGACACGATACAGCGATAGAATAGATTTATATACATAATATCCACATTTTGTCTGTTGTTCTCATCACTGCTTCTTAAGCTATCGGCAAGTAGTTAAACATTGCAGCTAGTTGAAGCGCTAGGCGTCAGTTTTCAAAACAACTCAGTAACCAACGAACCATCAGAAGAAAATGATGATGAGAGTGGTCAAATTGAAGAAGAGGAAGATTTCTTCATGGTGAAGCCGTGGGAAATATAATAGAGGTTGCATCGAAATACATTGAACATTATTCGCAAGATCAGTTAAATGCATTCGACGATTCATTAAAACTGAAAAAACAGAAAAAGTTTACAAAATATTTTATAAAAGATAAAAAAAAATAATATTTACGTTTTTATGTGATAAGTGCTTGGAAAATGTTGTTGAGTTGCGCGCCGTGACAAACAATTTCAATTTGTGAAATTATTAGTTTAGTATAAAACCATTTTGGATATTCAAATTTTTTTCAAAGTCTGTGTAGTCCACTGGGGTGGGTGAATTAATGTAAAGATTAGAATAAAATATTGTATGATCCAATCTAGGTGTTTATTTAAGTTTATATTTTTTGTTACATTGTTTCACTCTACCATGAGAGCACCCTCAGGCAACTACAAGATAAATATACTCATTAGTACACTGAGAGAAATGAAATGGTTATTTCAACATTTTTCGTAGTGTCACGAATTTGAGCATTCATTTAACCATGTTGCATTTAAGTGAATCATATACACCTATTTGAAACAAACATATTTATATTGTTGCACACTTTAGAATTAATTTAACAAGATTATAGTGTTCAGGCGTAACCAATATTTTACCTTGTTGGTTTAATCTCACAAATTGTCGATTTGACATTTGAAAAAGGTATTCTTTAAATATTTACTATCGGTGTTAACTCTATGAAATGTAATATTTAATACTATTACATACAGGTGATCGCACATGCGTATAGTCAGTCAGTATTCAACCTCCGTAGCAATAAGACCTATGTTTGTAAGTTTCTGTAACATTAATATTGATTAATAAAGGTAATCAAAACCCATCGCGCAGTATATATGTATAACATGGAGCAGTCAGAATAAAAAACAAACAAAATCCAAAAAAAAAAAAATCAGTGAAAGGAAGAAAAAGTGCAACAAATTATAAAAAAAAGTGTCAGAAAGGAACAAAACAAAAGGAGAATATATCTCAACCGAGAAGATGAAAATGGAGGGCGACCTAGCAAAAAATTGGAGGCAATTCAAAGAAGATTGGGAATTATATTCTACCGCGAGTGGTTGCAGTGGGAAAATAGGCGAAATGCAAGCAGCGACGCTGTTACACCGCATAAGAAAGGAAGTTCGAGAAATTTTAAATAATATTGAAATTATGCTGGAAAACACATCGATCGACAGCCGGATGCAGGAGCAAGACAGAAGACACGTTTCACCCAAGTGCCGCACAAGGATGGAAGATCATTGGAAAGAGGTGTCCGGCAATTCAAATAAGATCGTTTGTAACGGATTCGAACAATTCTAGAACAGGTCGTGTACACGTTGTAATTTTTACGCAATGCGCAAAACTATGTCCGCTTATGGTAAATATGTGATAAATGTAATTGTAAAAATCATTTTGCCTCTAATGTTTAAGTAAATCGATTAATGTGATAAAACCAATTCGTGAAATAATGATATTTGGGTGGGTAGTATTACGAAATCGGTAAATGCTGATAACGAATTTTGGTTAAATGTTGTTATTAATGATTATTAGAAACGTTAAATTGTATTTTCCTTTCAATGTATGAATAAAACTTTATAATTTTTTAGTTATGTTATTAAGCTAATATAAGTTTACTATATAATGCCGTAAATGTTTTTCTTCTATTACCTACTATAGTCTTCCTAATTAGGCAATGTATAGCTATGCGTTGCTATCAATGGAGTAATTGCTGAACGTGCGGGCAGATTTTTAATTTCATCGATAGATCCATCGATTACAGTATATCTCTGTTTAATACATTAATGATACAGTAATCGATGGATCCATCGATGAAATTAAAAACTCGCCCGATCAGTAACGTGATTTTAAGCAAAATCGAAAATGGTTCCACTAACAAGAAAATCTTTTTCATATAACCACCTAAAGGTGTTGAATTACATGCAAATAGTCATTCGATGAATACTACAGGTACGTTAATTGAAACAATATAAGTTTTGAATGAACATTTTATAGTGCTAAACCAATATTATAAAATTATAGAGACAATTATTACTTCGTGTGTCTACAACAAGTAACTGTGTTGGGATAATGTTGTTGTATTATTCAATAAGCAGGTAGAAATTGTTAATGGAAAATTAAGTACATGTTCAAAGAATCACGCGTAGTCTGTTTCTTATAACATTTATTATTATTCAGTTAACTAACGCAATTTAACATTTTTTTACGTATTGCATTAACATTGAGATATCATTGCTCATATTGAAAAAGAAAAAAGTGTTCAATACACTATTTTATTAGTTAATACAATACTTTTTTTCTCTCGGTGTAGTATACTAAGTTGGCAATGCAAGACGCTAATGAAACATAACAACATAAGTTACAAAATAAAACTAATTAAATTTAACGTATCGAGTTTAGAGATATAAATGTCCTAATAAAAATGAAAATATTTTGATAGTTAAAACTACCTCACTTTTTACTTGTTACGTACTCAGAATTTGATCCATTATACTGTGCCTCAATATGAATCGAATACATACAAATGACATTATTACACAAGGCAAAACGCAAACAATTCCCTACTTCCCAAATTGGTAACAGCGATATAAATTATTTAAAGCTATATGGTGGACTGACTTAGACGCGCATACATAAAACGCTCGCAAAGACAATGCTAATTAATTAAGGAACAAGTGTACGCGCCTCGGGTGTCGTTAGTTGCCTGCTATACTGCCTACTTGAAGACACCAATAAAATTAAGTATGCACGCGAACTGAGTCCGCATTTCGTAACAAGCAAATCCGACTCTGGTAATTTAGGGGAATTTTAACTTCGTCGTTTGTTTGTTCGTTTTTGGAAGAACTGCACGAGATCGTATTTGCTAGAGGTTGATGTTATTAAACAAGACAGAGTTCAGAATCGTAATGTAACGTTCTGCTTTGTATGTACCGGGTAATAAGATATATATTATTATATTGAAGAACAAACTGCTAAATAACCTCAATATTTCGTCATATATTTATGACTTCATCAGGAGGACATCTACAATATTACAAAGAATATGAACCAATAGTTAATGAAATATTTAAATAATACTTACAAAGTTCACAATACAATAATCAAATATATATGTATTTTAAATTTAGAATTTTTAAAAAGTCAAAAAACCATTTTTGTAAACAAGGTAATGTTACTATGTATTTTTTAAAATGTTGCAATAAATATGGTTAAGTTGATTTGTGTCTGTTTTGAAATTAATTGAATTTTGATTACTATTAATATGAACCATTTCTAGAAAATAACCGCTTTTTGTAATCACTTTCAACATAAGAATTTTAGTATTATCGTAATTAAAATTGTGGTCTAAATTTTGAAAATGTTAAAGACAAGCACATGAACGTTTACCTATACGACTATCACTTTTATGTTGGGTTATCTATTTCTTTTAGCATTTGGAGAAGTTTGACCAATATAACAACGCTTGACAATCACGACAAGGAATATTATTATACCAAATCACTTTGGTCCATAAATTGGTATCTTGGTCCTTTAGTTATTGTAAAGAATTGTTCTTAACGGTTGTATATTATACTTTGCAATTTTGATATTTTTAAAATTTTTAAAATGTTTAATTTACTTTATTACTTAAACCTTCTACGAAAGGTTATTTTATAATATTTAAATATGTTTCAGATATTAATTGTTCAATACCTAATGATAAGGTTAGATATTACTTTAATATATTTTTTCGTATAATAATCATTTACAATTTCACTGCTGATTGGAAAAATGATTGTTATGTACTTTTTTGATACCCAGTTATAAGATCAGAAAATAACATTATCATTTTAAGATTGGTATCAAAAACCGACATCTTCTGGTACATTTATAACTTTTACTCTAATCATCCTATAAATCAGAAATATAATACTGTGATTGCTATGAAAAACAGAATTACACAAATTAGCGACACAAGATTTCTTAACGACAATTTAAAAAAGTTATTAAAATTTTCTTCCCAATAACGGCTACCCTAAAAATATTCTTTCCAAATTAAATTTACTCTCCAAATTCGTTACATGACATATAAATACTATACAACTAACCACTTTAATATTATAAATAACCTTTCGTAGAAGGTTAAACTAATAAAGTAATTAAACATTTTTAAAGATTTTAAAAATATCAAAATTGCGAAGTATAATATAACAACCGTAAGAACAATCTTTACAAAAACTAAAGACAAGATACCAATTATGGACCAAAGTGATTTGGTATAATACATATTCCTGGTCGTGATTGTCAAGGTTGTGTATATTGCGGTCAAACTTCTCAATGCCTAAAGAATAGAATAACCCCAACATAAAAAGTGATAGTCGTTATAGGTAAACGTTCATGTGCCTTGTCTTTACATTTTCAAATTTAGACCACAATTTTTATTACGATAATACTAAAAATTCTTGATGTTGAAAGTAATTACAAAAAAGCGGTTATTTCTAGAAATGGTTCATATTAAATTAGTATCAAAAATTCAATTAATTTCAAAACAGACACAAATCAACTTAACCATATTTATTGCAACATTTTAAAAAATTCTAAATTTAAAATACATATAATTTGATTATTATATTTGAACTTTGTAAGTATTATTTTAAATATTTCATTATTATTGGTTCATATTCTTTGTAATATTGTAAGATGTCCTCCTATGAAGTCATAAATATATGACGAACAATGAGGGTTATTTAGCATTTTATTTTAAAGACCGTATTACCCATATAGCTTAGCTTATTCTTCAACGAAGTTCCGGTCGGTACTCCTTCTCAACTATTATTATATTATTACTACTAATTACAAAACTTCAGTTCAGTCGACCGAAACCGGTCGACAGTGATTTTTAATAATAAAAGGATTGGAAAGAACATATTTTATAGCATATTACTAATTTCCATAATACCACGAATCCAAAAACTTCCAATAACTATATTATATTAGTTTGATAAGTTAAAACTTTTATCCTGGGCAGAAATTACCTTACGTACATACATATCTATTTTTTTGGAGGATGAACACATTTACTTTTATTTTACAACTATTTATGAGACCGCCACTAGTGACCAAGGTTGACCGTCGAAAAAGAATAACGCTGTTTCTATGCAAATCATCAAATGAAAACGTTGAGACTGGAGACGTCTATTATTAGACGACATCCAAATAAATCACACGTTATTATCATATCCATTATATACGCAGTTAGATTATATTTTGACAGTGTCATCTCGGAGCAGTAAAAAATACGTAGGGGCAATTAATATTTCGCCTTTATTTACACCTTATCCGTTATATGATTGCTCCGTCAGAACTCAAGTCATTTGATATTGCCCGAGGTCAGGCAGCGCTTATTAAAAAGCTTCTATTTATAACACCGCAAACACTATACACATACCTACATTCGCGCGCATGTGTGTATTACGCGATAACGTTTTTAAAATTGCCAGCAGAGAATATTCGTGGCATTTTTTTTTACAAAATGGATGCCTGCGTTTTTTCACGTTTTACCACAGAGAGAATATTTTGTTATCACGGAAGCCCTTATCAGTTTACCAATTAAAAAGATTATATATACATATCAACCGAAATATATATAATGTGGTACAATGTATACTCGACGCTTACATGTGTATAAATGCAGCGCTATTATGATTTTATGCGAGTGACCCTGAGAGTTCGGCCATGACTGCGCATATGGCCGATAATGTTCGGATTGACTGGGGAAATAAATAAGCCAATTGCTATGTAATGTCGAAATATCGCTTGCGACTGATTTTGGTAGAAGAATTATGTAGGTATATTTTTTCTACGGTGCGTCTGGCTATTATTAGTACTTAATTGAAGATAGCTAGTTTAAAATTCAGTATGTACAGAGCTGGGAAAAAGTATGCCACCCAAAAAATGAAAATTCGATGGTGTGGTCGTAGCGTTAAGTTGGCTTGCCCTACATTTAATATAAATTAGCACGAAATTTTACCCTTATACTTTGAGAGAAAATGTATTTAAATTAACAAAAAAAATAGGAATCCAACAAAACAAAAATGGTTAAATACAGTCAAACAAAAATGTTTGACGTATTAGCATAATGTAAATGTTAAAATAATTATGTAAATTTAGCAATATTCCTATCATTGCTAAAATAAACAGTTATTTTGTGTTAAATCTACGAAAAGAATTGAAAAATAAAAAAAAAAAAAACAGAAGTTGTTAGGTTAAACAGACATTTTTAGTTAAAATGTATAATTGTTAATCGAATCAACTCAAAATAACTATTCTCGTTATGTTCAACAATAAAGTTATAATACACAGAAAAAAATCGTTTGGAAAATTTTGCAACAGCATAGTGTGAAAAAAATTGTTGCAATTTGTAACACAATTGCGTAAATTTTTATTACAATCTTTGTGTATTGATTCACATTTGACTAAGAAAAAAGAAAAAAAATATTGTTGTAAAAAGATTGTTTGAAAAAATTCAATCATATTGTGTGGACGCAGTGTTCTAACACTGGGTCCCCGCAAAAAAGTTTTGGTGCAAGGTAGGTTTGTCCCTTAAAATTAATTGTATGTTCTTATACTAGTAATCAGGGTATCTTAATTTTCTGTATACAGTGAGTGGTAAAATTATGGAACAAGTACAGTGAAAAAATATTAAACATGAATTTCAATTTATGACGGCAGATATTTGGACGATTAATTTTTCTCGATTGTTACTAATGACGTCATCGACATTTTTTAAGTAGTAACCTAAAATATATGATTGGTTTAAAAGTCCCAACAAAAAATTGCAATATTTTTGGAATCGATATCAAATAAGTTTACCCTAGCAAGTAAATTAACAAGTTTAACAAAATTATAATAATCTTTTTACTTTCTTAGGAAACTGGATCTTCTACGTCGTCAGCTTTAAATGAGGAAACGTGAAGTATATGACAAGTATCCGATTAACGTCAAATCAAAAGGCCAGAATCGATGGTGTCCATCAAAAATAGAAATCAAGAATGGTTTTATATTACATATAAAGGTATAACATTTAGAATGTTAATTTTACAGATTATTGTATATCTTTCCGGTACTTGCAGGATATTGGTGAGAGAATCGGCTACAACAACGGAAGGACGTTGATGAAATATATAAGTACACGGCCCAATTATTGTATAAGTGTGTAACTTTAAGATTTTTCTTGTAATTTTTACAATCAACTTTTACTGGCAAGGCACACATTTTACATTTATGGCAACTTCGCGAATACGAAAACAAGTCTTATGAATGCACATTTTCGAATTGTTACGGAAAATTTTCCAATATTCATTCTTCTGAAAAGATATTAAAGTTCACTCAAATGGCACTGTTCCAATTGCGTCAACTATTTTTTTGTCAATCAACAGTAGCCGAAGCAGAACTTGCTACAATAATTAATACCATAAAAAAGCATGTAATACATATGTTAAATAACAGTTTAGTTCCACGAAACTTTGTATTTTATGTCATTAATATATTGAAAAATATTATATGCAAAAATATTAATGATAACATAAAAGCTGTGTGGCTATTACTTAGTGAAATGTTGGATAAGAACATTTACAAAGGCTTTTTAGATCTCTCAAACAGTTTTGAGAAGATATAGAGGTATTATTGAAATTAAATGTGTGTTTTGTATTAATTACGTGTTTTTTTTAGGGCTGTGCTGTTGTTAGCGTATTTATGGCCATTAAGCCTTTCAGAAAGATGTTGCATAGTTTGCGCGATGTATACGCCTTTGCAATAATTGCATGGGATTTTGTAAACTACATGCGTTTGTTTGTTATGGGGAACTTTATCTTTCAATTTAGTGAAGTAACAGTTTAAATTATTATGATTCTTATGTGCTATTTTTAATTTGTGTGGTAACAAAATGTTTTTAATTTTTTCATTGTGCACTTGTTAATTTTATAGTTCTATCAATTAATGAAGTGATGGCGCTTTTTTTAATGACAAGGGTTGACATGAATTGTAGTTAATGTATCTGTTTGAAGCTGTTGGTTTAAAATAAAGTTTTGTATGAATTTTGGTGTTAGTGCGGATTAAAGTCAAATCTAAAAAGTTTAGTTGACTATTGTTTTCATATTCTATTGTGAATTGGATTTTTGGATGATATTGATTAAATTGATGTAATATGTATTGCGCATTATCAGCAGGCAAACAAAGTATGCAGTCATCGACGTATTTTTATAAAAGTTTTGACTTTTTTTAACTTTTTAACTTTTCTTGCAATATGAATAACACGCACAGAATCACCCATTTTAAATGTTAACGCAGTCAATGCCAATTGTGGCAGATTATAAATGAAAATGTGATTACGTGCCAACAATTGTCTAACTGCCATCTATACCCTAATTAGAAATTTAGAGGCATCATATATTCCTTTGCAGTAAGAAGTGAGGTATAACCTACCCGGCATTTTCGGCAACGCCGATCGACATGTGGGGGCACACATCTGCTGGGGCGGGGGCCGCAGCGGGCGGCGGCAGGTAGTCGGCCCGATCCAAGGATCCCAGCAGTACAGCGGGACCGACTGCCTCGGCCGTCAGAAAGTCCTGGCCGAGCAACTCCACGGCGTCCGGACTGTCCCCGGCACCCTGACCTTTGCTCCACGTGTAAAACAGCTTAAACGTTTCCACTGAACACTGTACACACAGGGAGGAACGGGAACCTCCTCCCCAAATAGCACACAGAACTGGCAACAACAAATCAATTACCTCACGACTACGGAAACGTTTCCGCACCGAACAAACAATAAACAGGAAATCGAAATAGTTAAGTGAGTAAAGTCTCAACAAAGTTATTTAGCCTTAAAGCTGATGAGAGTTGAACAGCAGCACAATTATTAACACACTTACAGAGTTTTAGATATAATAGATCTTTTTATTTTATTATTGTTGAATAATTTTTAAGTACTCCTTTATTTGAATTAATTAAGCGTCTCTCGTATTATTTATTATACAAGATGGTTGAAATAGCATTTTACATTATATTTATTTAATATTTGAATTACACTTATTAGCAACTGTTTTGTTCTTATTATTCCCTAAATTAAAACACTGCCGATGATGGTTGGAACAGCAATATGTCCTTCTCTTGGTTTTTATAATAATAATAATGATGATGATGCCAAGTGATGATACATATAGGTGGTAATATTTTATTAATTAGTTATTACTTATTATCGTTACTATCATTAAAGACATCGATACATGCAGGTAGTTGCTTTTTAAATATGTATATCTGAAAGGAAACAATCTGAAATTAATATTTTGCACTTTTTTTTTGTTCTAAAAAAGACATAATTTGATTGATTAAGTGTGGATATATGCAATATTTTAATAGTTTCTACGGAAAATTTGGTATAAACGATATAATATATATTAGTTTGAAGATCCATAATTAGGTTATATAGTCAAACGTATAAAATATGTAGTACTTCCTAATTAATTTATTACTTACTGCAATTTTTCTGCAACCGATTTCGGTTTAACAAATCTTCATCAGGCAAACTTTATTTGTATAACGATATGATAGGTACATACATTAGTATACTAAAGCATTATTATAAATCGTTAATTGTTAGTATTAAGTAACTTTATTTCTATGTAACCTTTCGTATAAAATTATTTGGATATTAGTGTTACTGTCACTGCCTTTTGTAAAGACCTTTCCCATCCACTTGTCCGGTATTGCTTGCATCACTCAACACCGCCCATAAGAACATGGTTAGCGATAGATATAGGAATACATTAGTATCAACTGTGACCATGTAAAGACATACTTTATGAATTTGATATTTAAGGGATGCAATAACATGTGAAGTATATTTTGCCGGCGCTAAGTCGTGGTAAACAAGAGAAAGGTAGCATTATATTTGCGGTAATCCGACGAGAGGGTCCAATAAAACTTGAAGTGATAGTTCGCAGTGTTTTATTTACCCGCCTATTTAAATTCTCCCCAGTACTCTGTTCTGTGTGTTCCAATACTTGTAATAAGTCAAAAGATGAAGGAAATCGAAAACTACATAGGTAGAAGGGTTGTGGGGTCAACGCAGGCGAACTTTCTCCAATGACCTCCACCTCTTAGCGTGCAAACTATACTTTATATGATTTATACCTGTCGATGTTCTAGTTAATCTGTTCTAATGCGCCTTTCATTTGTAGCTACATCTATGCTCATCGTGTAAAAATAAAACGTGGGAATTATAAAATATACAAAAGAGAATTTTATAATTTATAGTAATAAAAACTATTAAGTATGGCTAATATAGGAATCCCATCAGAGTAATAAATTCCTATATATTCTTACGTACTTAGATATATTTGTAATATTGTTTTATGGTGTGGGGTGCATACAAGGGTGTTTACCCAACAGGGCATTCCTCTATAATTTTTTTTTTATAAATCAATTTTATAAATGTCATAAGATTATATTCTTTTCTACAACGCAAAATTATCGGGATTTGTACAGGGTGCTTCGTAACCTCGGTACAGCTTGAACTTTTCTTTTTTTGTTAAACAATACCTTCAATATTATTGCATTTTTAAAAGCGCCACTAAATTTAAAAAAAAAAAAGATATAACATACTTTAGCATGAAACTTATTAACTATGTCGCTTGCACTGTTTGAGAAAAGCGATTGTAATTTAATTACCGCTTAGGATAAGTAAATCAAATTTTGAAATATCTTAGTACGGACCTACTTATACCTCCAAGTATGGTTATAATTGTATTATACTGAGTGTTCGTTACTCAAGCTCAAACTCCGTCAACTTCGAATGGGTATACTCTCACATTTTTTTTTTAAATAGAACACTCTGTATATGTTTACATCATTGAATTCCTATTAATTAAAGTGCTTTGATTTTTATTAAGCATACTCTATGTTTATCTCTTCCACTTTTGGAGTTATTACAGTTTTGATTAATTTTTCATTGCTACTAAATCATATTTGTAATCTTGGTAGGCGACGATTCTATATGACAATGATAGTCCTTTTTTTGACGTTTAATCGTGTTTAGTGTAAGTAATTAAATTATTTGTACAAAATAATGTTTGTCTGTACTGGGAGAATGTGACAAAATATTTTCTGGTTTCACGTATGTACAGTCAAAAACATTCAAACGCTGAAAGGAAACCTAATGTGCTCTCTTTTAAAAGACTGAAGGACTGCAACTACTGAAGGAAGCGAATTTTCAGTAGTAGACAGTGTTGTTGTCATCGCATTTTAAACAAAAATAAATTTTATCCTTACTATTATCAGTTGATCCAAGAACTAGATCAATATGATTTTAATCGAAGGTTGATGTTTTGTTAATAGAAGCTAGAAAAACAGCTAGGAGAAGTAAGATTCTTCATAAATTTGCTGATGAAACTGCCTTCCAGAAGAATTATTACATTAACCGCCATAATTTTCATTAGTATGACACAGATCTCTATTTACGAGATCACGCCAACAAGTGATGGTAGTTCACAAGTATCTCCATGCAAATTCGTGCATCTACCATAAATTTAATAATGATAATATAATAAACTGAACTAAACTAAACATTCATATTTTCTAAATGTTTTATTGCCAAATACCTATAATTTTTCCTGTAATTTTGCAATGAGTAATACTATAATACTACATAACCATATTAAAAAAAAAATAGGTAAAGCAAGTATTTACAGGTATTTACAGTATCTAATCATCTCGAGTAACGAAAAGGCCCACAAGTTAAATCTTCACTGCTACCACTTTTTTGGAAACAATTCTAAATGGATGATAATTGATATTTTATAGCACTAGATATTATTGCTCAAGAGCTAATGAATATGCTCTTCCACCACTTCGTAATCACAGATTATATCTGTATAGTAAAACCATTGTTTCAATAAATCTAAAATGAAGACTGTCATTTTTGAAAACATTGTATTATTACAATATTATTTTTTGAATCGTTAATCGAGCAGATTATCACGTGATAAAAAAATTGTAAATTTGTAATAGATATTTGCAAGCTAGTTTGCGGTAATATTATAATGCACTAGAATATCACTCTATTTTCTATTTGCACATTTTGTAGTACATTCGATGATTAAATTTATTATCAAATCCCCAAAGAAATACTGATCACACTGTATATCTTCCTGGTCAATAATATTGACGTTCGAAGAAATTATTTTTGTAAAATTTCAAATTAAATGCTCAAACAAAAACAAAAGTTTGGGTATTAATTGCTTATAGGTATCAAGTCCCCTAGCAACTTTTAGGGGACTAAAAATCTGTACAAGTCATTATCTTGATTTAGGCACAACTTTTGCATATATTTTCAATATATGCATACCACTCAGAGTATTTTTATTGGCTTCTTGTGCTTTACCTTTTGATAAACTATGCAGTATGCACATTTACATAACTTTGTGCATTCACTCCAATTTTTGGTTGTTGAGTAAAATTGATATGATCATGTTTTTGAAATTTTTCAATCAGGTGGGTTTAGTTGAATCTATCGGAGATTAAACAGAAACCACCATAAAGTAAGAGTTTTAATTACATTAACCGATTGCATGGATGTAATACTAACAAGCATTGAAAATTACAAATCAATGTTAGGCGATGTTCTAGATTTTGTTATGCACCCAAGCTGTGTTTGCACGCATACAAAAACTATAAAATGTCAGTTTGACATACCATTCCATATTCGAAAATTCGAATATGGAATTAACACATTCATTTTAAAAATTGTTATATATTTATATATTAGTCTTACTGTAGTTGTTGTTTAGCTGTTCGTTCTAGTGTCAAGGTTTTTAGTGGTAAGTTTTTTGTGATAGGAAGCGTACTGCTGTGATCTGGCACTCCGGGTTTTGTAAACTCAGTGTTTATTTTTCGAAGATCAAGCTTTGGCTATGCCGCGCGAAAATTCTCACAGAAGTTTTTTTTTTGTTTTAAATTAGTTTGTTAGTAGATTTGTTTGATGAATTTATGTATTTATCTGTTCAGTCATTTAGTTTATTTTTTGTATTATTTCCTTCTTAAAAGGCTTATTCGATGATCTTTTGCGGCTGTTGCAGCGCGCGCAATTGTTATTTTGTTATATGTATGCGTGGAGTGCCTCTTAGGGAGGCAGTTACTGAATTGATGTCGCGTAAGTACATGTAAATATTTAGCTCATTGCACCCATTTTGCAATCTTTCTTTTATTAAGATTTGTTCGATTATATTGTTATTTTGATCATCATTCAGACAACTCAGTTTTTAATAGGTGTTATATCGTTGTGCACAATTTTTATGTAAGGCTCGTTAATAATTTTTGTTCTAGAAGATGACCCGCGTTAAGAGTTTAAATTTTCCGTTTTTTTTTTGTTTTCAATTTAATTGTAGTTTAATCACCTCGGGGTTAAGGTGAAGAGAAGCTTTGTGCTGTTAAAATTAAATTTCAATTCAAGTTACATTTGTTTCTCCACGTGTAAATTATAGTTTGGTATAAATTTTTGAAACCACGTGGATTTTTTGTGATTTAAGATTTTCCTTCTAGAACAAATCTTCCATTTTGTTTGCTGAAGGATTTGCATTGTCCTTTTTAATTGTAAATTCACGAAGGGGTTATTTTAATCCAAGACTTTCTGTCTTAAGGTTTTTTCCCCTGTTGTTTGTAATTAAATGTTTTTTTTTCTTTTTTCTTTTTGAACAATAAAATTTATGATTGTAAATATCATTCTAAAATTACAGTTCCTTTATTTTTGAATCAACCATTTCAATCTTTGGGGATTTTAAAGAAAGTCAAAGTTTACAAACGCCCACTATTACTTTTCATGAAAGTTACTCTGAGATCAAAGAATCTTTTGCGCCCTTTTGAATTTTTATCTGCTGAGCTAGCTAATTTAATTTTTTATTTAATTTTTCACTTTCAATTATATGCTGGTACCATCAGTTCACAGCAGTACGTAGCACATATTTTATATAGAATAAAGCAATTGCATCTCGACCATCGTCTTAATAGTTACCCTCCCAAGTAACTATATGTCATAATAAGACAGAAATATATAAATAATAAATGGCTATAAAAATAGAAATTAGTTAAAATCCTTGAAATATTCTGAATTATACACAATAAGAATATATACGCATTATTTATTAAAATCTAAAAATTTGACATAAATGTTTCTGGATCCCCTAATATGGCTATTAAAAATAAAATACGATACTGAATCACTCCGAAACATACCCAAAAATACTGTAATGTGAAGCACTTTAAAGGAGACAAAATATTATTGAACCTGTCTGATGAATCAATCACTAAAACACTTCTACGATCGGAAACACATGACAACAGACTCATAAAATCGATTCTAGAAACGTGAAAAAAGTGTTTTTCGGGAGGATAAATAAGATATAAAATAACTTCTTTACAGTGTAAACACAACCGGAATTTATAGAACGAAATTCGCGTAAGAGTGTTTGAATGTTGACTTATAGATTTTTGTGTCACCTTCGACTGAAAAGAGAGTAAAAACTGGAGGTTTATAATAATAATAATAATAATATAAATAATGATGATGATGATAGTGACAACACAAACGATGCGAAAACAGCAACGAGCTACGCCAACTTTATAAATAATACGTTTACATAAAAATTTTCGCAATGTAAAAAGTACACAACACTCTAATAAATAAGCGAAACGAATTGGACTATTTGATTATCACTTCTAAATATCTTATTTAGACATGGATGCAAAGGAATTTTTACACTTCGTTATATATCTAGAAAACAAATAAAAATACTGCATAATATACAAAGCTGACCGGACGATGTTTATTTTGCTTTCCGGCGGGATTTTATCTGCGATTTTAACCTAGCCTAAACGACGATGCATTCAGGTAGGTCTCGGATTCTAAACGCGGATTCCCCTAGTCTAGAGTATCCGCCCTCTCGTCCCCCCCCCCACTCAGAAATCGAGCGCAGTTAAATCAAAAAGTAAAAACGCCCGACCGGGGATCGCTGTTTTTATACTAAATCAAGTTAACGCTCGATTTTATTCTTCTGTTTTGACAGGGAGGGCCAATTTGCGAGATTTATACCCTCTGGTTAAAAATAAAATCGGCACTCGCCGGTTTTCGGGGGGGAAATGACGTTTGACGAACTTTCGGACGTGCCGTATCGTATCTCGTGCACGTTCGTAATGCATAATAGATTCGCGTGAGCGCTTTTGAACCTCACGATTTATTGCTATATCCACCTTAACGAACCAATTAAACCTGCTGAGACGTACACTCGATATTTATTATTAACTCTTATGTTAGTATAACTGCGATGCGAACTAATAACACTTATTTTATATAAACGCACTGAGATAGAACGGGTGCGAGTATATATCTTTGGAGACGTTAGTTAATAGATGGAGCGATTGCTGCTAAACACACACTACACAGTAAAGAAAAGAAAAAAAAAACACATCGATTTGGTGATGCCCGAACACATAATAGTAGCCAGAAATGGATCGGCTTCATCAGGCTGTCATGAGATATTCCACTATATGTTTGCGAACTTTGTCGAGATTGGCGAAACCCGTTCGGCGTAGATTTGAAACGGGCGGCGGACGCGAGTAGGTTTCCACGCGACGGTCGTTTGTGAACTGCGGTCGACCAGTTTTCGCCGCTAGTTCGCCGGTAGGTGCAGCACAGTCGCGGCTGTTTCGTCGGTATACGACGCTAGAGAAGAATGCGACCGAGAGGCGAATATACATACAGGCGACTTCGGTCAGTCGGAAAACGGTGCTGCGTTAGTTATTTTACGTTGTATAGGCGGACGCATAAAAGCGAAATTTTTATTAGTGTGGTAGGTTACTAGTTCGACCGATGGATGGAATATAGTCGCGCATTCAATACGCTATTACACGCGTCTGAGTTGGGTTTAAATATAACACTGCACATTTTCCATATTTATGAAGCATTTTTTACAAATCATTTTTTTTTTACTTTACTTGTTTCTATTTAATTCATTTACTATAACAGATAGAGGCGGAACTTTGTGTGAATTGGCCCCGGTGCTAATTTTATAAATGGGCCCCTTCTCCTCTCTCAATAACAAACAAACAAATATAAAATATTTACACACAATTACAAAAAAAATTCTACGTCGCACTTTTCTCCAAACAAAAGAAGTAATTAGTTCACAATGTGCATCCCTCGTGCTTTTTCATTTTCAATTAAAATAGTAACCAAGTCCACTAAGTCCTTCTTGTTCCCCTTGTGCTTCTGAAATAGCTTTTTTATTTAATGTTAACTTAAAAAACGATCTTTCCGCACTTGCTGCTGTCACAGAAAGAGTCATAAATAACAAGAATGCGGTAACTACTTGTGGTAAACTTAACTTAAAACATCAAAAATTTATAATTTTGCCAAATCATACACAATGGGGACGGAATGTAGTTGGTACTGAACACAGGCACGAAAAGATAGAAGCTCAGAAGGAAATGCAGACGAAATATCCTATGAATATTGGTTAACCAAAATTTCTGGCTTTTGATAAAAATCGTCGCCGTTAGCATGTAATTACTTTTACCGGAAATATGCATTCAAATTTTTCTACAACAATTTTCATATCGTTATATCTATTTTCTATTTTATTTGTTATAACAGCCAAAGCAGCATAATAAACAGCAATCTTACAATAAAGTTCAGCACCTCCAAGCTTCTCATCCTCACACAATTTATCAAGGATTTTTTCTTCTTTTTCTCTGTGCTTGATTCTGCATTTAGTGAAAATTATTGCGAAAATTGGATGACGCTGTCATAGCATTTTCTAATAATTTTTCTGCCTTGTCAAATTGTGAAATCGCTTTTGTAATTTTCAGAAATTAATATTGAAAAGTTAAAAAGATTACTACATATTTTTCCATTTGTTTTCCTTAAAAAATGCTTGATTTTTTCTTTAGTTTTTAGACGACCATTGTGCAGGACTTTTTTTTTTTAACGTTAAATGAAGACGATGTGATAGTTCTGTAAAGGCCGCTTTACAGTTCGCAATTTGTATTGCGTGCAATAAAAATTGCATGCAATAAAAATAGCGCATGCGCATTCAATGGATTTATCAGGATCAGCTGGGTGCAATTTTACTTGTATTGCGCTTGCAATACACGGAATAGAGCATGCGCTATTTCTATTGCATGCAATTTTTATTGTACGCAATAAAAATAATTGGGAACTGTAAAGCGGCCTTTAGAATATTCCATCTCTCCAGGCTATGACCAAAGAAAGTATAGTTTTTAGACAAAGTCGTAGTAGTTCTGCAATTCAGGCACATTTTTAACACAGCAAAAGACCAACATGTCATGGTAATGTCTTTTTCTTCTTATCCAATTGCTACTTTTCTTTGTTTCAGCACCATTTTTATATCTTGGTTTAGATGACATCTTAAAAATCACTCACATACACGAAGTAAATTTTCACTATCCAAATTAAAAGAATACCTTTCGCATACTTTATTTACTGTTGGAATCGGAATTAAAGTTAACCCCAAAGACTGAAATTTACAATAATTCAATAAATACTGCTGTGGCAACCCGTTTACCGCGAGTGTATTTTGTGTTGCATATTTGATTTGCTTAAAACTGCTGAATCATTGTATTGAGAAATTTCCACAATTAATGTTTATTTTTGCACAATTTTTGTTAAAGAGTTAATTGTTTGATTTATTTAATTAAGTGTTCATTTTTTTTTAAATTAATTTCACTCTTTAAGATGTCTTTTATTTGCTCATGTTGTTTAGCACTTATTCTTTTAGTTTTTGTGGGTGAATTATACTACTGCGTTGTACGCAGCGGTAGAGATTTTTCAACCAGTTCCTTGGTAGACTTTAGCGTGAGTACTTGTATTTTTGAATCTTTGCTGCCATTTTGTTATTCTTGAGATTTTGGTAATTTAATTCGTATTATTTGTCTTTTATTCTGTCCATCAAGGAATTCGCTTTATAATAATTGTTATTATATTGATGTGTGCACATTATAGATGTAAGATCATTTATTATTTTCGTGCAGGAAGGTAGATTTTAGTTTTAATTTTCTCCTTATATTTTAAAGAATTAATTTTTCCGTTTTCTATTTTGCCGTTTCATTTTTATTGTATTAATCACCTCGGGTTGGGTGAATAGAAGCTTCGTTCTTGCTTTTAGTTTTCATTTTTGTATAATTTCTAGTGTTCCACGAATTTATTTTTATTTTAATTTGGAACCACGTGGATTGTATTGAAAAAAAGAATTATCTTCCTGAACAAACAAATCTTTTGTTTTGTATAGGAATTAGCATTGTCCTATTGTAATTTAGAATCATGTGCAGTTTTTAAATTTAGGCCAGAACCTTCTGTTCACGGGTTTTTTTTCTGCAAATTTGTAAATAATTTTTTTTGTCTTTTTTTATAATAAATTTTTGATTGTTGTTTAACGTCTTTGGGTTAAAAATTCTGTTCTTTTATTTTAAATAAAACCTTTACAACTTTTGGGGTAATGAAGAAAGTCAGTTTTCTTTCACTCACAATTTACTTTTCGTGATTAGATTCAAGTTTTTATTCGCGAGGGTAACTCTGAGGTTAATTGTTCTTTTGAGCTCTTCAAAAAATTATCCGTTGAGCTAGCTAATTTAATTTTTCATTTTTAATATTCATTTTGCAAGTTTTATTATTACAATCAGTACACAGCAATACGTACAATATTTTCTCAAATATCATCTAATGCACGTATCTGGTTGTTTAATTTTGCTCAGATATCGTAAGAAATAGCATCGCATACAAATAAACTTAAGCCGATAATAACTAACAAATAACCCTGACAAAATGCCGTCTTTGATTATTAAGTATATCTATGATTCTTCATCTTAAAAAGACCATTATTATTATTATTATTATTATTATTATTATTATTATTATTATTAGTTTGCGCATAGACGTGCCTATACGTGTGTATTAGTAGCTACATAGGTATTTCCAAAAAGCTAAAGTTCTTTCATTTAAATATTCATCAGGAATTCTCAATGTAAATATTAAATAATATTTTCTAATAGCTGCAAATTAGAGATATGTATGTCTATTAGTGAAGACGAGAATCGGGTCTCCAGCAAGTGTGGTGCAGTGCACCGGGGCCCACACTTGCTGGAGACCCGAAGTTCCGCCCCTGATAACAGACAAATTACGTCATTATTTTTAATAAAATAGCGGAAGTAGTTAGTTAGTTTATAAACTATGTTACAATATTCGCTTATTTGTTTACTATGAATTGGGTTAGATATAATAGATAGAAAGTTTTCTATTCAATTAGGCACATTTACTTTGGTTAGTATGCATACCATCTAAAAATATTTTATAAACTAACATATTTTGAATAGCTTACAAACTGATTAATGTGTTTATAAAATAGCTAAAATATTCTGGCTATTTTATTAAAAAGTAATTTTTTTCATAAATAAACCAGCTGATTGGTTATTCTGTAAACAAGCTGGATAGTACATAAACTAGCCCGAGTTTTTTTTACGCTTTAGCCATAACATACATACATACTTACTGTTACTACAATTACCACCAATTAAATTGAATGAAAAAGGTTTTTTTTTACCTATAAAATTAATATTTAATATTAATTTTAATATTTAGTAAGATTGTCCCCAAAGACATGTCACAAAGTAATGCAGACTACTCGTAGCTTCGCTACTATAATAACAATTCTGTAGAATTATTAGTTTCCAAACTTCCTTGCCCTCATTCATTTACGTTTTATCGCTCAAAAAAAACTCCCATTTTCAAGTACCAGCCATGCATACATATTTTCTTTAACTCACCTTAATACAAAACGGAATAAATTCTACAACTGGATTCTTCGACCCGATGATAAAAGCGAATCTCAATTAATTAGATTTTCCCAAGAAAAAAAAAAATTTATGCATGCACCCACCGAAACCCCAAAACCCACGCGAGACATAAACGCAGACGTCCAAGAATTTTACCTGAATTCACTTCTATGCATCATCCGCGTTTCTGTTTCTGTGTTAACGTGGATGCTGAGTTAGTGGGATCCCTTACCTGGAAACATAAAAGAAAAAAAAAATAATATTTATACACATAACACAAATATACTTATAAATAAGCAGTGGCGTAAAACATTAATTGGATTTACGATGACCAACCATGTAGAGGTAGGTAGGTATATATACATACAGGTATATAAAAATAGTACTTTCGTTTGCTGAGATATACATAAAACTCCAGCTCTCGTATAAAGGGAATTAATGAACCAATTAACACGGTTATAGCAACAATGACAGAAACACTGGAAGATCATTAAAATTAATTACCAATTCGAACTGAGCGCTGTTTATCTAAAGTTTTTTTTTACATTTATATATTTATTATACAAATACATACATCTTTAAAAGCAAAATTGATTTCACAGTTATCGATTTAGTAACAGCAAAATATATCAGGCGTATATACAGGTGTTTTGAAACATCGTTTAAAGATTTTAAGGGCATGTAGTAAGATCGAAAATAAGGTTAAAAGTCATAATAAACATATGTTCACAAATCAACCGTTTACGAGATAACAGCGAGTGTTCCCAGTAGTACATGGATATAACATATCCCAGTAAACAGGTGCTTATCAGCTATTGTTTTATGACAGTTTAATTTGACGTTTTGTGCAATTTGTAGCAATTACAATGGTTGCGTATTCTAATGCTGAAATGAGCGATATGGTGTTCATGTACGGTCGTGCTAATGGGAATTCTTTACAAGCATCTCGCTTCTATGCTGAAACGTTTCCTGATCGCCAACTGCCAACGGTGTTTCAACGACTAAGGGAAACTGGTTCGTTTGAGAAGCGGTCTTCTGATATTGGACGGCAGAAGATAGCATGTACTCCACAGATAGAAGATCGAAAATTTTGAATATTATTAATGAAAATCCCGAAACTAGTGTTAGAAGAATTTCGACTCAAGTGGGTGTAAGCAGCAATCTTGTTTGGAGAACTCTCCATGAGCAACTCTTGTACCCCTACTATATCCAACGGGTACAAGCCCTTACCGCTCGGGATTATCAAGCGAGAAGGGCTTTCTGTGAGTGGTTTTTGCGAACAGCTGCTGACCGGCCAGATTTCGCTGATAATATCCTTTTCACTGATGAAGCTGGTTTTACTAAAAATGGAATATTTAATTTCCACAACAATCACGTTTGGTGTGACGAGAATCCTCATGCTACCGTTGAAGTCAGGCACCAGCAAAGTTTTCTCTAAACATCTGGTTAGGCATGATAGGGGAACGGTTGTTAGGACAGATTGTTTTGCCACAACGCTTAAGAGGTCTTACTACATACTTTACCTGAACTTTTGGAAGATTTACCTATAAATCCAAGACTGAACCTCTGGTTTATGCAAGATGGAGCTCCACCGCACTTTACGCGTGCTATTAGGGAACATCTTAACAATGAATTTCCTGGGAGATGGATAGGGCGAGCAGGTCCCATTGCTTGGCCTCCAAGGTCTCCCGATCTAAACCCGTTGGACTTTAGTATCTGGGGTTATTTGAAAAGTTTAGTGTACGCAACACCGGTAAACGATCTTCCAGAGTTGCGCCAACGAATAGAACACTGTTGCCAGATAATACGAGAAAAGCCCTTGTTTTTTGAAAGAGTGCGCGCTTCCTTTGAAAGCAGATGTAGATCCTGTGCCGAAATGGAAGGACGTCATTTTGAACATCTTCTTTAGTTATAATCTATTTTATGTTAAAATGCAATAACATCTTAATAAAAACCGCTAAAGCAAACTTATTCTGCAATTGCGATAAAATCGATGTTATCTCGTAAACAGTTAATTTGTGGACATATATTTATTATGACTTTTAACCTCATTTTCGATCGTACTACATGCCCTTAAAATCTTTAAACGATGTTTCAAAACACCCTATATATTAGTTTTGAGTATCGAACTGTACTTATATTTAATTAGTTATTTAGAGCGATTCGTGTAACGCAGACTCGCGAAAATCGCAGGTCGTTGAAAGAAAAACCGGACAATCGCTTCACAGCAGACGAGAGATAGAAAGAGAGACGGAGCCAAGAAGAAAATAATGTTCGCATTAGTCGTCTGCCAGTCGGTCTATTAGTACATCTATATTGCGGACAGCGTTCGCGTGGGCGGATTGGAGATTGTGCGCGTTTACGCGAAGATTTATTATATTGAGAATGTCGTCTAATGGATCCCTCTCGATGATGCAATACCCGTTTCGGTTCCAAACGGAAAGGGAAATTTTACGAGGCGCAGATAGACATCGGGATTTGCATAAAATTCTATATTCCCACAACGCCCTGCCCGATCGTGTCTTGTACGTTGTTGTCAGTGTTTATTCGCGTCACGTTAGTATTAAATAACAATAAAGCAACTTAAAAGCAAGCCAAAAGTATTTATTTGTTTTGCGAAAACATGCTGTTTATGGGATGAGGAAATCATTAAAAGGTTTGGCAAATAAAAGATATGTGATCGTTTATTCATCTATTCAGTATACATATAATTTTTCAATGAAAACAGTTTGACTTTGCAAATTGCAAGATTTTTGTTTTTCGTTTTTATTTCTTGTTTTAAATTTTAGGTACATTATATTACTTATTTCATTATTTTTACAATTTTTGCTTTTTGCAAAAGTTAGCAGCTTGTAAAAGACTCGAGCCCTTCCAAACACGATGAAAAAACTGTCTATTAGTGACGGATTACTACAAAGTAATCTGCTATTTTGTAGCAGCTAACAACAGTTAGCAGTTGGTACACTCAGAAAAGTTACTGACAAACAACAGAACAAAATGCTCTTTGTTGATTTTTTGTTTGTTTTGTTATTATGACCAAAATTTGAGTTAGACCGAAGCAATTTCTCAGGTTCTATAAAGAAAAAAATAGCTTGAATATATTTAGTTTCAACTTGTTCTAAGTAACAATGAACATGATTCCTTTAATATTACTATGCATACATAAACGTAACTACCGAAACAACTTGCTGTTAACAGAACCTCTGTAACGAAGCCAAATACAACCGCAGTTGGAAAAAAATTATTAGTATAGGGATCTTATACTATGCATGAAACGATATTGGGAGTAAGGTATATGGTGAGAACACGGCTATATGTCTGTTTCTATTTTAAAGCAGCGCGTTCTTTCCTACCCTTTCCTTTCCTATACTCTAGTTAAGTTTTGATGATTATAGTAGATATGTATACGACAACAAATTATACAGCTACGTTAAACGACATCTCGTACCCAATCAACATAGTTTTATTCCCAATAGATCCACCATTACCAACCTGGTGGAAATTACTCAGTTCATCTGCGAAAATCTTAATAACCGCACTCAGGTCGATGTAATTTACACCGATTTTAGCAAAGGCGTTTGATACTTTAAATCACAATGTCCTAACTTATACAAACTTAATTCCTTCGGCTTCGCCCCAAATATAATTTTGTTCATCAAGTCATATCTTCAAGATCGCTCTAGTATTTATCGCTTATTTGTTACAATGGATTCTGCTATAACGTTTTTGCCCCAACCTCGGGTGTGCCCCAAGGCTCAACTTTGGCTCTACTGCTCTTTAATATTTATATTAATTTATTTGTTGAGTTTATTTAATGACTTACTGTTGACAACTGTTAGACTGTAAGGTATTAGCATATGGTCATGATATTAAGATTTTCAGTGCCATTATATATATTATATTCATCTTCAGAGAAATTTACATATCCTAAGTGAGTGGTGTATGAGCAATGGACTCCGCTTGAACATTACTAAATGTGCTATACTGTCTTTTTCTAGATGTGCCAACCCCAGTAATTAATGTCGAAATTTCTAGGGTAACCAAATGATAACTCACTTTGCTAACCTCGGGATGCTTCTTGATAATTATCTATCATTTAGTTTACATATTACCAATCTTTTCTCTTCTGCTTCCAAATTGTGGGGATTCGTAATCCGATCTTTTTTTTTAACAATGTTCATGCTATAAAATTACTTTTCTCTACTCTAGTGCGCTCTAAATTAGACTATGGTTCGCTGGTTTGGTATCCGTACTACCTTTATCAATCATTTATTTATTAATGTTAGAAATAGTGCAGAAGAGGAGCTTAAAGTTTTTGTCGTTCGAAATTGATCACATTTACCCACCTCATGATGCCAATTATGAGATTCTTCTAGTTAGACACCGTTTCACTTCCTTATCCCAACGTAGAGATGAGTTCAGTGTAAACTTCTTGATCAACTTGATGAATGGAATTGTGGATACTTCATCCCTGTTATCTCAGGTGACTTTGATCGCGTTTCGATATAGTGATCTTCAGACACTTTTTTGGTTCCCTCAGCACGCACAAATGTTCTACTCAAGGCTCCCCTAACGCACAAGTGTAGGAACGCTGATAAGTGTGACTCAGATGCATTACTCAGCATACATTGTTGTTACTATAATGTTTAAAGTACTCATATGTATCGGTAGGTCGTTAATATAAAGTATGAACAAAAAAGGGCCCAATATGGATCCCTGTGGAACCCCACGTTTCCCACAAGGGATTACTTACTCTATTAGACAGAGATACAATTTGTTCTATTAGATAGGTATGATTTTATTAAATTACTAGCTACTCCTCTGACTCCATAAGATTCAAGTTTAGATATTAGTTTTTTTNTTTAGTGTTCCTACACGCTAAGCTATCATGCCATAATTTACATGAACATGTTGAAAGCTATAATAATATACTGTATCACTAAAGAAGCAATACTAAGAATTAAGGAAAATATACGAAGTGTTAATGAATAAGTGTCGAAATATTTATGCTTATGATAATATTTACGCGTAAAAGAACATATCAGTTCATTAAAGTACAATTTTTTTTTCATGCCATTATAAAAAAAGCGGAATTCAATTTGAAAGCACATTACATATCCAAAGAAAATGTAACAAAAAAAATTCTCTTCAAGCTCTTTTGCTTACCTTCTTGAAATATTTCTTTACTCCCTTAAATCGACTAATATTTACTTTCTAGACAAGAAATCTACAAAAGACTTATTGCTATCAAGTCAATTTACACAAACACGGAATATTTTATTTATATACTATATATTTCTGTAAGAACGTGTGCTTCTTCAGTCGCCGGGCGCTTCATGATATTCCCACCCATTATGCTGGACGTTATCTTTTCATCGGAACCACCCGAAAACATAGAGGATTACATTCTGCGACGCTGTTTTCTGTTATAAACGTGGAAACAGAAGAGATAAGAAAGAGGATAAAAACTATCAACATTTTCTGTTCACAAAAGATAAAGCCGCTTCTCAACGCTGAAATAACTGGACAGGGTAGAGCAAAAGTATTTCTAAATATATTCAAACACATTAAGTTATCACACCCGAAAGCTCTACTGAAAGGCCTAAAATGAAAAAATGAAAAGAGAAAATGAAATGAGACAGGCATTTGTAAGCATTCGGTCATAATTACATGCGATAAAGGGTTGGCAGAAGAATCCGTCCTTTGACCATTTCACAGTTTCTCAGTGATTATATAACCCGAATACTACGAACTTATTGTTAGAATTTAATGCTATAAATGAAATATTCCAGTCTTGCAACGAGATTTTGAACTAATGTCTACAAAACCACTTCAATAATGTTTAAAGTAACTATATCATAAACGTTAAAGTATGTGAGTACTTATTCATCGGACGTGTGGTAAGTTTAATTACAGTTGCAAACAACCCAGTTCACTTTTTTTTTTCCCTGATTTGGAATGCTGCAAGTACTCTAAAAACACGGAATTTGTATTAGATTTTTGGGTCGTGAAAGTTGTTTTATTTAACAAAATACACCAATGCAGTCGGAATTGTCTAATCCCCAACATCTACCGGGTGCACCACTAACTTCTAACTTAACTCAGGCTTTTCTGTGTCAAAGCCCTAATGATGTTTCCTAAATAACAAAAATACTCCAAACTGGTTTGGTGCTGATAATGCTTTAAACCACCGATGCACAGACCGCGGCCCGCCGGTCGAATACTGTGGTGACCGCCGACAGCAAATAATACTCGTACATTCGAAAATATATTGAATTCTATTCCAGAATAAAACCAAAAAAAATTATGTCGAAAAGAATTTACAAAAAAATAATAACTAAATATTAAAGAGACTTCTGTTTCTTTTTGATATGTGAGCGACGTCCATAAAACTTATAAAATCATTCTCAAAATACCGCGCAGTTCATGAATGAAACCGACGCCGCGGCCGCCCCCCAAGCGCCAAAATACTAATCAACAACATCGCTTCCGCCTTAATAAAGTCAAAAATATAGAGAAATCAGAATTTTCTAGCCGGGTGGAGCAGATAGCATTGTCTCGAGATTCCCGATTGCTCGCGTAGATCACGAAGCTTCCAGAGTCGGTTTTGAGATTTTTCGACTCTATACGCGCGGTATAAAATCACGCTATCGCAGCGCCGACACAACGATTAACATAAGAAAGATAGGAAACTTGACAAACCATACGATCTGAATTGCGCCATCTACTGCCGACGCAAAAAAGCTAGCATTACCTAATCACTCATGGCGGAAATTCGATTATAGTAGTTACCTGGTGTTACTCATTTTGAAAATTCTTTTTAAATACAGTAACTTCATTTTTTAATGGCTGTTTTAATTGCACACATTTAAAAACACAGAAATAACTAAAAGCTTACACACTATATACATAATATAATCAAAAACATATCAACGATATTTAACTAAACAAAATAGCTCAAAAGTGTCCACTCGGTCTGTAACCTATGTACACAAAATGCTGTAATATAAAATGAAAAACGGAATGAAATGTTCAGAGAACGCTTACATAAAACACCAAACACACTTTAACGTTAAATAGCTAAATACATCATTAAACAAAGTTCGGGAATTCACAGGAAAACAGAATAAGAACTTGCCAACAATCGTCAACAACTATACGTCACCACTCTCATGTCAAATGATCCCAGATCCACACTAAATAAATATAGATTTCTACTATGACCACATACTGATTATTTCTAATGCGGGCAAAGAGGCGCGCCATTCAATTTCTATCCCCTGACCGACAGTTCGTTTAATTTGAGTGAAGTGTTAACAGAAAAAATAAGCGCGAAAATATAAAGCAAAGTAATAAGTCGATTGAGAATAAGTTCAGTTAATAGTGTTTTGAAGGCAATGGTTCTAGTGTAGATTTAATCTCACTAGCCGGTGTCATACATTTTGATCCACATTCAACGTAGATTTCCTGTTGCAGTGTTAACCCGTCCAAGTGCCGTGATAATTTGTGTTGTGAAATCGTAAGTAAAACTCTGTTATTAATAAGTTTTTCCCTACCTATTTAATCAATTATTTTTGTGTCTAACTTAAAAAATGATGGGTAATTTAAGTAGGGTACTTGTAATTGTTTTTAGTGCTGTTTTAATCCTAGCCAGTATTAGAACGCAACATGGACAGCCAGGACCTAGTAAAAAACGTAAGGTTAAGATGCAAATCTGCAATTCAAGAAATTTGGACTGAGAAATACTTTTCTGTATGTCGCATAACAAAGTCGTTTGTTTAATTTGCAAGAATTCTGTTGCGATTGCAAAGAAATATAATGTAAAAAGGCACTACGAAACGCAGCATCCTACTTTAGCAAGTTTACAGGCGAATTAAGAAAGCAAAAAATGTTGTCTTTTTAAAACGGGAGCTTATTGGTCAGAGCTATGTTTACTAAACCCATTCAAGATTCAGAAACAGCTACAGAAGTTAGTTATGAAATTTCTCGAATGATAGCAAAGCGAAGTCGCCCCTTCAATGATGGGATTTTTGTAAAGAATGCATAGTAATTGCCGCTAAGAAAATGTGTCCAGAAGCAGCAAAAAAGGTTGAGAAAATTCAACTGAATCGTATGACTATCCAAAGACGAATTATGTCTTTGTCAGGTATATTGCGGAACAATTAACTGAAAAATCTAAGATCATTGAATTTTTTTCATTAGCCCTCGACGAATCCACTGATATTAGTTCCACAGCTCAACTTATCATATCATACGATGTTACTCAGATTTTGAAGTCTTAGAAGATTATTAGAATGTTGTTCATTGAAAGGTCAAACTAAGAGTTGATATACTCAATGTACTTTTTGATGAGTGTTCAAAAACTGATTTGGACTTATCAAAATTATCGGGAGTTGCGACTGACGGTGCTCCTTCGATGATTGGTGGCAATTCCGGGCTATTTACTTTGCTGAAAGAGCATCTGCAAGAAAAAAACATAAACGCTGAAGATCTCATGCAGTTCACTGCATTATACACCAAGAAGCCCTCTGTTCTAAAAAAATTGAATTCAAAATGTCATGAAAGTGGTAGTTTCGACTGTAAATTTCATAAAATCACGAGACTCAATCACAGGCAATTCAAACAATTCTTGATGACATCGAAAGCGAATATGGAGATTTACTGTATTATACAGAAGTAAGTGGCTAAGTCGTGGATTGACACGGAACGATTTCTAAATTAATAGAAAAATTGGAATATTTCTGGCGGAAAAGCACAGAGATGTCCCGAACTTAAAAATCCTGATTGTGTTGTTATTTGCTTTTTTAGTTGACATTACAAATCATTGAATGTCTTGAACACACGGCTTCAAGGCAAAAATCAACTGATATCCCAGCTCTACGCTCATGTATCATCTCTTCAATGCAAGCTGACACTCTTTCAGATCGCAATGAATTCTGAAATTACAATCATTTCCGAATTATATAAGAAAATGGCTGAAAAAATTCAACAAAACTGCGATTAATTTCAGTTATGTAGAAAAGCTAGATATTTTGATTCAATCTTTTCAAGACAGATTTTCGGAGTTTAAAAAAGTGAAACTCTGTTGGACATATTCAGCAATCCTTTCACGATTTCAGTTGAAAATGCGCCAGAGTCAATGCAGTTAGAAATTATCGACATTCAAAACGACGAAGGTTACGCAACAAACTCAACGAAGGAGACTTGCTGAACTTTTACCGCTGCATTGATAAAAATATGTACAAAGAGTTGCGCCATAAAACGCTCTGAAATGTGCCAGCTTATTTGTTCTACCTATATATGTGAACAAAACTTTTTCAATACTAAATAATAATAAAACAAAAAATCGAAACCGCCTTGCAAATGAAGTTGGAAGCAGTTTTAGTGTTGTACAAGTAAATTTGAGCCAAATATAAAAAAGATTGTAAGCACTATGCAGTGCCACGCTTCAATTAATAAATTCTCTTTTTCAATTTTAATACATTATTATCAGTTCTTTATTGGCTTTAATTACCTATACTTCTGGCGGCCCGCCAACAGTTCATGATTTGCCCGAGTGGCCCCTAGTCTTAATAAGTCTGTGCATCCCTGCTTTAAACGTCTCCTAGACCCCTCACCACAAACTGCACTAAACTGGACGTACGTTTCGATAGCAAAGCTATCATCATTATTATTCAATATCTTCCAACCTTTGAAATACTATCCACGTGGTTTCACAAATTAAAATCAAAGCGTGGATTATTACAATAAAAAAAAACTAAATGTAAGAACAAAGCTTCTACTCTCCTACACGAGGTGACTGATGATTAAAAATGAAACAGCAAAAAAAAACAATGGAAAAATTAACTCTTTATCATTATATGAATTCCTTGATGGACTAAATAAAAGACAATTAACGCGAAATTACAATATCAAAATGAATTACAAAATGGCAACAAAGGTATACAAAAATACGTCTACTCACGTCAATAGTCGAACAAGAAAGTCCTTAACAAAACTCTACAATTGGTTTTCTTACAACAATCCCTCTCTCAAAATCGTACAACGCAGTCGTATTACAATTCAACGACAATATTGAATAGAATCCGCATTAAACAACACGAGCAAACACTGGACAAATAAATGAATGGAATTAAAAAAAAAAATTTAACACTTAATTAAATCATACAATTAACTCTTTAACTAAACTTATACAAAATAAACATCAAAATTTGTGAAAAACTTTCGGTAAACTGAATCAGCGTGTTCTAAGCAAAGAAAACAACCAATAATAACCTAAAAGTATGCAACTTGAAATACACTCAGCGAAATGGGTTGCCTAAACCACAGCAATACGTCCAGTTTAGTGCAGTTTGTGGGGTCTAGGAGAAGTTTACAGCTTTTCCGTAAATGACAATTAAAAGAACAATAAAGATGCTGATAAATGCGTTTTCTTCAAATTAAATTAAAAGAAATTATGTATATGCCATATTAACTTTTTTTTAAATTTATTTATTAATTTTGAACTTATATAGTAGAGATCGTTGAGTAACCGAGTTCCATTTTTGTTTAATTTTGTGTTTACTTAGTGCCTAGTCTTAGCAAGCATTGTGGTTAATATTTTGAAAGATGTAAATGCGTCACATATCATTAACAAAAACTTCACCCTACCTGTTCAATAAAATCCGATTCAGATCAGATGTTCATAACATTACCACTCGTTTCAGAAGACTTATTTCTCCCCCAGTACATAGAACCGCCCTATTTCAACGTTAATTTGCTTTTAACATATACAGTGAGGTCGTAAATGGCCCCCCCCCCCCCTGATAACTTTTGAATGGTATAAGATAGAGCAATGAAACAAAAACCAAGTGAAATTAGAGATAATTTGTGATTTTTGCCTATAGAGAATACGCACATGCTTCGATGTAAAATAGAGGCGTAGCTATCTTTAAAATTTTAAATAGGAAGTAATTTCAATTAGAAGCTCATTTGAAGATATTTCTATTACTTTATGGCAATGCAAACAGTTTTACGATTTTCGAAATTTTTTACCAACTTACCAAGATTAATAATTGGAGTACTTACGTTACTTTTTCTATAGCCTCGTATAAATATTGTGTTTTATTTACTTAGGAAGCGATTGCTGTCAAATGTGACATATTTTATAATATACGTTTTTGCAAAACTTAGCAAAAGTGTCATATCTGTCAGTGTATGTTCATGTGTGTGGGGTGCTATGTTACAGATTAGTTAATTACAGGTTTCTGTACACTATATCCAAAAAGCGAATACGAGGCTATCAAAAAAAGTAACGTATGTACTCCAATTATTAATCTGATAAGTTGGTAAAATTTCGAAATCGTAAAACTGTTTGCATTGCATAAAAGTAATAGAAATATCTTCCAAATGAGCTTCTAAATGAAATTACTTCCTATTTAAAATTTTAAGATAGCTACGCCCTCCTATTTTACATCAGAAGCATGTGCGTATCCTCTAATAGCAAAAAATCACAAATTATCTCTAATTCACTTGTTTTTGTTTCATTGCTCTATCTCATACCATTCAAAAGTTATCAGGGGGGGGGGGGGGACCATTTACGACCTCACTGTATAATGTTTATAATATAAGTTATCGTGTGAATTCAGCTGTTTCGAACTATGCAGCCTTCTCCAAAAAGATAAAGTTATAGGCGTATCAAAGACAATTTAGATGTGAGATGTGAGTGACCGGAGTGATTTTACCGACACACAATATTAAATTAATTGGTTAAGTTTTTTTTATTATTATTGCAGGACCGCGTTGCCATATTATTATAAATATCTTTGTTTTTTGTAAAATGCTTTTTATTACACGTATAAAACATTTGCACTTCAAATAAATACAAGGACCAAAGAGGTAAGATCCCCAGAGTTACAAATAAAGAGCGACATGATTTCGTGGCTGAGGCACCAAGCATACACGTAACAACTTTCTTCTGGGAAATAAAAATTCTCTCTGCACACGGCGCCGATCCCCCAAAAACTATTCAGACGTGACTCCACATAAGAGAAATAGAACAGGCGGAGGACATTAATGCCAACAATGCTTCTCAAGTTCCTGACAGCAAAGTATGCAGAGCTTAATTTACGCTCAAGGTCAGCGCAGTGCCTAACAAACCTCAGGCTCGGGTCTACTGACAAACCAAGAAATCCAACAAACTCACTTTCTGGAATGGATCTGTTATCGTAGCTAATACAAGGGCAACTAATTACATTTGCGGAAGCTCGGAAGTGCGCCTAAACTACTCTTCGATACATTCAGTCTAATCCCGTGACACTTAGACCATTCATTCATCATGCATACAACGTTACTTGTCCGCACAGATACCTCATCTAATGCAGAATCCATAATAATACAGCTGACGTCATCAGCATACTGAGTAATCAGGCACGAAGGCGGAGACACATGCAGATCGTTAACGTAAATTACGAATAGGGTCGGACCGAGAATGGACCCTTGCGGTACGCCGCATTTAACTTCTACTATTGAGGAGCAAAATTTTGTGATCTCACAATCTACAGATCCCCTAATTGAAACAACGGATCTATGATCAGTCAGGCAAGATACAAATAGATCTTAAGGAACACCACGTATTCCATGCACCCACAACTTCCGCAACAGCATGTCGTAATCTACCGTGCCAAATGCTTTCGTGAGATTGAAAAAATTATCAAGTACAGGATTTATCAATTTCTTTATATACATAATCCAATGTATGATGTATGGCATCGGTCGTTGATCTACCTGATACAAACCCAAATTGACTTTTGGAAAAAATGTCCATTTGCTTGTGGTAAGTAACCAATCTAATGTTTATAATTTTTTCATAAACTTTTGTAATGGCTATAGGAATAGCAATAGGTCTGTAATTGCAAGCATCAGACTTGCTACCTTTTTTGTGAATTGGTATTACCTTTGAGATTTTTAATTTATTTGGAAATATTCCATTTAGAAGACAGTGGTTGACTACATGAGCCAATAGCTATGGGTGGGCAGGCTGTTAGGTATGATGCCACATGCTTCAAAATAAAGCACGGAACATCATCAATGCCGGCCGAATGCTCCAACAGAATTCGTCCAATTTCACAGGCATCAGTGGGAGTCATAAAGAAACTGCTATTCTTAGATTGAACATTGTGTAATGCATCAAGTTTTGGTGATATTTTGTCGAAATTATAAAAGGACTTCACAAATACTTCGCAAACGGCTTTCGGACTAGTTACAACTTGGTCTGCTGCATTACGTAGAGTAATGCAGCAGGTTCTATTTGTTTATTTGTCGGCTTTGTTATTTTGTTAATAATATTCCATGAATCTCGCCAAATAAATGTATGAAATTGTATATAAATTTCACTCCGATGATTAAATTGACAGATATTCTATCCTTCTTCAATCAACTCTTGGCGTTCTTTCGGAGCGATTGTGCACTGCTTATTTCTATTCGCAAACACGTGTCGTCGTATAAACAACAATAAAAAATAACATTGTGACCATAGGGAATAACATTGGATGTGAAATTTCTGGTTATTCTCTATTCTGTGGCAAGACTAAGGTCGAGTAAATTATGCCAATTCATGGATACGTCGAGCGAAACTTTGCGTTCAACACCACGGCGATAACCTTGAACAACTAGTGTAAAGTGGGTTTCATGAAAAATATAAAAGAATTGTTGAATTTAATATACTTAATCACCACTTAAAAATAAAAAAAAATTAATAAAACTATAATTTTTTATCATTAGTAACATATTTTTTCGTTAACATTCTTATTTTAAGATGTTCAATCACCCCTTGAAAATAAAAGCATAAAGCCGTAAACACCCTGTATAAAAGCAATAATGCACATATCATTAACTCATATACCTTTAGCACCACCTTGTTACGTGTTCCTTTTTTCCTCTTGCTATAACAACGTACAAAAGCAATATTTGTTCAGTCGATTATTAGGTCAACAGTACAAAACCACGTACAAAATCAGACGCCCCAACCCCCGGCTTTCTATAAAGGATAAAACCGAGATACAATCACTAGCACGGTCACGTTTATATATATATATATATATAGACCGAAGAAAATTGCAAAGAAAAGGAGAAGAGAAAGTATCTCCGTTGTCCGTTCTGTCGTTAGATTCTGGATATTACAGATTCACGAATCAATTGAAATCCGGGGTTAAGTTAAGCCCAGCTAGACCTATGGATGTCCCAACATTTGTCCCGGCCATCCTACTCGATTCGCCTGACACCTGGATGACTGATTTCTCGACGAATGGTTGCCGACAGTGGCGACCACTTTCGTTTCGTTCGACTCTTTCCGAGGTTTGACTTCATCTATGTGCTGAAGATATCAATGAAGCGGGCGCAAAATATGCACATATTAGATGTACGTGTCGACTGCATACCCGGGATTGAATGAGAGTGTAGAAAGGCGGAATGAAATACGTTGGCGTGCCTCCTGGTCTGCGGAATTTATCGCTAAGAGTGGTGAACGGCAAATAGTTTCCTCAGCGAACGCGTATAATAACTTTGTACGACGTACATAAATTACTGGAAAAAAATATTTGATGGGATTTTAATTTTGCATGAGATTTTAATAAAAAGTAAGTAGATTCCAAAGAAATATGCGCAACTGTCACCAATTCCCTTATCTAAACAGGAATCCCCATTTTTTGTGTCATATTTGAACCCTACTTGGAATTTAATGCAAAATTAATATACAAGTGCCCTAGTAAACGTCCATGGTTGGGATATCATATATACATATAATCAATAACCTTAATTACCCTATGGGTGTAAAGGTAAGTTCCATACACAAACACTTTTATTTCTTGTTATAGATAAGCGATGACCATTCTTTCTTGTTTTTTGCCATTCTTCTTGCTTCATTTCAGGATATTCCTCTTTTTCTTAAACTTTCTTCTACTGTACCATCCCATGTTTTTCTCGGCCTGCCTCTCTTTCGTTTGTGTCTTGATCGTGCCAGCCATACTCTTTTCGTTAGTCTTTCCTCTTCCATGCGTATCATATGCCCAAACCACTTCAATTTCTGTCTCTCTATGCTATCTAAAATCGGCTCTACCCCCAATTCTTCTCTTATCTTCTCGTTCTTTATTCTATCTCTTCGAGTGACCCCTTTAACCGCTCTTAAATACCTCATCTCCAACGCTTGTATTTTACTCTTAGCTTGATTATTTAGAATCCAACTTTCACAGCCGTATGTCAATATAGGTTTAAATATTGTGTTAAACACCGTTATTTTTGTTTTCTTTGAAATTTCCTTCTTTCTTATAAAAGCGTTGTTCATTGCATAATATAATTTTATCCCACTTTCAATTCTGCTATTAATTCTTGCTTCCTCTTACCTTCTTGCTGTATATTTTATTCCAAATATTTGTATATTTCTACTTGTTCTATAATCTTTCCATCTATATAAATTATTATTTTCTCATCGCATTTCCCTATTGACATAACTTTAGTCTTCTCTGCATTTATCCTCATATTTTTCTTTTTCAAAGCTGTTTCCCAAATATCTAAATTTGCTTGCAGATCCTTTACATTCCCCGCGTACACTACCAAATCGTCGGCAAAGGCACTTTCCGCGATTTCCACTATCTTCATGTCTTTATACCCTATTTGCAATTTCTTCGTTTTCTTTTAATCTCTTTCAAGATGTCATCAAGGACTATATTAAAGGACTATATCATAACCGTGAGATATAAAACATGTTAAGTGAAAATATATACGACATGAAGGCCTATTTACCTAAGCAAGTACCTAATAATAGATTAGAAATCGACAGTGTTTGAAACAATTATGGAGGCATGTGACAAACAACAACATGTGCGCCTGACGTGCTGTGACTTCAGTAAAGCCTTTGATGCTGTGACGCATGATACCTATATTTTTGGACAAATTACTTTGTTATGCCATTAGGGGAACCCAACCTCAGCTCATGGCGTCATATCTATGCAAAAGTTATCAAATGGTGGAGCTCGGGAATAGTACGTCAAATATGCAGCTTCTAACAGGAGGGGTAGCGCAAGGGCCAATTCTGGGTCTGTTGCTATTCATCATATATACTAATGATTTACATTGCAATGTCTCTTCAATACAAACTGTACTATATGCCGATGATACTTCGTTCCTTATAACAGCTGACACTGACCTGAAAAATAAAACAGAAACCGTGTTTAATGATACCTAAAAGTGATTCCAAGCAAATGGATTAAATTTAAATGCGGAAAAGTCTCAATACTTGAGGTTCTATGCTGTGCATGATCCATCGCCAACGAGCTCTGCGAAATATTTAGGTTAACCCTAGATAGTAAGTTGTCAAGGAAGACCCATATTGAAGATATGGTAACGAAGCTTTCATCAGCCTTACATACAATAAGAAGAATGAAGTGTACAGCCACTCACGAAGCGGCGAAGACGGCTTACTACGCAAATTTCCAGATAGGCTTATGTACGATATTCTTTCTAGGCCACATCACCTTCCGCACTCTTCATTCTTCAGAAAACCGCTATTAGAGCGCTTTGTCAACTAAAAAGGGATGAAAGCTGTAGAGGGTATTTCAAAAACAAAAAATAGTGACCCTCACCGTCACTGTACATACTTACCACCCTAAGTATATTCTGGACCATCGTCACCACTTTCCTGCAAATGAGGAAAATCATATATGATACAAGGAATAAAAATCATCTCTAAATTTCATACCACAGGGTTCAAGTCTCGCAAAGATATGTGGATTACTGGGGACTGAAAATTTACAACAAAGTTAAGTCTCTCCACGCTCTTAATAAGGCTGCTGCTGTCAAACAAGCAAAAAGAATTCTTGCGGAACTTGACTTCTACGGTATGGAAGATTTTTTATGTCAGATATTAATTAACGAAATACTTACATATTTATACATAAGGTAAAGTCAGGTAAGTGCGTAGTAAAAATTGCATAGTGCGAAGAAAATGTAACACTGTTCACATAATAAGACATTTGGTAAATTTTACACATAGAAGTACGTAATATATGCTCAGTTGAAAGCCTTCAACAGATACACCTTTTATAATTATCAACGGTTTACTAGAAAAAAAAGAAATTTTAAACATTGTCAATACCACACACTTACCCAGCAAAATGGGGCAAGTGTGTAATCGTTCCGCATTTTATATATTAATAGCATTATCCTTTAGTTCGGCCAAGAGTGTAATACTAAACTGATGCCTGTTTAATAAGATATGATATATTCACAAGATATTCAAGTTATTACATGTTAGGAGATGCGAACTTTTGTTTGTAAAACTAGTATGAAGTTTAGTACATTAGTATTATAACAAGAGGACGTCCGTATTTTAATTTTAAAAATAAATATAAACAAACTACACACTTGCCCCGGTTACTCACTTACCTGACTTTACCTTATATTATTTTATATTTCCTTAATGCTTATTTGTTTGTCTTTCTTTCTTGTTGCTGTCTGTTTATTAGTAACTTCTTGTTTGTTGTGTACTATTTTATTCCAATTATTTACTTATTGACGTTTCGTGTAAAAATTACATTAAATAAAAGGGATTATTATTATTATTATTAATAAATTTTGATCACATTCATACTTCTAATACATAAATAAATTTTACAGATAAATTCTTTTGACGTGCAAATGGTTTAACTAAGATGCTACTAGATAAGCCATTAAAAACTACCCTTAAAGCTATAGAGCTGCAAATAAGGTATCTAAGGGGAAAATAATGATAACTAACTCAACAGAATTAGCTTCCGATTTTTTATAGAAAGCCCATTTACTTATACACTTTTTCTGAACGTGATGCCTTAAGTAATTTCTGAGAAAAAAAAATATTCACTTTTTCACTCTTATGCGCGAATATCTCGAATGGGGTCGCATCGATTGAGTTAATTTTTCATATTTATAGTATGTGTGACAGTAGTACTCATTACGTTGATCTCATAGCTTTCATAGCTTTAAGGGCACTTTTCAATGGCTTATCGGAGTAGAACCTCCGACTCCCCCCACAAATTCTTCTAGGCTGCATAGAGGATATTTTAACGAAAAGAAATTTTGAAATAGTTTTCTTCAAAGGGTATCTAGATATAACAGCCCATCGGAGGAAAAATTTTCCTAGAAACTGTCACTCTGAGAGTAGGATCTCGAACCAAAAATCTGGCGACAAATAGTCGTGCAAGCCACGATACAATCAATCATGTTTGATATACGATCAAAATAAGGTATGTAATATCTTCGGATTCAATAACACGCGTGGCTCTAACTGATTTTACTCGTATTTCGAATTTGATATTTGATATAGAATACCCAAGGCTAGTTTCAACATATTATACATATTATATCGCTCAGCAGGTTGGGATAATATAGACTTTGGTTTCACGTCGACATATTCAAATTTAAAATGCACATACAGCAATTTCTTTTTATTCCGAGCTACTAGTATTACAAGTAAAAGCAGAGAAATGTATTCATCGACGATAGGTGAAAGAGATTAGGTTGCTATATGTGTGCTTCTGCAGTGGCCAGAAAAAAAGTTAAAGACATTAAAACATGGCAAAAACTCAGTTATAATATACAGTGAATCGAAACAAGAGCAAAAACTTGAAGAGGGTAAATAAATTGTGGCGAGGTTGAAACAATATTTTAATAATAATAATAATAATAATAATAATAATAATAATAATAATAATAATAATAATAATAATAATAAGTTTATTGATCCAAAACAAAATACAAAAAAAAAAACGTGGAACATGTTAATATAAATCAAAGAATACAACATAGAAAGAAGAAATATGGCAGGTCGTAATAATAAACACTAAAAAATAATTTAAAATGTAGAAGAAAAACATACATAGAGACTAACAAAACTTAATAGAATATGATATGAAAAGAAAATCCCACAGGATTGAGATATAGGGATACTGCAACCAATTTTTAACAAAGTCAATCACTGTGAATGCGAGAATTATAGCAAATTAATCCTAAGTATATTGCCAAAATCTTTCTCAGAATACTGGAAATGCATGCACAATTTATAGACAAGAAGAGTGCTTTGAGGACATATATTCATCAGAAAACAAATAATGAAAGAAAGAGATAGTAATAACCTTTATGGAGAAAAAAATATGGGATAATTTAATAGTTGCGCCGTTCTTGCATTTTTACCACATTCTCCACAAATTAGTTATAACATTCAAAGACAAAAACATAGTTTAATTTAGGTATACTTAGATACTTAAGTGTCACGAAAGCGCTAATGGTATTCAGTAGTCTGTGGCTAACTAAATAAACTTAATACTAAAAGTGTTTTGATTTCATTCAGGTGCCTAAATGCTGAAGTATCTACAAAAACTCTTGTAGACTTCCAAAAGTAATCATTACATTAAAAAAAAACAGTTTAGCAGCAGTCATCCAAACCGCTGTCACAAGTACGTCACATTCTAAGAATCTAATAAGGATATTTCACTAAAACAAATAACAGTAAAGTAGATAACGCTTGTTGATGGTGATGCGTTTAACATAAAAACAAGTGCCACATAATGTGTTCTCCTACTGCAAATTTATTATAAAATTTTCGGAATCTTAGAATTTTTATTTATTCTTCAGGATATTAAGCTCTATACCCCATTTCTAAATTAACGTTTATACAATGTAGTGTAACCGCGGTTGTAATGAATAACGAAAAATTACTTCTAAAATAAGCTTCATAATTTGTGCCCTTTGATTGACTTAATTCAGTGAGTTTTACTATCCGTCCATGTTAAAGTTTGCGCAACTAATTCTTGTCTTGTATAAATCTGCATGCTTGCCACTGGTACACTTTTGGAAATTTATTTTATGAAAATGTGGGGGATGAACACATCTAATATACAAAATTTTCTTTGTCTAGAACTATTTTACATGTAAAAATAAAACTAACTAACAAGAGAGAAATTTATTATATAAATCTTAATTTCATTTTGTTAGGAAATCTGCGAGAGTGGTTTCAATAGTATTGAAGTTTTCTGTTGGATGTCTATTACTGGGTAACTATCCCAAAAACTCTATTAATTTATGATCTCTATTACTGCGTAAATAGTTTAACTCGATCGATTATTTACATTTCGTATTAGCTTAACGTTTCAACAACTTTGCATTACACTAGCTTCTGAATTAAAATTTCTAAACACCTTCTTCAAATATTTTTGTTGGATCTCCTGTCATCCAGTCATCACTTTATTCGGACTTACGGTATAAATTTACTATCATGCCATACGACGTGTGTTAAAACATTTTTTTTAGTTGCAAGATGCCGTATCAATCTCCTTAAAAAGATTTTACTACATCTTAATAACAAATAAAATCTCATGTGTCGACAACCCCATCCCCATCGTTGTTTATAATGCAGAAATAGCTTTTTGAACAACCACCTTGCAAATGTCATTCAACCCATGAGAAGATTACTCCCGTACAACAAACCTGGTCAGGATCTATATAGGAAAAAGAAGAGCTTATGTTGTGTCGTCAAGCGATATCGATTTTATTATAATGGCAGATTCTTTTATATTAAATTACAACTTGTCAGTGTTGATTGTTACTACAACAAGCAAGGGCTTAGAATTCTTTGGCAAAAGAAAACAGGAGAACGACCTAACTTTGTTAGGGTTAAGGAATATTAGGGTTTCAGAGAACTCGCGCTTACACGCGTTGTGAGAAATAAAAAGAAAATTGCATTGCTGGAGTTATCGAAAACAATCCTATTCTAACATAAATTGGTCTGAAATAGGAATACGTAGATATAGAGAATTTTTATATTTTAATGGCATAAGTTTATATTTCTTTCTGCATATAAGATCGAAGGAAAATGTATAAGAAAAGACGAACAAAAGGTAGATTAAGTAAATTATAAAATTTACAACGGTTGGAAGACACAAGCAAATAAATCTACTTCTCCTTCTAAAAAGGGCATTGCTAGTTTTTATTTCTAATTGGGGGTAAGGTATGGAATTTTACTTAAATAATTTGGAGAACCTACAAGACAATTAAAGAACAAGTTTACTACAGATCTCAACCAAGGAAAGCATCGTGTGCGAAAAAGCTGATAGGAAAGCAACCAATAAAATTGAACATGCGTTAAAAGCAGAAGCAGGCATGAAGTGATATGAAAGCAGAGCAGAATATATGAATCATTTCTCCTTAAGCCTTTGCAAAATGGAATTTGTAAGAAGCGTCGTACTGAAACTGTAACTGAGTAAAAGAAAAACTATTTGTTAAGCGGAAGATTAATTGAATGAGAATTTTAAGATGGAAATCTCTTTATTAATTTGAAGATATTTGCTAAATTGTCGATCTGAAACTACAATATGTATCTATAAAGGATACCAATCTTTGTAGGACGACTTTAAGCGACTATACATCTGTTAATTAACTAAGGCTAATTAATAATTAGGTCACATTAAGAAAGTGTGTAACACTCGGTTGATGTTATGATGATATATGTTAATACACCTTATTAATTATACTTTAGATGTTATTAGTCCTTGTATATGTCCACCCTTCCTGTTTCCTATTCAATTAACTGCAATCCAATAATCCATGTCCATTAACTTCCTAATAATTCCTTCTATTCAAAAAACAATCAAACTTTTGCACTCAATCTGTCACAACTACAAATTATTAGAAAAAGAAGCGACTGAATCTTAAAACAGTTGTTGCCAGCAATTCATTACTTAAGTCCTATTTTAAATCTTTTTTGGCATTTTTCAACCCTCGGAGGTAAGTGATTAAATATTTTACGTAGTAAGTACGTGATTACATTGTAACAAACAATTCAATGGAGGAAATATTAAATGTTAACTATTTTGTTCTTTTGTTGCCACTATATATGAACTCCTGGTTTAGGAAGGAACTGTAGTTCTCCTTTGCAAACATTACAGATTTATATATTCCAGTTAAGACTAGTATTTTGCTTGCTTTAAACACCTCTCTACAAGATTCCTTCATGGGCTGCAAGTTTCAGTTAGGAATCTGGACTTTTCTGTCCTTAGCTGGACAATAATCCTTGCAATATTGGACTAAGTGGGATTTTCTTGGTTAGCTTCATGATAATGACATAAAGCTGATTTTAACAGATTTCACTTTTTAAAGCTTCTAAGTTGTTGTTTTGTTATCAGAATTGAAATTTGAGAACGTGTCTAACGCAAATGATGCTTGTTTGCTATTCAGTGGCAATCTTTTGCATCACCAAGCCACATCATTTCTGTGATATTCAGATCCGCAGGCTCCTTCGGATCTGTATTTTAGTTCAAACGTTTAGGCAACTGAAAGAAGTACGCCAGCTTCTTTGTGATTTTATTTTGAAAAAGCAAAAACAATTGATTTTGGAAACTTGCTATTAAATTATTCTAAATCTATTGTTTATTTGTATTTTAATCATTACGAATTTTTTAATACAATAAAATGTGAGCTACCTATTTTTTCCAACCCATCAAGAACTGAAATTCATCAAGTCAGTTACTTCCCTTAAATTTGGCTGATGAATTCCCTAAAGTTTGCACGTTTTTAATGAAGATTTGATGTTTTGGGAATACTAAAACTATAAAGTAAATACAAATAGATGATAAAGAAATCAACTAGGTATATTTCCTCACAATTTTTCTAATAAAAAGACAAGTGACCGGTGTTATCCCTAAGAGGACATCCCCAGGTCAGAACCTTTAATCAAATTATAAAAAATATAAAAGAACCTTTAACAGCTTTAATTTCATTGAACTGTACAAATGCTTGAGAAACTTATTTAAAACATACATTAAAAAAGTAAAGTGAAAAATTAGTAAAATGAATTAAGCACATTAAAGAGACCTAAGAAACTTATAACTTGAGTTCAGACTAAAAATATATAGTCCCAATGATTAGTTTGGTCTTTTTTCCTAGTACAGGGTGCAAAGCAATTGTTCAGAAAAGATTTTATTGGCTAAGACAAAACCCATAGCTTCCGTTATATGTCATGCACGCAGCCGTGTCGGTGCAACCTTCCCTGTGATTGTTTTAAATGGTGTTAACACAATTGGTCAATGTGGTTATTGATAAATTTAAGAACTAGAAGTGAGTCAAAGATGCTGTCATGTAGAACTGAAACTCACACAGTTCATTCATCACGCCAGGGAAGACTTCGGACAGAATCCAAATTTTTTCATTATGGTTGAACTATACAGCATTGTAGACATGCTATCGACTGCTATGAGAGCATTTTCTCGTTAACTTGAACCAGAAAATGATTATTGCAGCTGAAACAACGTAGCAGCGCTGTTATGTGCAGTGATAAAATTATCTAACATATATGTTCGACGTTATGCATAACACAATTTCTTAAAATTTTTAATAGCATTTCCGCATGGTAAGCAGATATTACCCATTGGTTCAAAATTGTGCGAATATGTGACGCTCATTTATGGGTGTCGGACGCCATATGACGCTCTATAGCGTCCATATATTCCCGAAACAATATTAGATCCTAACGGGTGCATATGTTAAGTTTCGGCAATAATTTCACAATTCGCCAATATAATGCTACATTAAGCCGAACGACGAAAATAAAGGTTTTTATTGGCGCAATAAATAAGACCGAAAATTGAATCGATGTCTCCCGGCTTAGCCCCACCGCCGTGCGCGCGTATGTCCGCTCTGCGTATAGTCGGAGTTACAGAATTATTATGTACATTAAATTTTTACTTTGCTTTATGCCACACTTATTTTTTTACACGCCGCGATACGCAATAAAACGTCCCACTGAACGGTTACCATGAAATATTGACCATATCTTTTTTAATATGGAAATATAAAAAATGGATTACTTGCTTGTTTAGGGAAAAATGTGCTGAAAACGACGTTTACTACTTGAGCTAATAACAATAACTAGAAAACGAGCCCTGCATAATCATAGGTCCTTAACCAATACTTGCCAGTTTTATGTTTATTAGTATAAATATTTCTCAGACCGTTCTAGCGCACGCACATTACTATACTTAGAAGAATAATTAAATTTGTTGAAGTTTCATTTAAACCCAATCAATTTTTGCAGGCAGAGAATAGGATGATGACAGAAGATACCGCCAATTGAATTGATTGTTACCGACTACTTTCCACTTACTGGAAATGTGACATTTGTTGGATCAAAAAGAAACACAAGGAACATTGGAATGATACAACCAGGCAAACAAGGCTCAACAAAAATTTTGCAGCTCAATGGGAATCATCTTCGCATCATAACAAGTCTCTCAGCAGGACACTGTGCACTGAAAGGACACCTACAGAAAATTGGAATCAACACTGGAAACCAAATCAACCACAAACGGTGTCATGACTGGTATGGTCAATTTTTGTCTGCGCGCCAGGTCAGTACTAAGTTTCATATATGTGACATTAACGTAACACAAGTATACAGTACAGTGCCAGGAAAGAGCAAAATTATTTATTTATTTAACTATAAGTATTATATATAAGCCCTTTACTTTAGTTAAGTAGCAGAAATGATATAGGATTGCTGAAAAGTTTGTAGCATTAAATGTTTCAAGATTTTTCTCACTAAATCGCTTTCGTCGCGATGATAAAACATGCTTATATGTTGAATATTACGCGTAATTAAAATAATCTCTATGGAATTGTACTATCTCGCATCAAGACTCGACTAACACTGATACTAGATACTAGACACACGAATCGACACACTACCTTGAAGATGTGCTATGGATAGACGTTCTGCATAGTGTGAAGCTAGTGCGGCCCGTGTAAGCAGACACGTGCGACAGCACTAGTCATGCGAGTACAGGGAACGCTTACCACATAGAAATTAAAGTTAATTACTTAGATCAACCAGCCAGAGAGCTGTAGGTACAGATTAGTGCAGGATGTGACTGGAATAATTTAATGAATAAATGTAATACAAAAAGCCAAAAGCGTTTCCAGAAACTCCTTGTCAGACGGCCTCCACATCAAAAAAAAACTAAAATATACGCACTATGGAGTTTTCTTCTTATTGAGAGCCTTTAAAACTAATGACGTTGCTATAACAAATTGTAGTCGATATTTTCTAAAGGATACTATGAATCTTGCATAAGGAAAACTTAAGAAAACTTTGCTGTAGTCTTAGCATAGAATCTTGATTATATTACTTTGATGGTAGGATAGGAATACAGCACTAAACATGAATACTCCAGCCGACTTACAACATATACAGGAGGCTCCCACGATTATCCAAGAAATTGCTTAAAACTCAAATTGAAGCACATTGTTGTGAATCTTCAGTTATTCAAATATTTTAGCGAAGTTTGAAAATATTGTATAGGTCGATCATTAGAGACATCTGTTATTTTTCCTTCGTTGTAGACGGGCGCTTGCTGTTGTTTCTTGCTGTTTTCCATCGTGTGGAAAAAAGATATTTTTATCCAATGATTCAGAATTAAATTTAGAGTTTTAACCAACACATGACGAGCACCCTTCCCCAAACTAAAAATCGTTTGCATCCTAACTGTATTGAGTTGCATCAATATCTTACTGAGCGGGATTTCGAGAAACAATTCATTGATATCCTCAGCTAAGATTAGCCAATCTAAAGAACAATTCTTAGTGTTAAGTTTGAAAGCGTTTGGATGTAACAATACTTTCTTTGGGATGAATGATTCATATCAGTGTTTGAATATTGAAACACTTATAATTCGAAAACCACAAAATAAATTACTTTCATAGTATAGGAAGCAATGGAGTGTCAATGCGATTCCAATAAAAGCTAAATTGTATTGTAGCACCTTCTTCGAAGCGTCGAGTATATCACAACGTATTTCCTAAGGATACGCAATTAACTTATAAAATCCCAGGATACGAATTGCTACCTAGAATGCAACACTAACAATAAAAAAATAGATATAGTATTAGCATGAAGAAGATCACAGCGACGATAAAAATAAGGCAGCACAATGAGAGAAAGATGTCTTTCAAAATATATAATGATATTAATTTATAACAAAAATAATTGTTGCAGACAAAAGTATAAAGCGCGTTTTTTGAAGTGGAGGATATTCCTTTTCTTTATTGAGAGTTGGCTTAAACACATTATCTATAGAGAAGTTCTCAACTCGTCTGGCAACAAAGTAAAATTCAAAATCGATAGCTTTTTTCAAAATTCTGTAATTAAAATTGTATATTATTTAGACCAAGGATATTCGTCTTGGTTGTTGAGAAATTAGGATGCCATGCAAAGAAATCTCAGCTTCCTAATCAAAAAGATTCAGGCGCCCCTATGTTTCTCGTGGAATAACTTTTCCCTCGCGGTCAGGCTTTCTATTTTTTGCAAAAGGGTGATTCTTATCTGTGATCGCAGCACGAATCTTTTAAAGAACTTCGTTTCATTCACAAATGTAATGCTACATTTCTTCAAGCTAGGAACAATATTTCTCGCAGAATTTTCTTCATTCTTGTAGGAGCTCCGGCCAAATCTCCAACTTCAACTGTTGTCTTTAACCCTCGCCAATTGCCCTTGACAATAAACTTTGTGAGATTTGAACTAAGTTTGTCTTCCCTTTTCATTTCCTTCCCAATTAGACTGTTCATTGCACCTACTACTGATAATCCGGCCATATCTACCGCGCAGATGAGGAAAGCTGTGGTTATTCTTTCTTTCTTTAATGAATTGCATATCAACTACATTTTACTCGACTGGATTTAATTCTAATGGCTTCAAATTTTTATTTGTGCAGATGATTGTGCTTGAGGAATTCATGCATTTACAAATTTCTTAGTTGAAACTTACACTGTTGGTCAATTACATATATTGTAGGGAGATCAATAATAAAATATAGCTTAGTACCAAATGTTTAATTAGTTATCCGCTAGTTTGGCTTTATTTTCCTCTTTTAGGATAGTTTTCGTAACAATAAACTTAATAAATTCCTTACCGATTTATTCATCAAACGTATCCATCTAACACATTATCTTTGTCGGAAAATAAATTGTTTTAAAATCCCATTTGTTTTAATTCTAATCAAAACAATGAGATATTGTGGTTGATTTATACAATCAAGAGGCAAATTTTAAATTATAGTCCATAATTTCATGCACATAATAATTTCATTACCGTCGTAAAACCTATCATTAACAATTAAAACTAGAAGTACTGTTTTTGTTTTATCAAAGTTTATTGACAATTGGTATTTTATAACGTGGATTTATTACGAAAGGTATTTATTATATACAATATCGACATTATATTTCTGACAATCGAGAGCCAATGAGAGCAGTATATTGGGTACACAGTTCATTGACTGATCTGTTTAACTATAAATCCTCCAATATTTTCCTTTAATTACTCTGCTCGGTAGCTGATAATGCGATTGTGTTCGTGTACTGTTTGTTTAATACTAGGGACACCTACAGTTATTGCCAAATTAACAAATTGATCGTTAAAATGGATTTGTTATTGCCATCAACCATTATCCCGTTGTTTCGTTGTCGCAGCTTTACAAATATATACTGCCCACATAAGTGATCCTTAGCAAACCGAATTAGTGTATAATTTATTAATAATCTATACAGGACAATGTTAATACGTTTTATATTGACAAAATAGGCAACTAGTAACTATTAATAGCTATCGATACAAATAATTTTCAGGTGAAATGATTCCTTCTCCATATGCAACCACATTAGCATCGAGAAGCTTTTAAGCAAAGATAGTTTGTAAGTACAGTGTACTGCAACATCGTTTGCACAATTACTGATTTTTTCCTCGTTTTCTTTTTTTAGTTGTTTCCCAGAGTTACATTTCTAGCATTTGTAGCGTTACCTAACCCATAAAAGCCCCTGCTTATATTTGGTAATATATGATGTGCTCGATATGTATAAGTAACTGAAAATGAGAACGTAGTACTTTTCTGCAATTCATTGAGATTGTCCGTTGCTTATCAAAAGCTTAATGAAACTTTGGTTCTTATTTCCAAGAAACTTAAAACCTTTTGATAATCTAGTTATCTTATTTAGAGATTGTATTATCACATTCCAGTTTCGCCTTCAACACACACTATTGCATTAACCGACAAATATTCTCTTTTTTGTAAAATCCGTTAATATTCTCATTAATATGCAAGCTCAAAATATTTGAATCGCCTACGCTTTTTTCGAAAAAAAAAATCCAACCGCTACGTGTAAAATAGGACATGATTTTACAATTTTGTGGAGTAGACCGTTTATTGTTTTGTTAGCCTTTTTCAACGGCGCCGGTAACTACATGGAATTTTAATTGATTTTTCGAAATCCTATCAAATGAAGTTTTTCAAGGGTGTCGATTCAATTTCGCCATTGTTTGATCGGGACCGTTATTATTATTTTTTTACTTTTCAATCGGCCGCAACGCATTCGCTCTCGCATTTCGTGCCTTGAAACGTCCATTATATCGATTGTCACGATTGATTGATAACCTTTGCGTTACGGAGTTTTCTGCTCGACTCGTTTTGTTTCGGCAAGTATTGGTTTCGTTGAAAATTTTAACGTACCTGGCAAAAGTATAACAAAATACCTTTTCTCTTTCACACGTGTGGTGTAAAAGCATTATTGCAATTTATTAGGTGCACATCTTTATATAATTCGTAAATAAATTAAATAAATGCGGTTGAACAATAACACAAATGAAGTATAAGCTTTATTATTTTAAATCTTCAAAGCCTCAGTGTGAGTTCACGTCAAATAAATTAAAATTGAGGACTTGTTCTCACAAACTTTTATTGAAAAACAACTACTAAAAAGAGACTACACATATAATGATATGCGGAGTAGAGAAAATCTAATTACTGGGAGAATCTGCAAAAAAAGGGGTTGGAGCACCTTTTGTAACACCTGAATCCTTTTGCGGGATAAGTAGCAGTACAATACTAAAGAAATGGAGTAGAGAAGATCCAATTATTGGGAGAATCTCCAGAGAATGAAGCAAAGTAAAATTCTTCTGGGAACCTATAACCAGAAGAGGTTTACAGAATGCATCAACCTGAGTAAGAACAATGTTCGCATATTAACAGGAATACTTTCAGGCCATTGTAAATTGAAAGGACATCTAAGTAAGCTTGGATTCGCAAAGGAATCTGAACGTAGACTGTGAGGAACAGGATGAAATACCCATCCATCTCCTCTCAAATTGCGTAGCGCTGTACACCTCAAGGGCATTGCACCTGGGAGCACGTGAAATCGAAGAGGGAGGCTTACTTTCTGCAAGGAATTGGATTGGAAGGCCTGTTGTAAAACAGCAAGAATAGGGCACATAATAGATCTTTTAGGTCGCAGTGTAACATCACTCTCTCCACCTACATACGTACTGCTGTGTACTGATGGTACCAGCATAAATGAAAAGGGAAATTAAAAATGAAAAAAAAATGAAAATTTAAATTTACTAGCTCAGTGGATAAAAATAAAGGGCGCAAAAGACTATCTACTTTCAGGGTTACTTTCGCAATTAAACTAATCTTGAAAAGTAAAATGTGGGCGTAACTAAATTGACTATCTTTAATTATTAAAATTGAAAAGGTTGAATCAAAAATAAAAGAATAGAAACTTTGAATGACGTTAATAATCATTAAATTTATTGTTATAAAAAAAAAAAAAACATTTAATTACAATGATGTAGAAATAAAACCGTGAATTTAAGATTCTGGCCGAAAACAAAAAATTGCATTCGACTCTACAATTAAAAAGGACGATGCAAATCCTTTAACAAACAAAAGAGGTAAATTTGTTCTAGAAGAAAATCCTATATCACAAAAAAAATCCACGTGATCTCAAAATTACAACACACTAAATTAAATTAAACGTGGACAAAACAAGTATATAAATATTGAAATTTAATCACAAGCACAAAGCTTCTTTTCACCTAAACCGAGGTGATTAGCAAAGAAAACTAATTTGAAAACTAAGAAACGGAAAAATTTTAACTAAAAAAAACTTCTAGATCAAATTATAATAACGGATCTTATATCTAATATGTGCACAATTATATATTATCAATTATTAAAAAGTTGAGTTGCCTGATCGATGAAATAAAATCAAAATAAACGAATCAAACTTTAAATTAAAATTGAGATACCAAAATGGCAGCAATGAAAATAAAAATACAAGAACTTACTTCTCGGAATCAAATCAAGTAACTGACCTTTCAGGGGCCCTAACATCGCATACATATATAAAATAGATGCGTGGCAATGCAGCGCATAAAATGCAAAGAAAATTCTAGCATATAAACTACAAAATATACAATACTGACGAAAGCAATATGTACAATTGAATGAAATAAATATACACAACTGAACAATTACATTAATTTTACCAATCAAATCAATTAACAAAATCTTTTTGAAATAAAATATTAAAATTGTGGAAACTCTATCATTACATTGATAAAGATGATTTGGAATTAATAAAAATACAAATTTGAATTTCCGGAAACCCGGGTGCCAGACCACAGCAGTACGTATATGTATTGTTTTTCCAATTTTTATATATATTTTAATTTAATTAGTTTTATTTACATCTTTTACACTCACTTACATTTTATACAACCACATGGTCTACACACATTAAATTTCACTAAACAATTTTATTTTAAAGATTTTGAGCACCATTGTAGCCACTTGTATTTTAACTACTTCACCAAATAGATATTTTTATTGAGATTGTTTTTACAAAGGAAAAAAAAATATTTTCCAGAATTTTTGGATTAGTTTAACTTAAACATTTTCTATTTTGCAAAGATTGCAAGCTTTTTAAATTCACAAACTTTATTTAATCTCCAAATAATATTTGGATGTATTCAAAGACCACAAATATGTTATACATCAGCTTGAAGCTTCAGGTATTCTTTCAACAGCACAAAACCTTTTGAATTAGCTATGCAAAAAGGTGTGTATACTAGGGAAACACTCTATGGGAGAGAACCAGAAACAGCAATGCATATACTGTGTGATTGCGAACCTTAGGAATGCTGGCGAAAGTTTATTTGAGGAACCGGAAGGGAATCCAAGGACATACTGAAACCACTCAGTGAAGGACCTGCACAAATTAGTATAGCAGCAGTTCCTTGTGTCGCCTAAAATTCTTTTCGGGGACCATTATTACGATGAATTCGGGTCAGGAAAAAAAAGGAAGATATAAAGCGGTTGCAAAATTTTTTTCTCCGCTCAACTGACAAAATATATGTCGATCTAAAATAATTTACACTATTATTTCATTAACTGCCTCCTTTGTCTTGCACGGTAAATGTAATAGCAATGTGATTCGCAATCCATGTGTTAAATATTTGTTATTTCTGTACTAAGTGTACGAAGCTTTTCACTGTTTCCTGTTTATCGCTAGATTTATTGCGCTTGCTACCATTTGTTCTCTTCTCTGTATTGCGCTGGTCAGTGCTTTATCTCACTTTACTCTACGTCTTCCTGGTTCTCATTCAATTATGATCCTTCCCTCAAGTACCTTTCTTGTTTAGTAAAAGCAAATAGGTTTATATATTATTCTTAAATATCGTCATTTTAGCTTAGCTTTTTCTTTCTTAGGCCCATTTTACATTATACTGAATTGAATATGGAACTTTGTATTATTTTTTATTTGAAATTAAAAGAAAATTTAGTTACGTGTCATACGCAAAAAAAATATATCGGAAAGTTAGTATCAAATATTTAGATGTTAATGAATATGTTTGTTTGTTATTTGAAATAAAAAAAAAAAAAAAACAAGAAGTGTTGCTGTTGTAGCTATCATCTTTGAATGCAAGTATGATAGCTAGTCCCGTAAAATGTGACATAAAAATTGGCTAAGTATGCGTCCTGAAGGAGGAGACATTCTAAATTTATTAAATTTCAGATTAAGGACTGACGATCGATTGTCGAAACTTTTTATTTAAACTTATTTGTCACTAAGTGAGTGGCTAGCCATTGCTAAACGATTCGATGACCTTTGGCAATCTTCTCATTGCATATGTAAGTGGTCTTGACGGACCTGGATAGAGCCGCATCTAATAGATTCTACTTCTCTAATTATGAAGGCATAAATAGTCTAGTGGTACTTGAACTTTCAGGTGATCATTATAAGTTTATCTATGTAAATGTTCTACTAAAAATTTAAACTACAGCTGTATAGACAAAGTTGCAGACCAAAAATGTTAAAACCTTGAGGAAGTTGCAACGACAAAGTGGCATTAGATCTGCAAATTTTGCAAGAGAAATTAGAGATGAATAGGTATAGAAGTTATCTTAATTCCCTGACTGAAATAGTTGAGTAGTGGGAAAAATTAATTTATAAACACAAAATGAAATTTAATTCGAAAGCTATGCAACCTTTTGTATGTATCTATTTTATCATTTTTTATCATAAAACAGATCATGTTTACAGGTTGTTAAACAATCAGTCAATTTTATCTTTGGCGGGGATAGTTTTGAAAACTCAATTAACAATTCAACCTGTTGATGATGACATTATTATAAAATGGATAGCGGTACGGCGATATGATGACATGACATAATCTTCTCTTACTTTGACAGAACTACTTCGTGTATTTTTGCGTTTTCATGCCAGCCTAGGTATCGAAATATAATACGAACATCTTGATTGATCTTGTTAGCGCGACAAACACCGACATATTCCGCCGAAATTAATGTTATATTCATACTACACTACGCACACACATTTCGTTTGTAAAGTAATGACAAAATAGAACAGGTTCTAAATATTTAATATTAATTAATAATCTTTTCTCTATGACACTCTTGCAAATATTTAATAGCAAATTTATATCAAAGATTCATACTAAATTAAGTACAATGTAAAACCGGCCTTAAATATAAATGGAATGAAGACTTGAATGGGAATAAAATAAACATTTGATCTCAAAGGATTTCGAAGCTTCGCAAATGAGACTTAACACACTAGCGATTACGATAAAAATTTTAGTGCCACAGCCATTGCCGCACTAAAATTCCCTCACTGCAGCACTAGATAATAGCTTGTTGTGTTGCAGCCGGTGTGGATACACATTTCAATGATATGCAGTTCCCGTGAACCATAAAGGGATTTGGGTATGTACTACTAGGTCAGAATTTGACGGGGGAATATTCGACGCTTTATAGCCCAAGCAAATAATTGTAATGCCAATATCATTTGCGCTGGTATGCATAAGTAGGGCATCAATAGTAAACTGGAATAAACTTGAATCTTACTACTCCTGTTTTATAAAACAAAGTATTTCAGTAATTGTAGCAAGCTCACAATATCACAAATTTAAACTAATGCAGAATTTGAGGAAACTTGGAAATGTAGAGTATGTTTAAATGCGCAAGAGAAAGCTTTTATCGGTGCATATTCATTTTAAAGGTTGAGACACCCCTTCGTTAGGATCCCCCAAATATAGAACTGCTAAAGTTGTCTATTGGCTTAAAGGGTCTAGCCGGTTAAACATATGAAAACTGCATTCGAATCTGATGAAGAGTTATTACCTTGTTTTTATTGTTCTTCATCTAAAATAGTCATACAATTAATCTCACATCCGTAACCCCTATTGTAAGGGAAAAAATGTGGGTGATAATCCTTAACGTAAACATTTTTTTTTCCGCATCTATTAAAGACATCTTTATGAAATATAAACTGCACTTGACTATACATAAACGAATTATAATATAATTTTTTTTTTCTGAATTTTTTTAACACTGGAAACTGTAAAAAACGAGGAGTATATTTTTTGGGAGTGATCTTTTATAGTAACCCCAAAGTGACACCTAACAAAAAAAATGTATTTCATTTGGATTTTATTTATCAACAATTACACATTTTGTTCTGTCGATGACATTTTTTTTTATTTATGTTTTTCAGCGTAATAACTTTTTTTTAAATGTTCAGCAGATCAAGCTATGCTTCGTAAAGGAACAAATAACTCAGACAATATCTGTGTGTGTATATCTAAAACGGATTTTTAGATCACACAATTCGATATTTATTCACAAACTTTACCATCAACATAGGTGCGATCTTTTAACAACGGTCTAGAAAGTTGGCAACACCGCACATAAAAAGGAACATTAAATAAACTGCCAACCCGCCTGCTTATTGTGTTTCATATTAAATTACGTTCTCATTACCAGGGAAGACTCTTTTTTATACCATAGCGCAGGGTGTGATAGCAAGAAAAGAATGGAGTGAAGAGAGAAAAAGGAAACGTGAAGAGAACTCAATCACAGAAAGTCAATAACTTCGTTGCGGTTGTTCCATTCATATATTCCGAAATTAGATTGAGGTTCTTCCTTCTAGCACTTTGTTTTATGGATTGTGTGCAAATATAATTCCGTAAATTGTTGTTCTATATTATATATTAAAGGGAGTTTCTGGTGGAAGAAAACCTAAACTAACGAATTTTTATAAACACAAGTTGCACCAAACTTTTATAAAATATTTTTCTAATGTGCATTCTACATCGGAGCCACAGATTTTTTTTTTATTTTGTAAATATAATATATAATATTCTTATATATTGTAATGCTGCCAACAATAAGTCATATTACATGTAACATATCGACAATGTTGTAAGAAAATCTATTTTATTTGCAGCAATAATTACCAAGCATTTAATTAAGGTAAAGTCAGGTAAGTGTGTAACCGGGGCCAGTGTGTAGTTTGGCTACATTTATTTTTAAAATTGAAATACGGACGGCTTCTTGTTATAATACTAATGTACTAAACTTCATACTAGTTTTACATATAAAAGTTCGCATCTCATAACGTGTAATAACTTGAATATCTTGTGAATATGTCATACCTTATTAAACAGGCATCAGTTTAGTATTACACTCTTGGCCGAACTAAAGGCTAATGCTATTAATATATAAATTACGGAACGATTACACACTTGCCCCATTTGCTGGGTAAGTGTGTGCAAATATAATTCCGTAAATTGTTGTTCTATATTATATATTAAAGGGAGTTTCTGGTGGAAGAAAACCTAAACTAACGAATTTTTATAAACACAAGTTGCACCAAACTTTTATAAAATATTTTTCTAATGTGCATTCTACATCGGAGCCACAGATATTTTTTTTATTTTGTAAATATAATATATAATATTCTTATATATTGTAATGCTGCCAACAATAAGTCCCTTGCCCCATTTGCTCGGTAAGTGTGTAGTATTGACAGTGCTTAAAATTTCTTTTTTTTTCTAGTAAACCGTTGATAATTATAAAAAGCGTATCAATTGAAGGCTTACAAATGGGCATATATTACGTATTTCTATATGTAAAATTTATCAAAATGTCTTATTATGTGAACAGTGTGACATTTTCTTCGCACTATGCAATTTTTACTACACACTTACCTGACTTTACCTTACAATATACATAGTATATTTATTTTTATACCAATATAACATATTGAACCTATAACTTTCAAACTGTTTGACGGTCAATATTAAATTCACAATACGTAATAAATATTGAGTATATGTTGAAAGTCAATTTGGTGATTGTTATATGAAATACAAATATCTCTATGTATGAGTTAAAATTCACCTTAAAATATTCCATAAATATTTAGTGCTACTTGTGAAAGGCAAAAACTATTAAGTATACTTATTGTGAGACAGCTGTTTGTCAAGCTTAGGTGTTGCATCAAAAAGTAAAATATACTTACTATTTCTATTGACACGAAGTCCCAGGCCGAAAGTTCTCCCACCACCGTCTTCTCTCATAGAAAAAACAGGAATGCCATCTTTTTAAAGTAAGTTATTATTTATTTTAATTACATCTACAATGTATTCAATGGTGGTACCGAAGTTGAGATGACTTTGTTTGATATAAGGAATGCCTTCGACACGGTCAACAGTGGTGCTAGCAAATAAACTGGAACATTATGACATCAGGGGAAATACGGTACAGCTATTAAAATCTTACTTGCCAAGCAGAATACAGATAACAGAAATGACGAAACACCAAAATACATCAAGTATGGAGTTCCACAGGGTTTTACTTTCAAGGGCCTACTTTTTATCGTATATATTAGTGACTTAATATCCAAAATGCGGAACTCTGTTTATATGCCGACGACACTTCTGTTTATTGTGTTTCATATTCATGATGTTGACTCAAAGTAAATATCATAACTCCATCGGCACTTCAAGAAGATCGTGTTGGAGGCAGAAAATTGGTTTTCTGCAAATAACTTAAAAATTAATATGAGCAAAATCCAGACACTGCACTTTACCACCAAAACAACAGAGCAGCAATGGGAGGCAATAGGCTCAGTGATTGACAACAAACTGAGTTGTTGACACTATCGATAATTATCGATAGTTTCGACAGTCAACTATCAATAGTTACAACTAGGTGCAATCAACAGCACAGGGACCGCTTCTTTGGAGACCATTGTGGGCCTCTTCCCGCTGGAGCTCTATGTGAAAGCGGAGGCTATGAATGCGATCCTGAGACTGCAAGCCAACAACTGGTGGCATCTCAACTTTGGCGTCGGAGAGCACACTGGACACTACGGGTACGATGCTGGACAGCCCATTGCCGCAAATGCCCAAGGATAGTATGCCACCCGAAATTATTTTCATTAAAGAGGTGAAAATCTCCATACCGAACAGAGACCATCAGGCATGTATTGAGATCACTGCTCTTGATAACTGGTTCACGGACGGATTCAAATCCAGCCAGGGTACTGGAGCCGGTATTTGTGGACATAGCCCCAACCAAAGGATATCCAGAAGCCCGAGGAAGCATACAACGTATTCGCTCTTGCAGCGTCTACAAAAATAATTGCAACGGGGCGCTACATGAGGAAGAAAATAACTGGACTGACAGCCAGGCAGCTATCAAGACAATCTCGAACCTTGTAACTAGGTCAAAACTAGTTAGAGACTGCAAACCATCCCTCAATACATTAGCACGAGACTATACGATGCCTCATATTTGAGTGCCGGGACATAAGAATATAAAGGGCAATGTAATAAAACCCAAGGAGGGCTCTAGCTACAACTTTGCCATATATTTGCAGTAACGAACAATATAGCTGACTCAATACAGAATTTACTTAACACTGCAAAATATGCTCAACAAAATTATTTGTTTGATTGAAAAGAATATTTGTTGCCGATATAGAAAAAAAATAATATAATTAAGTTAAACAAAATTTGCTTGAGCCAAATAAACTGATTTTCCCGTGTAGAATCCGAAAAGAAAAACTGTTCTTTATAAAAGTTTTTCTTCCTCTGCCCTTTCCTCTCCTGCCCTTTTTTCTTCAACTGTTCTTCCTTCTCCTTCTGATCTCTCCTCCCCCTTCTCACCGTGCTCATTCTCATTTTTCTCGTATTCCTCCTGCTCCTCCTTCCTCTCGTTCTCATAGAGCTCTTCTCCTCCTCCTGCTCCTCCAGCTGCCCCTTCTTCTGCTCCCTTCTCTCCTGTGTATATACAATAAAATATATAGACAAGAGATATAAAAACAATAAAAAGGTAATGTGTATAACAGCGAAATTATAGTGACACATGATAATAATCAAAGGTCCCAGTATATATCTAAAAGTTAAAGTATAAAATATAAAGTAGGAAGTACAGTAGTAGAAGAATCACCCCAGCGTTCCCTCAAAATACTCCTCCAAGGAGTATAATGCTCGTAAAGAGAGAGTATTTTTGAGGTATTTCCAAGTAGCCTATTACTATAAAATTCAATATTGTTGGTTAATTTATTATATATTTTAACACTTACTCTCATATAGGAATTAAATGTTTTACTCTTCGTAAAGTTATGACCCTCCTCGTTCTCCTACTGCTCCTCCTTCTTCTCTCACAGCTCGTGTCCACTCCTCTCTTTCTCCTCTTGGTCTTCCTGTTCCCTCTCATCGTACTCCTTCTCCTTCTTCCTTTCCTTGCTCCCCCTGCTACTCTTCCTCATGCTCCTCCTTCTAATCCTTGCTCTCCTCCTCTTTCTCCATTTCTCTTCCATTGTGATCCTTCTCTCTCTTCTCCTCCTATTCTTCCTGCTACTCTACCTCCTGTTCTTAACAGTTACTCTCATATAAGGATTAAATGCTAAAGGAAGGAATACTCATCGTAAAGTTATGACGCTCCTCGTTCCCCTCCCGCTGCTCTTGTCCCCTCCTCTCCTTCTCCTCTTGGTGAATGATACTTCCTGCTTCTCCTTCTCCTCATGTTCCTCCAGCTCCTCCTCCTTCTGCTCCCTCCTCTCCTGCGTATACACAATAAAATATATAGACAACCGATATAAAAGCAATAAAAGATCAATGTGTATAGCAGTGAAATTATAACGACAAATGATAATAATTGCAGGTTCCAATATATATCTGAAAGTTAAAGTATAAAATATAAAGTAGGAAGTTCAGGTGTTACACAGAATCATCTCAGCGTTCAGAGTCCCTCAAAGTACTTCTCCAAGGAGTATAATGCCCGTAAAGAGAAAGTATTTTTGAGGTGTTCAAAAGTAGCCTATTATTATAAAATTTAATATTGTTGGGTAATTTATTATATATTTTAACACTTACTCTCATATAGGAATTAAATGTTTTACTCTTCGTAAAGTTATGACGCTCCTCGTTCTCTTCCCGCTGCTCTTGTCCCCTCCTCTCCTTCTCCTCTTGGTGAATGATACTTCCTGCTTCTCCTTCGCCTCCTGTTCCTCCAGCTCCTTCTCCTTCTGCTCCCTCCTCTCCTGCGTATACACAATAAAATATATAGACAACCGATATAAAAGCAATAAAAAAGCAATGTGTATAGCAGTGAAATTATAACGACAAATGATAATAATCGCAGGTTCCAGTATATATCTGAAAGTTAAAGTATAAAATATAAAGTAGTAAGTACAGGTGTTACACAGAATCACCCCCCGTTCAGAGTCCCTCAAAGTGCTCCTCCAAGGTGTATAGTGCTCGTAAAGAGAGAGTATTTTTGAGGTGTTTCCAAGTAGACTATTATTATAAAATTTAAGATTGTTGGTTACTTTATTATATATTTTAACACTTACTCTAATATAGGAATTAAATGTTTTACTCTTCGTAAAGTTATGACCCTCCTCGTTCTCCTACTGCTCCTCCTTCTCCTCCCGCTGCTCGTTTCCCCTCCTCTCTTTCTCCTCTTGGTCTTTCTGCTCCTTCTCATCGTACTCCTTCTCCTTCTTCCTTTCCTTGCTCCTCTTGCTACTTCTCCTCCTGCTCCTTCTTCTCATCGTGCTCCTCCTCTTGATGATTACATTATATCTTATTACAAAAATGCCCACCACCAGCCATTACCAGAAATTTCACGGGCCAGTCTACGTCCTGCCGGACCGGCCCAAAACAGGCCCAACTAGAGCCATGTGCGCGCCAGTCCGCATCCGTCCGGGTACCGGACCGGTCAAAACAGGCCACGCGGGACCCGTTTGCGCTTTTTGCATGCTACGCGCGGCCTACACCTGAGATTTTACGAGCCAGTCCGCGTCTGTCGGGAGACGGGACAACTGGGGCCCGTTCGCGCTTCTAACATGCAATACTATTATCTAGAACCCAAAAAGAAAAAAGTGTTCTTTATAAAGGTTTTTCTTCATCTGCTCTCTCCTCTCCCGCTCTTTCTTCTTCTCCTGTTCTGCTTTCTCCTTCTCCTTCTCTTCCTGATCCCTCCTCCTCCTTCTCACCGTGGTCATTCATTTTATTCAACCTGGTTCCTGGTTTCCTGGTTCTCCTTGTTCTCGTTCTCATAGAGCTCCTCCTCCTTCTGCTCTCTCCTCTCCTGCGTATACACAATAAAATATATAGACAACGGATATAAAAACAATAAAAAAGCAATGTGTATAACAGTGAAATTACAGTGACAAAATGATAATAACCGCAGTCCCAGTATATATCTGAGCAGAGACGTATTACGACGCGGACCTCAAATAATGTAATATACATATATAAAGCAGATCGATCGCATTCTTGTAATTTAGTATGTATTTATAAAACCTAAGTTATATTAATAGAGTTGTGCAAATTTTATATCACTCATTTTTTAGGTAAAATAAATATTTTTACATTTTATAAGAAAAACAGACACTGTTCTTATAACACATGTAATACGCGCATACTTAAAATAATGTTTAGAAACAGATAACGAATCAATACATGCACCATCACAAATTTGTCTTCATCTGGAAAAAACTAAATCTTTGTTTATGAGACTCTCGAATTTTTCTACAACACACTTAGTTTTTATTACTTGTTAATAGTAGTGAGTGTATCGTACAATTCATGTTTTTAAATCAGTTTTCAACGCAAGTATTTTCAAGTTTCTTCTGGCTTTCCTTAATTGCTGTAACTTCGTTAGGTTTGAATCGCAGAACCACAAATGCTATTTTTTGGAAATTCTCGCAATTATAGAGAGCCGTGTGAGAATTGGCTCTGGTGGCTGGGGAAACCGGGCGCACCGTCTGTGGAATTCTCGAATTGTCTGGGAGATTTTAAAAAACATTTTTTGTATTTTAATGCATACGCCTCTGGATAACAATGCCGAATACTTTGTGCTACAAGGTGTGCCTGCACCATCAACTTTACACGTCACATGTAAAAGTTCCTTACACTTGTCCCTAAGGTAACGCACACAACACACTATAGCTGCACCATCGCTCACAAACATCAACAGTTGATCAGCGGAATTTGAAATTTTGTTAGCGTACCCAGCACTATCTTTACGTTTGTTTCACCAGTGCAGTTTTACATTCTTTTGTTAGCTCATAAAATGGGAAATGTCGGTCTTACGGGACCTAGAACAGCACGCACTATAATATGCAAAATAGATTGTTTTGTTCAATCTGTCGTTTCGTTGAGACATAGCCACCGCTGCTTATCTTTTACTATAGCTTTGTTCCTGTTTTCGATGACGTTACGTACAGTAGGCACAGTCCTCTGCAACGCTCTCTGGGATGGTAGCTTGTTGAGATTGTATTTATTCCAGAAGTCATGAAACGGTTGCTTATCGAGTAGATGAAGTCTCAAATCACAGGCGATCATCATGAACAATAAATCTAACATAAATTGCGTTTGTCGTTATACGTTATTTTCCTTATTTTGGTGTCGTACACTATTTATATGATTTTTTCAGTCGCTTTTGTACCAGCTACCAGCACATCAATGAGGTATCGCAAACTTTAGAGTATATCTTAGCACCATCATAATATAAATTGCGAAATTCTTTAATAACCTTCCGCACACCCGTCATATTTGATAATTATACGTCTGTCTTAAGTAAAGATCTGGTACATACTGACTTGTAACTCTACACAGATAAAAAAATTTCTTTAAATCAAAGAAATATTTCCTTGCTCGTATTTAAAAGAACCATTTTGTTCAGTTAATGCATATTTCTTCCAATGAAAGCAATTCGTGTTAACTAAAGGAAGCATTAACTAAAAGAAATGTTTTTTTCAAGTACGGGCAAACAAATATTTCACTGATTTAAAGAAACTTTTTTATCTGTGCACGGTACCTGCCTCGCCGAAACATTTGCCCAACTCTAATAGTTTATTATAAAAAAATTAAATGTTTTACTCATCGTAAAGTTATGGCTCCTCCTTCTCCTCCTCCTGCTCTGTCCCCTTCTCTCCTTCTCCTCTTGGTGAATGATACTTCCTGCTTTTCTTTCTCCTCCTGCTCCTCCAGCTCCTCCTCCTTCTGCTCTCTCCACTCCTGCGTATACACAATAAAATATATAAGCAACGGATATAAAAGCAATAAAAAAGCAAAGTGTATAACAGTGAAATTATAGTGACAAATGATAATAATCGCAAGTCCCAGTATATATCTGAAAGTTAAAGTATAAAATATAAAGTAGTTAGTACAGGTGTTACACAGAATCATCCCAGGGTTCAGAGTCCCTCAAAGTGCTCCTTCAAGGAGTATAATGCTCGTAAAGAGAAAGTATTTTTGAGGTGCTTAAAAGTAGCCTATTATTATAAAATTTAATATTGTTGGTTAATTTATTATATATTTTAACACTTACTCTCATATAGGAATTAAATGTTTTACTCTTCGCTCTACTGCTCCTCCTTCTCCTCCCGCAGCTCGTGTCCACTCCTCTCTTTCTCCTCTTGGTCTACCTGCTCCTTCTCATCGTACTCCTTCTCCTTCTTCCTTTCCTTGCTCCTCCTGCTACTCCTCCTCTTATTGCTCTTTCTTCTCCTACTGCACCTCCTCCTCCTGCTGCTACTCCTCGTGCTCCTCCTGCTACTACTCCTCATGCTCCTCCTTCTACTCCTTGCTCTCCTCCTCTTTCTCCATTTCTCTTCCATTGTGATCCTTCTCTCTCTCCTCCTCCGATTCTTCCTGCTACTCTTCCTCCTGTTCTTCTTTCTACTTCCAAATCTGCTCCTCGCTCTTCTACTGCTTCTCTTGGTGCTCTTCCTGCTCCTCTTTCCGCTTCTTTATCTTCTCGTTCTCCTCGTCATGATTACATTATATCTTATTACAAAAAAGCCCACCACCAGCCTTCACCAGAAATTTCACGGGCCAGTCTACGTCCTGCCGGACCGGCCCAAAACAGGCCAACTAGAGCCATGTGCGCGCCAGTCCGCATCCGTCCGGGTACCGGACCGGTCAAAACAGGTCACGCGGGACCCGTTTGCGCTTTTAGCATGCTACGCGCGGCCTACACCTGAGATTTTACGAGCCAGTCCGCGTCTGTCCGGAGACGGGACAACTAGGGCCCGTTCGCACTTCTAACATGCAATACTATTATCTAGAACCCAAAAAGAAAAAAGTGTTCTTTATAAAGGTTTTTCTTCATCTGCTCTCTCCTCTCCCGCTCTTTTTTCTTGTCCTGTTCTTCTTTCTCCTTCTCTTCCTGGTCCCTCCTTCTCCTCCTCACCGTGGTCATTCATTTTATTCAACCTGGTTCCTGGTTTCCTGGTTCTCCTTGTTCTCGTTCTCATAGAGCTCCTCCTCCTTCTGCTCTCTCCTCTCCTGCGTATATACAATAAAATATATATATATTTCACTGATATAAAGAAACTTTTTTATCTGTGTACGGTATCTACCTCGCCGAAAAATTTGCCCAGCTCTAGTTGTTTATTATATATTTTAACAGTTACTCTCATATAAGGATTAAATGCTAAAAGAAGGAATACTCATCGTAAAGTTATGACGCTCCTCGTTGCCCTCCCGCTGCTCTTGTCCCCTCCTCTCCTGCTCCTCTTGGTGAATGATACTTCCTGCTTCTGCTTCTCCTCCTGTTCCTCCAGCTCCTCCTCCTTCTGCTCTCTCCTCTCCTGCGTATACACAATAAAATATATAGACAACCGATATAAAAGCAATAAAAGAGCAATGTGTATAGCAGTGAAATTAGAACGACAAATGATAATAATCGCAGGTTCCAGTATATATCTGAAAGTTAAAGTATAAAATATAAAGTAGGAAGTACAGGTGTTATACAGAATCATCCCAGCGTTCAGAGTCCCTCAAAGTACTCCTCCAAGGAGTATAATGCCCGTAAAGAGAAAGTATTTTTGAGGTGTTTAAAAGGAGACTATTATTATAAAATTTAATATTGTTGGTTAATTTATTATATGTTTTAACACTTACTCTCATATAGGAATTAAATGTTTTACTCTTCGTAAAGTTATGACCCTCCTTGTTCTCCTAATGCTCCTCCTCCGCCTACTTCTCCTGCTTCTCTTTCTCCTCCTGCTTCTCCTTCTGCTCCTGCTCCTCTAGCTCCTCCTCCTTCTGCACTCTCCTCTCCTGCATATACACAATAAAATATATAGACAACGAATATATAAGCAATAAAAAAGCAATTTGTATAACAGTAAAATTATAGTGACACATGATAATAATCGCAGGTTCCAGTATATATCTGAAAGTTAAAGTATAAAATATAAAGTAGGAAGTACAGGTGTTACACAGAATCATCCCAGCGTTCAGAGTCCCTCAAAGTACTCCTCCAAGGAGTATAATTCTCGTAAAGAGAAAGTATTTTTGAGGTATTTAAAAGTAGCCTATTATTATAAAATTTAATATTGTTGGTAATTTATTATATATTTTAACACTTACTCTCATATAGGAATTAAATGTTTTACTCTTCGTAAAGTTATGGCGCTCCCCGTTCTCCTACTGCTCCTCCTCCTCCTCCCGATTCTCTTGCTCTTCCTGCTCCTTTTCATGGTACTCCTCCTCCCCTGGTGCTACTCATCTTCCTGCTGCTGCTTCTCCTCCTGCTAATGTGTAAAATTGAAATATAATTAACTATTTTGTAACTAATTATGTAATTCAATTAATCTGCCAACAATTAATGGGCAACATTGTATACATTATGAAAGTACATTTAAACTAGTCGCTTATGTCTACACGTTATTATTGTAGCATTTGTGTTTGAATATATATTGAACATGAAATTTATTTTTTTCGGAAAGTATTGCACCATCGGTTAGTACCGTGATCGTTAGTAAAGGTGGAGACGCATTAACTAATTAAATTTCATGCAAAATTATGCTGAAATACGAATTAAATATCTGCCGACGAATAATTAATCAATCATTTTACATAGCAAATATATCATTCAGTTAAACCCCGTTGAATGAAGTAGCACAAATGCAATAAAATAAATAATCGTATGTACGTTGCTGCACACATAAAGAGATTTAACAATGACTTTACCCTTGTATTTTATATTATACATTATACCCCCTTACTATATTGCAATAAATGAATGTATATAAATCTAATTTCCAAAACACTTTTATAATTATAGAATATCAGCATTGGATCCCTTATTTAATCCTGACTCGTGATTATTTATTCAGCTTGGTATTTATTACTTGTCCGTTTTTATGCCGCCAAAAAATTAGACAACAAAGTATCATATAATACCTAATTAAAAAAGCAATTTGTTATGTATAATTTAATCATAAATACGTTTGTCTATTACAATATAAAAAAATATATGTATCACCAAAAACACAATTGGATTTTAAAAGCACATAATATAGATATTTTTAAAAGATTTAAAACAATTAAAAGTGCATACCCACCGCCAAATTGATTACCTACTTTGGCACAGTCTCGAAAATTAAGCCAGCATAAATTCAGCACAACCACTACTTACGAATATAATTTAATAACTGACACCACCATAGCCGCAAAGAAAGATGCATTTACGTTTTCCTATCAGTTCAAGGATTAGTAGAGTTCGAGGTTGACGCATTTAGAGGGGTACAAAAACTGCACGCTCTTTTCTGCGTCGGCTGCCTTGCTAGATTATAAGAAGGCTTTTTAATCCTAAATAGTGTCAAATATTTATTGAAACATTTTGTTTCTTCCTTTCCATTTTTTATTTTAAGAAATTTTATCTATTTTTGTTTAGTATGGTTGCGGAAATGTGGTTTTAAAACAAAGTTTTAACTATTTTTTTTTGTGATATCGAAACTACGCATTAACTAACAAACAATTTATTACATTTATATAAAACCCAATTTAACATATCTTTTCTCACTATACTTGCTGTTGACTGAAAAAGATGGTTAACTTAGTGTAAGGCACATTATATTATTACCACATTACAATGAGAGAACAGGAGAAGTTAAATTAATACAATAGATTTCGTTAACTAAATATAGGCTGCGTTCCGAATCGTGCATAATGCATTGTATGCATCTTATGTAACGATACATCGTTCAGATTTAACGTGTATGCGTACATAAAAAGTTTTGCCGCGAAATCAGTTTAGACCCGGGGAAAGGAGTGGGTGGATACGGGATGATGCTGTGATGACGCATCTCGCAGTAATTCTCGTGGCTGTTTACATCATAAAAACGTTTGTTGTTTACATGAAAAGGTTAGTATTGGGATATTCTGTTATAATAAAAAGAACTTGAAAGTATGTTGCAAACACGTCCTTATTGACAAAACATTAATTGAAAATTTTTATAAAGATGTAAAAAAATATTTAAACTTAAAACAAAAAAAAAACATTGAAAAGAGATAAGTTAAATCTGAAGGACGCAAATTTGCCAAGAAAAAAAGAAGAAAAACATTACATAAATCTGTATTTCTAAATTTTTAGTTTTCTTAGTTTATTAAATTAATGTTGTGCCCTATGTGTGTAATTCAAAGTTTTGTGTTGATATTTATATAATATTTTTTACTTGATTTACTTATGTTTTCTATTGTATTATAGTAGAAATTAGTTTTTTATTATAAGAAATAAATTTTTAGTTTTGGGAGTACAAATGGCCATTTATTTTTACATATATGCACCACTTTACTTATTAAAAATAGCATGCATGATGACGCGTTCGCGCTCTTTCTCTTGATTGGTCAAAAAGTTACGAGGTAACCTTGGCCTATGCGCAGCATATGCACAACAAGTAAATCGGAACGCTCACAGTTTTCAGCATCGTACAAAATGCCTGATTCGAAACGCAGCTATAGTTGACTTGAGGTAGCGCTACAGAGAAGGGCGGAAAATATAAAAAGCTATGAGTGTTTAAAAGTGCAGTTTAGAAGAAAAATTATGTATTTGATTTGTAAGAATAGTTCGAAACTATTTTGAGTGCATGCAACGAGCAAGATGTTGAGAATCTCGCTAGCAATACGTTGAATAGAATGTATAACTCGTGCTGTGCGAATGCTTTGTCCTTAAACTTTAAGAAAGCGAAATACATTTTGTTTCATACCATCCAGAAGAAAATTGGTTTATTCCAGTTTACAGATCTCTAATAATATTACCGCACAAACTGATTCTGTTATTGCTAAGTTGTTGGGCGTGATTTTAACTTCCTTACTAAAGTAGAACGATCATTGCGAGTCTTTAGTTTCCAAACTAAACACTTTAATTTCAAAACTAAGACACCTTAAACAATCAGTAAGCCTTAATTAGCTGAAGATTATGTACTTCGCTAAATTCCAGGCACAATTACGATATGGAATTCTTATTTGGGGCTTCAGCTCTTCAGCCAATGATGCCTTCGTTAAACAAAAAGCAGCAATAAGATGCATTGCCGATATTATGCTCATATCCTCCGCAGTCATCATAAAACCTCTCTATCTTTTACTGTATAGCCGTTATACGCGTTTACAGCATCATCTTCTTTTTGAGCTTTTTTTCACAAAAACCAAAATAACTCGGAAACGGTAGATGATTTATAAAATTGGCTTTAAAATGCTCAATAGAGCTTAAAAATGCACTAAAAAATATGAGTTTCTATTTAAAATATCAAAGTTGTTCATGACTTTTCATGTAACCGGAAGTGCGGCATAGAAACAATTGTTTTTTTCTAAAGAGATAATAACCAACTATGCTTAACCCCAAACTTTCAAAATCGAAATATTATTGTTTACAAAGCCAAAAACTTTCAATGGGCAGGTTCCGTGGGTCACTCTGCATATTTTATTTATAGTATTTACTCTTTCAGTTCCTACCGTAATCGTTAGTAAAAGTAGAGACGCATTAACCAATTAAAGCTCATGCAAAATTTACCAAATGAAGGGTAAACTAAAATTTTACATAGCGAAGTTATAATTGAACCACCCTCCGTTGGATGGAAACAGCAATATGTAATAAAATAAATAATACTACGTTGCTTTTTTTGGTATATTTTCTTTTCCGCTGGTTTTTCTTTATTATTTATCTGCTCATGGTTATTGGCTGAAATCCTGAATATAGAACAAAAATGAAAATTTTAAGAGTGTTTTATTGACGTTTCGCTTTTGAATACAAAAGCTTCTTAACTATTAATTAACTGAAATATACAAAACAAAATTATCACATTGTAATAAAATTTAAAACTGTATAAGTTTGGAATGTTATGCAGAATAGAGTTGTTTTATTTTAGTTTTACCTTAAAACATATTTTTTTTCCCTAAAATTTTAAACTATGTTTAAAACAGCAGTAATCCCAATTTAAAATTTGGATCACCATTTTCTTAGTTTAAAATTATAATGAATTAATAACATGATGAGAACAACCTTTAGTCTTCTTTAAATTTATGATGCATCTTATTTGTTTAATATTGAATGGAAAATACCGTGGGATATATAAAATTGTATTTCATTTTTCTATTCTAACTTAATCATAAATACGTAATATATAATAAAAATATAAATATATATATATATATATATGTATCACCAAAAACACAACCGGATTTTAAAAGCACATAATATAGATATTTTTAAAAGATTTTAAAACAATTAAAAGTACATACCCACCGCTAAATTGATCACCTACTTTAGCACAGTCTCGAAAATGTATTGAGCCCGCATAAATTCAGCACAACCACTACTTACGAATATAATTTAATAACTGAGACTACCAAAGCGGAAAAGAAAGATGCATTTACGTTTTTCTATCAGTTAAGAGATTATAGTTCGAGGTTGACGTATATACAGGCAGGGTGCAAAAACTGTGTTTTTGTATTGCTTGTCGATGTCGGCTGACTTGTAAGTTACTAACGAGACTTTTTTTAATCTTAAGGCCTCTTTAAGGTGCGTGTTCATTTGAGTAAATTTGCGAGATATTTGCGGGCATAAATATAAGTTAAAAAATTTCCCGAACGAACATGTGTATGTACGCGTAAATTGTTTGCGTATAGAATTGCGCCTAAAATTGCTCAAATGAATACGCAGTTTTAAAGCCGCTTTACAGTTCGCAATTTTTTTTATTGCGTGCATCCCTCCTCTTCTCACCCCTTCCGATGTAAAAAAAAACATTTAAAATACTTTTAAGGCATCCTCTCATCTAATAGTAATAATATTTATTGCCAAACGAATAAACCATTCACAGGACAAAAATTAAATCGATACAATTTCGTACATACATACATGTAATAATTAATGCCTAGATTTTACAAATTTTACAAAAGCGCTTAAATTAAGACAGAAGAGAAAAGATTCAATAAAGAAGAAAATCAGGTCTAATGTGAAAAAAAAATTATCATATACCTAACAAAATTTCATACCCCTTCTGCTCTCCCGGTGTCAAAGATCATTTAAAACATTATTAAGGCATCCTCTTATTCGGTATTATAAAAAAAAAAACATTAATTTTATCACTTATTACAGTTTCAACCCTCCTCCCCTTCTCACCCCATTCGGTGTAAAAAAATCATTTAAAACGCTTTTAATGTATCTTCTCATCTCATATTGTGAGAAGAAAATAATTTTGATAACAGCAAATTTTAAAAGAAATGTACTTGTAATTAATTATGCCCAACACTGGTTCATATTGCTTATATAATGAATATGAAATTTACGTATTTATTATTAAATTACACGCAAAAATATGCTAAAATGCGAAATATATATTTACAAATGAAGCGTAGTTGATAATTTTACTTAACAAAATTATAATTGATTCACTCTTCACTCTCTCTGACATTGGGTAAAAGTAGTACAAATAATGCAATATGCAATAAAATAAATAATACTATGTACTATACGTACAAAAAGATTTAACAATTACTTTACCCCTATATTTTATATCATACCCCAAACCTAACTAAATGTATAACGCTAAATATGATTTATAAACCACTTTGGCAATTTACGAATGTTAATATTGGATCCCTTGTTTAAACCCCATCTGCGATTATTCATCATCTTAGTATTTAGTACTTATCTCTTTTGGTGTCGCCGTAGAATTAGGCAACAAAATATTATGCAATAATGACTAATGCAAAAACATAACAATGAATACATTGGTTTATAACAATATTAAAAAAAAGTACATGCATCACCACAAAGACAACGCGATTGCAAATATATATTTTAGAAGATTTTCAATAAATTGAAAGTATAAGATCACTTACTTTAGCACTGTCTTGAAGATGAATTAAGCCGCATACATACAATTAGCACAACCACTACATATGAATATAATTTAGTAACTGACACCATAAAACCGGGAAAGGAAAATACATTTACGTTTTTCTAATATCAGTTAAGGGATTAGAATTCGAGGTCGACGCATTTAAAGGAGTACAAAAAAGCTTCATTGAGTTTTATGTTGCTTGGCGATGCCGGATGACTTGCGAGTTTCTAAGAAGAGTTTTTAATCCTAAATAGTGTCAAATATTTATTAAAACATTTTCTGTTTCTTCTTTTCCATTGTTATTTTAAGGTATTTTATGTTTGTTTTAGTATGATTGGGGAAATGGAGTATTAAAATAAAGTTTGTACTTTTTTTTAGTCTATCAAAACTATACAATAATTGACTAGCAATTTATGGTATTTCGGTACAACCCATGACACAAGAAAATAAGGTATGCATTTTTTTATTGCGTGCAATAAAAATTTACAATAAGAGAACAGCAGAACTGAAATTAATAACAAATTTAAAATCTGGTTGGCTTAAGATAGCGTTACAGAGAAGAGGGTAAATATTATATTTGATTTGTAAGTGTTTGTTATATTAGGCAAGTGGTCATTGAATTTAAAAGGTTCATATCAGTGTTGGGCAAAAACTAATTAATTACTACAATAATTACACTTACACTGTAATTAATTACTTATAATTGCAAAGTAATGCAATTACCAAGTAATTCAACGGTTGTAGTTGCAAATTAAGTACATTTAAACTATTAGCTTATGTCTGCATGTTATTATTGGAGCATTTGTGTTTGATGCTTTATTTTGACTATTTAAAATCAGGTAGTTCTTTTTTTCTATTTTTGCAAGTAAAAATAACAGCTTATTTAAACAGTCTTATATTGCGTTGTTTTCTGAATTGAAAGAAGTATATACACTGCCTAGTTAGAATTCGGCGTTTGTTGTTAAGGACATCTAATGCAAAACTGTTTCCAATAAAATTACTCGTGTCAATAATTAAAAATTATATCAAAATGAAAGATTGGGTAAATAACCTACAATTTAGTAGCAATATAAAACGGTATTTTTACTTACAATACAACGACACCAACTTTGTTATAAATAAACCTGGAAACAAATGCTGCTGCCTTTGAAAACTCGCTTTGTTGATTGCCTTTACAATTTGATAAAGTGCTGAAATACTTTTACCGGTATAATATTTTCTTTTCTTAAATTTACATGTGTGATAATTATATCTGTTAAATCGGGATGGGTAGTATCGGAAATTCCTAACCTGACTTGTATATGCGTTGCGCATTTACATCTTATATATCTTTTTAACTCTGAGTCAATGTCAACGCACACGTTGTTTTACACGATATTTTTTTTCACAACATGAGGGTGGATGGGAGAGGGATGGTTTCATTCATTTTTTTCATATGACCCCTTCATCCAGTATTGTAAAAAATAATTTTATAAATAAAATTTCGTCTCCCTCCACTTCCAACCCCTCCTGATGCAAACAAAAATTATTTAAAACACTTTTAACGCATCCTCTCATCTAATATTACAAAAAAATATTTTATCGTATAACAAAATTTCATCCCCCTCGCCTTCTCCTCCTCCTCCATTTTCATTTCCACCCACTCCCACCCCTCCCCATGTAAAAAAAAATATATAATTTAAGATATTTTTAGAGTGTTATAAAGCAATAATTTTATCATAAGCAAAGAATCATTTAAAATAATTTTCACTGTTGTCCATTCATATTAAAAAAAAAAATATGAAAAGAGCTAAAAAAATCATGGCAGACACGTAGATACCAATACATATACTATTTTGGGAAATGTTATCCCGAAACTTAGTCCAATCAATCGGGACTACCCGACTCCCCTAAATTCACATTAACAAAATTATAATAATAACACTTGATAACAGTAAATTTAGAACGGAATAAGAATTTCCGGACAAAATGAGCACCAACAATATTCATTGCTGGAAACCCGAATTCCTTGATCAATTTTGTTTTTATCAGAAGAGAAAATTAGTAATTATAATTTGTTAGTTTGTAATTGAATTACGAAATAATTAAAATATAATTTCAATGTAATTTACACATTCAATTAAACGATTTCATTACAAATTAATTTACTTTTCAATTCAAATTGAAATTGCATTACAATTTAATTATAATTACGAAATAATTCAATAGGTCCAATTACAAAGTAATTGAGTTAGAATGTATTTTAATTTCAAACTGATTAGTTAATTTGTAATTGATTACGTAATTCAATTAACTTGTAATTAATTTTGCCCAACACTGGTTCATATTGCTTATATAATGAATATGAAGTTATATTTTCTTCCAAAAGTATTTACACCTTCAGTTACCACCGTAATCGTTATTACGTATATATTATTAAATAAATTACACGCAAAAATATGCTAAAATGCGAAATAAATATTTACGAATGAAGCGTAGTTGATAATTTTACTTAACAAAATTATAATTGACTCACTCTCCATTGGGTGAAAATAGTACAAATAATGCAATATGCAATAAATTTACAATTACTTTACCCCTATATTTTATATCATATCCAAAACCTAACTAAATGTATGAGGCTAAATATAATTTATAAACCACTGGCAATTTACGAATGTCAATATTGGATCCCAGTTAAGGGATTATAGTTCGAGGTTGACGCATAAACAGGAGTGCAAAAACTGTCTGCTCGTTTTTGTGTTGCTTGTCGATGTCGGCTGACTTGTGAGTTACTAACGAGGCTTTTTTAATTTTAAGCCCTCTTTAAGGTGCGTATTCATTTGAGTAAATTTGAGGGAACGAACGATTCACGCGCAAAAATTTTCAAGTGTATACATAGCGAAATAATGTGTGAGCAGATATTTGCGGGCATAAATATGAGTAAATTGTTTTCCCGAACGAACATGTATATGTACGTGTAAATTGTTTGCGTATAGAATTGCGCGTAAAATTGCTCAAGTACATACGCACCTTTAAGGCCGCTTTACAGTTCGCATTTTTTTATTGCGTGCATCCCCCTCCCCTTCTCATCCCTTCTGATGTAAAAAAAAAGCATTTACAATACTTTTAACACATCCTCTCATCTAATAATAATAATATTTATTGCCAAACGGATAAACCATTTACAGGACAAAAATTAAATCAATACAATTTCATACATACTGCTATGGAATGGCACCCCGGGTTTCGGAAATTTAAATGTGTATTTTTGTTTATTCCAAATCAGCCTTGTCAAAACAATGTTAGAGTTTCCACAATTCTTTTAATTGTTAGTATCATTTTATTTGGTCAGTTGTGTATAGTTAATTTCATTTATTTGTACATTTTGCGTGTACCAGTACTGTATATAGTTTATTTGCTAGTTTTTTCTTTGCGATGCGTTGCGGTCATCGCACGCAGATTGTAAATTTGTTATATGTACGATGTTATCCCTTGGAGGCCCTAGTTCTTTGAATGATGGCGGCCGTGTAAGTACAATGTTTTTCATTTTTGTTTGCTACCATGTAGGTAATTTCATTTAATTTTAAATCTTTGTTCGGGTATTTTGATATTAATTCATCCATCAAAGAACTCTTTATTTAATTATTGCTGTTTTATTTAATTGTGTACACGTTTTGAATATTAGATCAGTAATTATTGTAAAATGTTCTAGAAGATTTCGTGTTTTAGTTTTAAAAAGTTTAAATTTCCGTTTCTTTTTGCTGATTTGTATTGTATTGTTAATCACCACGGTTAAGGTGAAGTGAAGCTTTGTGCTGTTAAAATTTAAATTTCAATTTAAATTATATTTGTTTCTCCACGTGTAAAATTTAGTTTGTTTAAATTTCGTGACCGCGTGGATATTTTTTTGTGGGATTGAGATTTATCTTCTGGAACAAATCTTCCATTTTGTTTGCTAAAGGATTTGCATTGTCCTTTTTAAATTGTAGAATCTTATGCAGGTTTGTTTTTTGCCAGAATCTTATATTCACGGTTTTCATTTATCCTGTAAATTGTTTCAAATGTTTTTTTTTTTTCTTCTTACAATAAAAATCTAATGATTGTAAATATCACCTTAAATAGTTCTTTTATTTTTGAATCTGCCATTTCAATTTTTGGGGATTTTAAAGAAAGAAAATTTTGCAAAAGCCCACTATTAATTTTTAAAAAAGTTTCTCTGAGATTTAAGAATCTCTGACGCCCTTTTAAATTCATTTTTGCTGAGCTAGTTAAATTAATTTTGTCATTTTTAATTTCTTTAAACTTATATGTATGGACAATCAGTTCACAGCAATACGTACATGTAAAAATTAACGCTTAGATTTTATGAGAAAAGTTTACAAAAGTGCTTAAATTAAGACAGAAGAGAAAAGATTCAATAAAGAAGAAAATCAGATCTAATGTGAAAAAAAAATATCATATACCTAACAAAATTTCATACCCCTTCTACCCTCCCGGTGTAAAAAAATCATTTAAAACATTTTTAAGGCATCCTCTTATTCGGTATTGTAAATAAAAACATAATTTTATCACTTATTACAGTTGCATCCCCCTCCCCTTCTCACCCCTTTCGGTGTCAAAAATCATTTAAAACGCTTTTAACGTATCCTCTCATCTAATATTGTGAACAGAAAATAATTTTGATAACAGCAAATGTAGAAAGAAATGTACTTGTAATTAATGATGCCCAACACTGGTTCAAGTTGCTTATATAATGAATATGAAATTTACGTATTTACGTATATATTATTAAATTACACGCAAAAATATGCTAAAATGCGAAATAAATATTTACGAATGAAGCGTAGTTGATAAGTTTACTTAACAAAATTATAATTCACTCACTCTCCATTGGGTGAAATAATACAAATAATGCAATATGCAATAAAATAAATAATACTATGTACTATACGTATAAAAAGATTTAACAATTACTTTACCCCATATATTTTATATCATACCCCAAACCTAACTAAATGTATAACGTTAAGTATGATTTATAAACCACTTTGGCGATTTACGAATGTTAATATTGGATCCCTTGTTTAAACCCCATCTGTGATTATTTATCATATTAGTATTTAGTACTTATCCCTTTTCGTGTCGCCGAAGAATTAAGCAACAAAATATTATGTAATAATGACTAATGCAAAAAATAATCATAAATACGTTGGTTTATAACAATATTAAAAAAAAGTACACGCATCACCACAAAGACAACGCGATTGCAAATATACATTTTAGAAGATTTTCAAAAAATTAAAAGTATATGATCACTTACTTTAGCACCGTTTTGAAGATGAATTACTTCTTCTTGTTCTTCTGGAATAAAAGGTCCACTCAGCCAGACACAAATGTTGGAGATTGGGCCAAAAAGCCCGCCTGGACTCCATAAACATAACAAAACACTACTAGATAAGCGAAGCTATACACAAACAAGCAAAGCCACAAATAAGGAAGATGAATTAAGCCGCGTACATATAATGAGCACAACCATCACATACGAAAATAATTTAGTAACACCACAACCGAGAAAGAAAGATACATTTACGTTTTCCTAATATCAGGTAAGGGATTAGAATTCGAGGTTGACGCATTTACAGGACTGCAAAAAAACTGCATGATCTTTTTGTCTATGGGATCATCCGCATGCTTGAAACCTATGTACTTATGTATGTATATGTAAACATGGGCGCGCTCCGAGCTCTTTTGATCTTTTTTGCGATTTCTTTCTCAATAGCTGCATAATATTTGTATAAAATATATTAGATTTTAAAACTGTATAAATTTTGAATGTTATGGAGAATGAAGTTACTTTATTTTAGTATTACCTTAAAACATATTTTTTTCCCCTGAAATTTTGAATTATGTTCAAAATATCTGTAATCCCAATTTAAAATTTGGATAACCATTTTCTTAGTTTAAAATTATAACAAATTAATAACATGAAGATAATAACTTTTATTCTTCTTTAAATTTATGACGCATTTTGTTTGTTTGTTTAATATTAAATGGAAAATACTGTAGGATATATAAAATTGTATTTCATTTTTCTATTCTAGTGAGTAAAAATTTGTTTCTGTGTAACGTTGTAAATATTTTTGAATTATTATATATTTTAAAGTACCTATACTGTGTGTAATAAATGTGATATTGAAAATGTTTAAATTTATATAGGGTTTAATATAATAATTAATATGATTTTTAATTATATTATGGAAAATTATATGGATGATAGGTTCACAATTTCTTGACAATTATTAACTGCATTATGTGTAAGAGTTCCAGAAAATTTCGTGTTTTATATATTTTTTTTTCTTACTTAATATTTCTGCTTTTTCGAAATTAAAGGAATGATTTTCACTTGTAACGTGTTTTTTAAGTGCTGTAAGATTTTTGGAATATTAATGTCCTTTAATACGTTCTGATAAATATTGTTTCGTGTGTCGCATATATACGTTATTAAAATCATTGCTACGTATTGCCACGGAAAGTTCCATTATGCATCGCAATATACAATAATAAGTGTAATAGGCGATAATCGAAGCCCCGTTTCCTGTAGTATGATTATTAGAAGCAATAATAACTAAGTCAGCGAATAAATACATAGGAAGCTAGGGCTCGGGTTAGCCGCGGAAAGAGGAAGGGGAGAGTCAATTGTGAGATTTTGTAAAATATAGACATAATTGTTCGTAGTTGTAAAAAGTGTGTTTTTTATACCTATCCCCCAGAGAAAGTGTCGCCTGAAGAATTTACCGGGTAAGTACAGATCTCAGTACCTTTTTAAAATAAGAGCGCTACAAGTGGTGGAGGCGCCGGGTACCCCAAGATTTTTGTGGTTTGTGATGGATTTGGCTTTTTCAGCTCTGGGTCCTCTTTTCTCCCATTACTTGTTCCCAGCTCTGAAGCCTTGGGAGGTGAATTTCCTTTTATCGTGTGTTGATCCATATTAATTCCCACGAGTAGCTAGGGAAAGGCTGGTCCACTTCTGCAGAGCCCCGCGTTAGAGAAGTAAGGCTTTGATACAATGGGGTGCGCCAGGTGCCTCAAGATTTTTGTGGTTTTTGTAATTTTTATAGAAAGTTCATTAAAAATTTCTCAATTATTGCTAGCCCGTTGTATCAAATAATCGGATCAAAATCTAAATTTTATTGGGGAGCCGAACAACAAGACTCGTTTAATTTATTAAAAGCTAAATTGTCAAACACTCCTCTCTTACGCCACTTTGATCCAAATGCGGTGACTGAGGTACATGTCGATGCAAGTATTCAAGGCATAGGCGCAATATTGTTACAGTTAAATAGGAACGACAATGCACCCCAAAACACAACCAACCCCTCCTCCCCAATATAAACATTAGCTCCTTCAAAAAAATCTCAAGTAGGTATTCTACCAGTAGAAATCCCATTTGATGATGCGGATGATTCCACGGCGTTTGTGGCAGATGACCACATTAATCAAATGATAAATGTGTCACAAGGAGCAATTCCTAAAAGAATTCTCTAACACCACACTTACCTAAACAAAATCTCACAATCTACTCTCCCGTTCCTCTTTCCGCGGCTAACCCGAGCCCTCGCTTCCTATGTATTTATTCGCTGACTTAGTTATTATTGCTTCTAACAATCATGCCACAGGAAACGGGGCTTCGATTTTCGCCTATTACGCTTATTATTGTATATTGCGATGCATAATGGAACTTTCTGTGGCAGTATTTTGTATACTACATGTGTCTGATGTACTTTTGGGTTTTGTCTTTGTTTTTTGGGTTTTTTTCTTTGTTTTTTAGGTTTTTTTTTTCTGCGGAAGCAACACAACAAGAAAAAAACATGGTGTCTCAACAAACACTACACCTCTTGGCTGTTTGTATTTAGTTTACCATTTCTTTTACCCATTAAATTAAACCAGCCATTCCGGGATCCAAGTGTCCTGCACTAATTTGTACAGTTCTTTGGCTGGTTCATCGAAATAATCCTCTGGGTTCATTTTTGGCTGGCCAACAATTTCGTCCAGAGTGTCGCATTAACATGAATGTGGTAAGCGTTCTCCGTTGTCACATTACCCAGTCTGCAGTTGGTATCTTCAGTGTTGATCCCAATTTGCTGTAGGTGTCCTTTCAGTGTACAGTGTCCTGTTAGGAGACCTATTACGATACGAAGATGATTCCTATTGAGCTGTAGTAGTTCTTCAGCCTTCCTTTTTGGATGGTCCCTTAATAAAGGTCTTACCATGAGTTTGCCTGGTTGTATTGTTCCAGTGTTCTTTTTGTTTCTCTTAGACCCAACTTCTTACTTGCTCTCATGCTGTGTTTTTAGACACTCCTAGAACAGGTTCTGGATCTATATAACATTTAAAATTTTCTGTAGGTAAGAATTAAATATTAGGGCTATGAATATATCGTCTAAATTTTTAGGGGACGCTTGGACCCTGCCTGGTGCAAATCGGAAGATCGATGCTCTCTCTCCGATCTAGCAAGCCTACCGATCAGATTGTTAGTGTTTTAAGTTTTTTTTTGCGTGAGGTTCGAGTGACAGGTGCTAAAACTCAGTAATTTGAGTTAAAAAGCAAGAAAATATCATTTAATAATTTCATCGTCTATAAATTCATCTACTATTTTGAAAGAAGGATGATTCTTCGTAACAATTTGAAGAGGCTACTCAAGAGCTACTTAAGCTATATGTCCATATTTTATTAAGTATCAACAATCTAGTTGAAGTGAGATAGAATATGGTCGAGTAATGCGTAAATATATATAATGTTTACTACAGTGCATACAACCACGCAATTTTAATCCATGTTACCGCTCCGTTGACATTTGATATCTGCTTTTCACTCGTTTTTACTGTTTATTTGTCCTTCTTTAGTTTTGAATTTTTATTTACTTCTATAATTTCTTGTGACAAAATTTCTTTTCAGAGCTATAGTGAAGTAAGTCGTATAGTTTGTGGTAAGTTTAGAGGTGTTAAAGAATCATACAAAGACTTCAAACATATGTTTAAGTTATAGTTCAAGATGCCCGGTAAACGACTTAGTTCTTGTTGCCAAGAGTTGATCAGTCGTTTGCTAGTGTATTTCGAGGGGAAAAACGACATGGAAGTCCTTTAATGTCCGTTGATGTGGTCCACATATAAATTGGTTAGTATTAAATTAAAACTTACATACAAATTGTAGTGTTGCAAATGCTTTGAGCATTTCTATGGGTACCGTCTACAACACAAAGTGCAAGAAACAAACTACATCTGCTGTTCCTTCATCGAGTGCTTCAACAGCCCTGTACAAACCACGATGCCCGAAACACGTGATATGTCAGAGAGAAATAAAATGGATGTGGGTAAAGTAATTTATGAGATTTATAATGACAGTAAGCAATTAAACTTCAGGTGACGTTAAAAACGTGTGTAACACTTAGGTAGATATTAGCACATATATTTCACCTTACCAAGGATCATCAGTGCTACTGGTCTAACCTAATGTACTATACGCAGAGAGCGGTATATATACTTAATATGTGAAAGAAAAATTCCATCTTAAACTTTCATTCTTCCACAAATTAAATTTCAGTTCGAATTTAATATATTTCCATAGAAAAGCATGTAAAGCAGTAAAAGCGTTACAAGAAGTGTTGGAATACAGAAATATTTTACAAACCAGCATTTCCTCACTACGACGTTTACTGCATCTTTTGGGGTTTAAGTTTAAAAAAAGGTGATAACCACAGAGCTCTTATGGAGAAGAATGACATTTCTGCATTACGATTTTCCTTTTTAAGGAAGTACAACGAAACATTGACATCACCTTTAAAGAGAGATATCGTATTTCTAGACGAAACCTGGATATTTTCAAAGGGAAGTCAAACAAAATCGTGGCAGGATGACGATATAAGGAGTGTCAGAAAACCCTAAGGTTATGATAGTAAACGATATTATAATAAGCATATTGGTCGAGATGATTATGGCGATAAGCAAGTATTAGAAATGTGGTAAGAAAGCTTGGATAGCTGTACACCAGACATCTGACAAAATTGCATAAGTCACACAGAGAAAATAATTAAAGAGTGATACGAACGTGAAGCAAACGTAGAAGACTTTGTTCTGACAGTTAATTGCGGATCAGAAGATGAGAGCGAAAACACAAATTATATATATAATATATATGCATAATTGTTTCAGTCATTGTTAAGTATTATTTTTGTTGTTTATTTATAAATAATCACTTACAAATTAATAAAAGATTGAATAAACAGATTAAGAATGCTTATATTGTAAGAAAGAATACAAATGAATTCAAAAAATGGAAAATCTCGTATTTTCAAAGATTACCAAGCATACAGCGATAAACGAATGATTTTTAACTGAAATGAAAATGTGCTAAATAATGTTTTAAAGCGACCGAACTTTTTAAACGGCTGCATCACTTTCATTGCATCCGCTAAATGATTTGCCTAAGTTATAGCGGTTGTAAAACTTGTATACATACTCCACTTCAGCTAGAAATTGTCGATATTAAAATAGGAAAGCAACGCGACGATAAACGCATCTTAATGAAGTCGATTTTTTCCGTATTTGTGCGGAATAAAATTGCAACGGATGCAAGTTTTTGGCAAATTAACAAATCGAAGCTTAGTCGAGAGTACACGGACGTGCGCAATAGATGGCGCTAGTGCGCAGGTCGACGTCCAGACGCCTCAGACGCCAGTCAGCTTTCAGGAAGCGTGACGCGACGATAGGGCTTTCGCACTAATGGTCTTGTAACGTGTATCTGTGGCAAAATTTGTGTTGCGTTAACTCGGCGGTGTCAGTACGAGAATTTTAGGGGAAAAGTTCTTGTACCGGTTGCTTGGATAATGGTCGCACTCTAGGAAATAAACTAATGTGTTTTGGGGAGGTTTAAAATCGAGCACTGCCAGTAAATTTAATACATCTAAACTCATTCATGAGGTGATATATTATTATTTGAAACGTCGATATGATTGTGTATATTCGCTCAAGATAAACGCATTAAAATAAATAAATAAAGTATGTGATAATGTGAATACTCCTGTTGTGTTTCTTGCGAAGGAATTGAAATAATTATTACAGTACATAAAATAAAGCGATTTTAGTTCCTTTATTAACAATATTTTGCTTAAGTAAACAGCGGGTAATATTAATAAGGAGATGCCAGTAGTGGTACATCAAAGTATACCGTAGATATATCAGTGTAAAAAGCATAATCAGCAATAAAAGGAAAATGTTGAGTTACTTGAAGTACGGATAAATCTAACTGAAGTCGGTATGGCAAAATACTGTGTACAAAATTTAATAAGGTTGTGCATTTTAGTTTTGACGTGTCGGTTTTCTTACATTCGCGCTGATCAAAGCGTCGGTTCGGATCAACCACGTACTCAATCCTTAACTTCTCGCACGGTTCGAACAAAGTACGGCGATGTTAGTGGCGTAATCGTGACGTTAGATTCCAAACATTTGGAGCCCGTGGAGGTGTTTCGCGGTATACCCTATGCAAGTCCGCCCCTCGGGAGCCTTAGATTTATGCCACCGGTGACTGGGGCTTTATGGCCCGGGGTCAAAATAGCTGACAAGTTCAGTCCGGTTTGTCCCCAACGACTACCAGACATATTTAACGAGACTGCCGCCCTTAAAAGGATGCCGAGAGGCCGGTTGGAGTATCTGAAGCGCTTACTACCGTACCTCAAGAATCAAAGCGAAGACTGCCTATACCTCAACATCTACGCCCGGCTCAAGGTAAGCGTTCCAGACAATACATCGGTTATGGATTAATTAATTTCGCTTTGCGGTTCAGTCAGAATTATGCCCCGAATTTTCGAACAATAGGCCGCATTATCAGAAGCATCTCAAATGATTTGCTTGGTAAATTTAGATATCGCTGGAACCGCATATTCTAAATCGCCTTTGTGTTAAATTAACCGCGAATTGAAAATTTAATAAGCTCTTAAGCTTAGAGTGGGTTACGGAAATGTCATTAATGGATTTGGTTTATCCAGAGCACAATTTTACTTATTTTAAGATTAATTGATAGAATTCCGCTTTCTTACATGAGAAATACATGACTAGGTATCCGTAGTCAAGGTTAAGTTGCCCATAAATAATAAATTCTTATGCCAACAACACCACATAGATGGTCCCAATATCAAGAGTCAATTCGACTCTTTCTGTAAGAAAGTTGTATTTATAACATGTAATTTCTTGGCGTTAATATTCACACATACCTATTTGAAAATTGAGATAGATTTTGTAAATATAATAAACACAACTACTAAATATGTCAGTTTTTTTCTGATATATTTCCATCTAGTTTAAAAGTTGCAAATATTTTGCCGGTAAAAGGATGTCACGTCGTAATATAATAAACACAACTACTAAATATGTCAGTTTTTTTCTGATATATTTCCATCTAGTTTAAAACTTGCAAATGTTTTGCCGGTAAAAGGATGTTACGTCGTATTTACCCGCAGATATTAATTCTTACAAGGAAATTAAATCGAAATCTGAGGGATAGAGTTGGGTGCTGTATCTCTCCGATTACGATTAAATTTGATAGGAATGTGGATCACCGAAGAATATTTGACACCTAGTTTTTTTCAGTGTCTCGTTCTTGAATTTAAAGGGTGTAATGGAAGATCAAACCGCTAAAAACATATTTTTGCAATATTTTAGAAACGGGAAGAGATATCGAGATCGGCTAAAGAGCAAATGGTCCCTTGTTAGCAGCGAATATGAATATTAAAAGGATTGTGAACCGAAATTTAGGATGTTGGTTTGTTCAGTGCCATAAGCGAGATCGCTTGTCATATCGATGTCAAATCGATATTCGCGCGAGTGTTTCTTCAGCACCATTTTGTGTAGATGCAGGTGTAAACTGATACTGGTTATTTATCAAACTTGTTAATATTGTCAGGACGTTCAATACATTTAATGCAGAAAAGGCCATTCTGAATACATTCGTAATCTTCTTAAACAAAATGTGTTTGTTTACTAATCGTAACTATAACGAATAAAATGAGATACTTTATGATAATATAATTTAGCAAACTGATCATACTCTTATATAGAGGTAGTGATAGGTATCCAAATGTAATCTCATTTTTAAAGTTTTATTTGTATTCACCTGTGTACTTTGGCAATCATAAACAGATTGGTTTGCCAAGATATCAAGAAAGTAATTTATGTTTACAAAATGGCCAACAACGCACGAACTCTTTTGGCTGCTAGTTCTGCATGTATCATATTACTCTTTATATTCTAATATAACTAACAATTTTTAATTTAAATACAAAGCGGTATTAAACTTAAGTTCAAAACTATGAAAGTAGTAGTCTTCTGTAGGGATACATAAAAATGACTATAACTTCCCAAAAATTGATATTTAGAAAAAAATCCAAAAACACTTTTATTTTTTCTTCATGCAGTTTAAGGATTGAAAAAAAAAATTAAGCTTATGATATACAAAAGCTAGTGTGAGCAATACTTTTTAAACCCCTAGCGAGACCGTGGATGTGCCACTGTTCTCTTTTCGACCTAAAATGTACGACTATTAAGAAGGAATGATCTGCTCTTCAGGCAATCTAGATATCTCTTTTTGCCTTCTGAAATATTGCAAAAAATGTTTCTTTGGGGATGAGCTTAAGCTGCCGTTACCCCTCTAAAACCAAAAATGGGACACTAAAAAAAGTAGGTGTTAAATATTTCTCGTTGCTTTGCATTTCCTCCATTTCTTTTTTTCAAAATCAGAGATATATACTTCGATGCTCTTCCTTGTTAGTCTTTGCATGTCACGGGTGGGCATGCGATGATCTGTCTGGATGACACTTCTATTGCTGTACCAACTGAAATCTCTGTGGCCCTCGATCCTTTTCGTTGCGTCGTAGTTTTCCGATTGTTGTTCTTGAAATGGTCTGACGCTGAATATCTATAAGACTCTATCTGTTCAGTTTCATAACCAAAGGAGTCTAGCGCTGGTTGCTGTTGTCGGCTGTCTGCTAGATTTTTGAGTGTTCTAATCCATCACAACATATCTTTTGATAACCGATTGACATGGTGTGATGCCGCATAAATAAAATTTACTGCACTATTAAAATTAGAGTCAGTTCTATTCAGGAAAGCTTACGGCCGGTTTCATAATGAAATTAAAGTGCCTTCAAGATTTAAAGTGGACTTTAACTTCGAAAATCCGTTTCATAATTTCACTTTAACTTTAAACTGGGCTTTAAAGGTCCTTTAAGTTAAAGTCTTTATTTTGCGGCTTTACCTCGTAAAAGTCAACTTTATTTCACGCGCAAGCGTATAACCAGGTATAACCAACAAAGCAGAGCGACAGCAGTTTTAAAAAGTGTAAACACATGGTGTAAACATAACCAAAAATACTGCACTGTTTTGTATTACTCCAGCACTTTTTATATCCTGTCTTGTGTTCAGCTTCTTGCTATTTTCAAAATGAATATAGTAGGAACAAGTTCGAGTACATCATCAGATGATGAGGTAGAAGTAGTTGTAAGAAGGCGAAAAGTGTATAGAAATCGAGACGACTGTTTCAATAAATACAACGAAAGTGAATTTTTTGAGAGGTTTAGATTGACAAAAGACACACACACAATTAGATCTAATAAAATTTACAGTCGTAAAATTCAGGTAATCCACGTGACTAGACCACGCTAGACTGAAAATTAAGCGCGCAAAAGTGTCGGTACGACCAACATAAAACAAATAAATAGCAAAAATTACTATGAACTAGTGTTCCCAACATTCAAACATTGCATTCAACTTGACTTTTACTAAAGTAGGATGCCATTGTCTTTATGAAACACAGCAAGTTTAAAGTGACTTTAAAATCGACTAAAATTTACTCGCTGTGTGGACTCGTGCTACAGATTGAGATAGAATATTTACATCCCAGAAGCGTGTTGTTAGAGTTTCCAGCAAGTCTTCTTTCAAAGAGTACAACGTATTAACTACACTCTTCATTTACAGTTTTAAACGAGAGATATATATCTCCTATGTGACTTCTAAAAATGGGACGACAATAATGACAAAATTCAAACATGTGTCAGAATTTTAACAAATTTCTTATCTTTTTCAAGAATAATATCAAGCTATTTGGAATTTCTCTTTTTATTATGCCATATCATGGTATTCCTTCTGTTATTAAAACTTAAATAAAGAATAAATGGATACAACGATATGATGGTTAGTTTCATATATTTCAAACTTTCTAGATTTAAATTAAACACATTAATGAATCTATTACTTAAACGAACGTCCTCAATAAAATTTTTTTTTATTTTAACAAGATTATAGAAAAAACTTTTGTAACAATTTCTTTATGGATAATAGAGCAACATGTTCAAGATTTATGAAAATATACAAAAAAATTTTAACTTTCTATTTGTCTTAATCTTAATAAAATTTAATTGTAAGATATAATAAGGTTTATGAAATAAAAACAAATGAATACTTCTAAATAAACAGTGAAATAGGTGCTGCTACCTATTTCACTGTATCATCATGTAACATTAATTTTGAGACAATCAGAAACAGTCTAGTGAACAAAGAAGTCCTAGTCCCCAGAAGGTCAGGTAGTTCTAATTCTTTTATATTATATGAATCAGTAGGGTAGCAAATAATCAAAATTTCATTGTAAGTCGAAAGTTACATTTATCTTTTTCGTCTGCACAACATATTCAAGTAGATAAAAAAGCCAAAAAAAAACAAAACTCCCGGTATAGGTAGATCGAGTCAGCATTTTTCAGTACCCCATTATTGTTTACAACACATCAAAACCGTCAAGAACTTTTTACTTTTCATTTTTTCCGTTCATTGGGCTATTAAATAGGATAGATACATTTTTCAAGTTCTAGAATATACACAAAATTGGTTCTTTAGATCTGAATAGTTATGATGAGGTTTTTTTAGACATGTGGAATATAATTATTAACAGAACCTTGACAAAAATTCCCTAAAACATTATTTCAAGGTTTATAGCCCAACGTTACATTTACACAAATCAAATCCATATCTCCAGTCTCCAAAGAATCGATGAAAGAAAGCTGCAACTGCTTAACCTTCTTCTAAAAATAAATAAGAGCAAGAGAGACCATTAAATAGGAATCGTGTTAACCTATAAACCAATTAACTCAAATGCGACATAAATATTCAGACGTAAAAGCGATATTAACCTTTGCATGACAAACCAGTCGAGTTGAATAATATCACGATTGCATTAGTATTTAAAAACAGCATGCTATAAAGACGTAAATCAAACAAAAATTATTGGAAGACTAAGGAAGGGATGATTGAACTATAATTCTCCTTCTCGTAATTCTAGTGTAACGCTGTTTATAGCATGTTTCTATATCAAATGAAATGAAAAAGACATTATTTAAGTAATGTTTTCGGGCTTATGTATTATAATAAAAACTGTTTTCGTGAAAGAATAAGCTTTAAAGCACAAATATTTGAGCAATAGGTGATTAGAAAACAGTAAGTTTTATGGGTGTTCTTATAATATCGTCACAGTAGCACACGTCTCTTTTAAGAAGGAATTTGACAATGTAATGAATTATATAAGATTTCGAAATGTTTATAACAATAATGTATTTGAATTACATTAATTAATGGTTGTGAATAAATTTGGATTTTAACATTTTACTATTTACCGTATATTTGTCATAGATGTATTTGGTTGTTTTCGGTGTGCTCCGCATTGACGTCATCTGATCGGCCTTGACGAGTTTGAAATTGAAATCAAGCGTGCCGTGTTATTTGTACCGTGAGTTTTATTAATACAAAACTGACTGGCGCTGTTTATTTCATTTATTTTGCATTTAAAGACAAATTGTTTTGTGTGTGAAACAATATTGAATGTTGTTAATATCGAAATGAGGACACGTCTTACTTTTTGATTTTAGGGTGACAACATCACAGTTTTTCTAGGGTTCTTCGATTTATTACGTTAGGAGACCGTACTCGGTAGAACATGTAAAACAAAATTTTAAGGTTATTATTTAAATGTTCGTTTGATTTACGAAACAATTCAAGTTGCCCTTCTTGAATTCATCGCGATATAATATTTTAGAAGTAACTGTTAGCATCTATTTTTTCTTAAGCTATTAATGTCGTTTATTAATGCATTTTAACCGCAATGAATCGTTGAAGAAACTTGATTTTGCTGATGGATAATAGTATTTGACTTGCCAGATCTACATAACAAATGTGTAGATTATAATGTATTAGTTTGCATATTAACGGAATTTGCCCTTCTATCAAGTTACGCCAACGCAGAGTGATCAATACTGAAACTGTCACCAACTAATTAATTACTCAATGTATCTTATTAGCCTACAGCGTTGCACGTCATTTTCACTCATTATTATTGCAAAGATCGGTGGATTCTATTGTCAGAAATATTGCCAATGCTAAGTTTGCCATAGAGCTGACGTATTTTGAAATAGTCGTGATTATTATCTCAATAACAATATCTAATATACGCGGAATAAGTGTATTTTATATAGTTTTGCATTAACCTTAATGAGAAATTTTCTTCTCAGTATTTCTGCATTAAAAACTCCTCCATAGAAATATATCAACAGTAATTTCAATTGAAAATGGAAAACTATAGACGCACAGAGCCATGAAAAGGACTCGGAGAACAATTAATTCCACCCGAGCTATTAGTGCATCTTAATTAAAACTCTAATTTGCATTTTATTTCTCATTGCACCGCTAAATGAATTTGGCCTAAATTTTCCCTAAGATGAAATGATTTGATAAATAAGATTCAAACATAAATAATTAGTTACACCTTGCTATGGTAATATTTTAATAATATATCAAAAAACTGCTCTCATAGAACACGGTTGAAAGCACGAATTCACGAGAGACGAAACTACAAATTGCTTGACGAACGAATGCTTTATACCTTATGAAATGTGCTTTTATGCTGTTTTCTTTTTGAAACTGCTGATTTTAATATAAGTTTCTTTATTAATAAATGAAAGAAATATGGTAATATAATCATATACTGGGTTGATAACGTCTATAAATTATACATTGTGTCCATAAACAGCGGCACAATATCACTGGCTTAGTAGCTGATTTTCCGTAAAAACGAAACGTCAAAACACACCAATTTTATTCTTATAAAAGACACAAGTTGACAAAAAAAAATGTTTCATCAGCTCTTTCCGTAAATTAAATGTCATCATTTTTTCCCTACCAAAATAGATTCGTTTTTCTGAGTACGATTATGGGTCGTTACCTTTTCCCTTTAAACAAAATTGCTAGATGGCATACTCACCTTGATGTTAGCGTGACTATAGCATGCCGTTTATATAGCTCAATAAATCCATAAACATAAAAAATGCCCGCCTTGGTGTTGTTGTGAAGTATAGCAGTCCTCTTGAATTATCTTAATTACCAGGAGAAAACTGGTTAACAGCAATAAGGAAATCTGATCTAACAGATAGCAAATAAATTGTAGTACACAAAATATGCTCAGCAACGTTTTATATCGGGTTAGTTGAAAACAGTAAGAATCAAGTTGTGATGGATCTTGCTGAAGGTAAAGATATAATACTGCAGAGACAACAGAAAATGCAATTTATTAAATATATTTGGAAGGATCATCAAATCGAATCATCTTGTCGCATATTGTACAATGCAAAAGTATCGCGTACTGTACAGTGCAGTACAAAGAAGGTAAATGCACTGGCATAAAGCATAAAAGTTCGAGTAAGTAATTAATTAACCTACACACGGCGTGTCTCCATTAATAAAAAGCATCTACGACTTCTGGGTACCCCGACAATTCAAGTAGTGGTGTCGCAAAATGGTGGAGTCGCCGGGTTCTAAAATTCTTTTGCTAAAGGAAAGCTGGACTAAGATTAAAAAAATCAGGTTTGCTAAAACTTAAATCAAAAGAAACAATATTTGGTTACCCTAGGCTAAGTTAATTCTAAAACCGATGTTAAGTTTACTTACATAATTCTGAAATACTTTAAGTAATTATTAACTAAGAAACGCAAACTTATGCTTTTGTTCCGATTGACTTTTAATATCATTTGTGCTTTATATTCACGGATCAAGGCAGACCCCTCAACGGTGATGTTAATAACAGTTAAAGTAAAAGCAAAATAAAGTAATTTGAGGACCTACACGCAGCGTGTCAACGCTCCTACGACCTCCGAGTGCCCCGACATCCCAAATAGCAGTGTCACAATATCGATAAAGTCAAAGCTTCTTTGGCATCCCAATTTAGTTCAATACTGAGTGAATCTTACTAATCACTAATCGGTAAGATATTCCGTCATGAGGAAAGCTTTACTTGTCAGTTATAACTAACGATATTGAAAGTGCAATTACTGCAATTGTGAAATGTTTTTTCCTGTTTTCTCATCGACTTGTACACTCTTAAAGAAGGTGTAATCCCTCAAGTGCCTTAACATTGCATTATTTCCCATATCACTCTCAAAAATATTACTTTCTTTAGGTCCACTTTCATTTATATGTTTTACTCTACTCTTTATCAACGTAATCTTTAGTGGGAGCATCTTTTGTGGCCCAAAAAGTCAATATCTTGATACACCAATGAAGTAGCTGAATTTTCCAAGAAGCCATGCCCGGTATAATGATGTTCCACTTCAAATATTATGGTATCTTCATCATACAACTGCTCGTGTATTCCTTTATACCAGTTGATCAGTAAGCTTTCCAATCTGCAGACTGTTTTTAATCTGAAAATTAAATATCATGTGCGGAACCCCGAATAATCAATTGTTCTGTTATCTTCACTAGTAATTGTATTAAAATTAGAAATACGATCTCTAACCCAAATAAAATGCGTGCTAAAAGAATTGCCACACCTTGGAGGAGTCGCAAAGCTGAAATTTTGGCAAGTTTCAAGTAGTAAATCACCACTAGTAGTTTTCAGTAGTAAATCATAACAATTGAAAAAAAGATATCATAATCAGCAAAAATTTATCAATAAAATTTTATATTCCCACGATTGTTTATGCACTCTATAACTCTGCGAGGCATGCTCTGAATGTGGTGATACTACTTGTGGTAAACGCCTTATGCAGCGAGCCATCATATCCCACACGTGCTCGATTGGGTTTAAATTCGGAAATCGAGCAGGCCAGAAGAGAATTTCTACTTGCTCTTCGTGTTTTAAGTTCTGAAATATGATTATCAGTTGTTTTGTTACGAGGTGTTACAATTATTTTAGCACGTAGATTCTTCTCTCTTCTTATTACACAATTATTCGTTCCTACAGACTCATGTAATTCCTATCATACAAATATCCTATAGTACGGCCATAGAACTTTCGGAGTAATAAAAATTCGTGATACGCGCGTGATTGTCGAATGGTACTGTTAAAGTGTCGCAATTGGAAATCCGTTTTACACCACAACCGTTTATTTACATTCGATATTTGTTCGTTGTACTATCACTACTATTTTACAACCATTCTTTATGTATAGCTTTAAAATTCAATTTCCAGTGAATTTCGCCCTAAATATTTTATTTTTCATATATCGTATAATCATGGCTTTCAAAGCGTTTGCCATGAGGCCTGAGGAGTGATCACGCACTCCTTGCATTGGGTGACTCGACTATAGTTTCACTTATAAATAATCATCATCCTGTAATAATTCATAAAATTTTCTACTTCCTATTACAGGCTAACCCAACAACTTTTCTATAAATATTTTACACACTTTAGAGATTTTCCATATATTTTTATACCGTTCTCTTAATGTGTCTGGTAAAACAACTGAACATCTTACATACCGCGCATTTTTAAGATCGGCATCGCTACTAAAATTAAACAAAACGAATATTTCTTTAGTAGTTTAAATATGGTGTTTCAATTTTCTAGTTTGATTGCTTTTTCTTTTTCTGTGTGATACTACTTAGTTATTACATGGATCGCGCAAGAAACCTGGTAAGCATCATCATCAGCGCTACTGACCCTGCATAAATATAGAGAGCTATTTAATGTACACTGGCCGACTTATTTAATGTCGTCGTCTACAGCGCAGTGACTATCAAAAATACTCACCATTTGCACAGGTGCGCATTCGGCTAGCGTTGGGTGTTATAGATAAATCATTTATGGGGGTTTACAGTTGTAAAACGCTTGGCAATTATGCAAATCAGGTAGTTCTAAGATTATTTAAAATCGAAAGGAAACCTTTAATATTGTGGTTTGAATTGAAATATCTGTTTTATGGTGTGAGACCACGTGGCTTCTAAAACTAAAGCTCTTATTTTATTTATATATTATAATATAATTATTGTAATTACCCACAGATAAGAAACGGCGTAAAGTTCCTGTTCGAAAGAAAAAACTGTACTGTATGTAAATTATTACCACATTACTAAGAATAAAGCTTTTCTTTGAAGTTTCAATAGCCAACTTATAAATTCATTAATACATTATATGCATATCTGCGGCAATTATAAAACTCAGCCATCATCCTTTAGAATTGTACTTTTATTAATTTATGTGTATATTGTTTTGTTCATATATTTTATAAAATTTGTTTTTTTTTAATTTTTTAGAGTGTATGTTTATTTCTTACTTTTGCGGAATCGTTATTTTGTTTGTTAGATTTTATATTGTTTATATTTGCATATTATTTAGCATATTTATTTAAATAAATAATATAACCAGGCCAAACATAATTTTATTTTCTTATGAACAGCAATTTTACAGCGTTCCTTACACATAGGTGGGTCCTGCAATAGTAAATGCTAATAATTAAATATTATTGAAATCTCCATTCAAAAAATAGTAATTAATGAACGCTTGCAATAGCTAATATTGGTTGAAACTGTAGTTTTACGAAGTCTTCCTCTGTTGTTTGCTATTTCCTACGTTTTTAAAACAATTAATACACAAGATTGGCTATGAATACCAAATTTTATTTAATTCTATGTGAGTTTAAGTTTAAGAGTCAACTAGGGTCCAAGTTATGAAAGACATTTCAATTTAAAGCACGTTCAAACTGCAATATACAACGTTTACTAGTGATATTAAATAATCCAATTTTTCTACCCGATTTGCATAATTGAGAAGGGCTTTGCAACTGCATGCTCCAATAAATCCTTTACCTGGAACAGCCAACGCCAACCGTCGCGTATACCTATCCAAATGGTGAGTAGTTTTGATAGTTACCGCGCTGTAGGCGACGACATTAAATAAGTCGGGCGGTGTACCTTTATTCTTTAAATGTACTCAATGAAAAGAATTTAGCATACATTTATACAATAATAAAATCTAGATAGCATCATCCTACCTTATAAGAAGAAAGCAAACTCACCCTTAAAATTAATATTCATTTTATTGTTTATTTATATATATTTATGGGCATTTTATATTTGTGTTCATATCTATACTTGTACTTATTGACAAGGTGGATGTTCTTATATGAACGAATGGGAGTAAACATTATCATTATTAAGTGGAAGAATAATTATTATCGTGAAGGTATTTGTTAAGCTGTCGATCTGAAACTAACAATATTTATCTATAAAGAATAACAATAATTGTAGGACGACATCAAACCACTAAACATGCATTGTTATTTCCAATTGTCCTTCCACTTATTAAGTGTATACACGAATTTTACGTGTAATACATTAGGTTGAATAGTAGCACTGACGAGCCTTACGAAGCATATGTATACTAATATCAACCGAGTGTTACTCATTTTTTAATGTGACCTAATTATTATTATTATTATTATTATTATTATGAAAACAATTTCTGTTAGACAGTACTGGAATTCCAGTAATTTTTGTTTCTTGTCTAACACCAATCTTCTTTGTCACTTGAAAATGTTACAGTATTATTATAACGCGCTATAAAATAATTGTCTTACGACTATTTTTATTTGCAAGTTTTGTTCTAACCTTTGGTTTGTGCCGCTAAAAACCTACATATCTATTAATCGTTTTATCAAAGTGTACAATTAATTTATTTATGCAATTAAAACAGAGCAGCAGCGATAAAAGTTATTACTTCGAAGAATTCAATTATCGTAACTTCGGAACAAACACAATGTTACAATTTTCCTATAAAATTACAGCCGAAAAGAATCAAACTGCCACTAAAAAACTTCTTCTCGTAATACATTTTCATGCGAAAACTTTTCTACTAGGGATATTACTATATTTAGGTGGGTAGCAACATAAATCTTTCAACTGAATAGTCCCCTTCCTGAAAGCTTTGCATTATCTTAATCTTGTAATGGATGAAAATGTAATATGTTATTAAAGAAGCAGTAACATTTTGATGAACTATTAAAGAAACATTGCTATGTAGTAAACAACTCGAGATTCTCCTCTATTGTAGAAAATGAAATACATCGACGTATTGTTACGTCAACCCTCAATCTAACCTTTAGGATTTATTTAAGTAAACGAAAAGCTGAAATCTTATCTAATAGAAATAAAAAAGATATGTCGATTTCTAGCAATCTACGTGAACATAATAGCATTTCATATTTTTTTACGATTGATTGGATGTGTTAGTGCTCCAACAAACTTTGAATACAGCGCATATTCTCTCAGGTACGCAATTATACGTTCAATGCAACGTCAGTGTCAACCGCGACATGTTCATTATTCAAATTATCTGCAATGTATACATGGAATTATATACCTATAGCTATCGTCAACTTTGATCACTATCTGATCGTGGTATCTAATTTCATGGGCCTTAACTAATGTAGATAATTAAGTGAGATACTATATTGTCGCATACATATACAGGATATTCAGAAAGACTGGATACACGTCATGAAATCCGTAGGGTAAATCTATAATTTTAAAGTTTTGTATTGGTGAAATAAGAAATGTTTTATCATGAAAAGAAAAATGCTTAGTGCGTTCAAATGCGGAAAAACGCTGAATATCATTTAACAAATGATTAAATCGACTTGTGATTGGTTTCGTTCGATTAGGAACGAACAAATATATTTGGAATCAATCAAAACATGAGCTTATGCTCAGACAAAACCACCACATTTCTTTACATACATGGCTAAAAGTGTTAATTCTACCGCTAAGCGGTTGGACGATTCAGAATGCGATTCAATTCGACATGATAAGAATGGTGAGCTTCATTAAAAAACAGTATTGTATTCAAAAAAATCTAAATATTTAGATTTCATAACAATATCAATCTATTCATTTAGATTACAATAATAAACATTTGCAAACTATAAATAAATGATATAATCCATTTTTGACTCTGTGTGAGTAATATAATTAGAATGTAAACAATAGAAGGACAGGTCCACTTTCTCACGTTCTCTCAAAAATTCTTTCATAATGCCTACCAATTTCTTCCGTATACATCCTCAGGCAAGAATTACAGATGAGATAAGAATAGTCAAAAAAATTAAAATCATGAAATCGAATTGTTCCGGTAGCCTTTATTAAAGAACTTTGTGAGAATATGAATCTGTCTCTCTGTTGTTTATCTTCGTAAATAAATGATGTTAAGATCGCTATCGAAAATATTTTCTGTTTAGACTGTACCTTCAGATGATTCTAAAATTCTGTGTAATACATCTGCACTGACAGTTGTAACATATAAAAAATATTTATTGCACCCTATTCAAAAACACTTCTTTTGTGATGTGAAGCATATTAACCTAAATACAAAAAAACTTTCCAGTAAATAAGATAGCGAGAGCTGCAACCATTTTTGTGTTCACGAAAGTGGGTGGAACTGGAAGCACAACCTAAAGTCCCAAAAGTAATGGATTTTAACGGGAGATTCAAATTTGGTGAGGTAATGTCAAATATTTCAAGTTTCGTCAATATTTTTTCTCTGAATTGCGTGATCGCTGAAACAGACACAGCTACTGACCATTATTGACCTTACATTTTACCTTATTCATTTTAATGATCCAATTCCTAAAGGTATGCCCTGAATCACTCGCCCAGTGAATGCAAGATGGATGTTGCTTCTGTTACTGGATCATAAATTTTGCACTTATTCAAGATTTGTGAGAAAAGGAAATGTTTTCATTTGAAAATATACCTACAAGTTGAAGATCCGTAAAATGTAGTTGAATGTTAGTATAAGAGATCTCGCTCAAAGTTTTATAGCTTTTAAGTAGATCATTTTCCCTAACACTTCGAAATTGAAGAGTTATTGGGATAGTTTGTTGCTTCTAGAGCGGATGTTCCAAAATATCAAACCACGTATGTATTTCAACATGATCCACACACAACTTTTTCTTGGTTTTTTATTATTATTTATTTATGGCTGCTGTTATTTATTATTTTGATGATGATATTTTAAATGGTGTCTGGCTTTTAAGTGAAAATTTGCAAATGATTGATTATAGTAATACAATAGACAAGTACTCTGAATCCTGATTCAATACCAATTAATTTCAACTTAAAGCATGACCACGTTTCTTCTATAGGTAATCATGGTTTTAATTAATTGTTCTGCGATAGTTTTAAGGTTATTTGTTTAGATATAAAATACTATCGCGATACGTACACATAAAAGTTGTAAAACACCAATCATTCAAAAGAATTCAATACAAACCTAAACGATAATGTTCCAAAAAAAGGATGTAAATTGAAATTATGTTATATGATTTCATCTTCTACTTCTGTGTAGTGGTAAGATATATTCCTATCGAGCTTAAACAATGCGGGTTTCAAAACTCCAGATTGTCTTTGAAGAATGGTAATCACCATGAAGTCATCCATTCAAAAATCATTATTCAGCTGGTGTTCAAATATCAATCTTACAGTATTATGCGGAAGGTGACAACTTACTTCATTGCTTATTATGCGGGGAGATATGTTTGGAGATGGATTTAATTTGCTTTTATATTCATTGATTCTCGGATTACTAGCTTTGAACATATTTGCCAACTCAATAAAACGGTTTTCTGTTTGTTGGCAGTGACGAAGAAGCATTGTTAGAAGGAATTATGCCATTAAGCCAAAGTTAACTAAAAGAAAAAAAAATGTGACTGTATGGATTAGTGTTTATTACATCATGAAAGGTGCACAAGTTTTATAGATAACCTTTTCATTGCTCTCGCATAGTATGGTAATTCCTACAGACAGCCCATGAATTTATAATGACATTTGTTGAGTATTCTTTTGCATCATCTCATGTTTCTCAAAGTCAGTTGAAAATAATTTTACATCCGATTCTATTTAGTTGATTCTACGAGAAAAACGAGAAAAAAACTAATAAATGCTGCTAAGCAGTAGAAAAAGAATAGTGTATAAACATCGATTGCTGGATAACTCTATCTAAGGTAGGTAGATGCTTCGTATACAATTTTTACAAACTGCAACATATTTGTAAGATATCATACAAACCAGTTGGCAATACTACAGCCACTTAAAGCTTTAATATATCCATTGACATGTTGACACGGCAGATATAATGGAGTAGTTCTTCCTGAGACCATGCAGTCGATGATAACATTATTTTATCATATACATTTTTATGTTATTGTACATTTTTGAAAAGCCTAATGTGATGAAAATCGACCTGCAGTTAGCTGCAGTTATGCATCGATCTGTCTTGTGAATCGGATACCTAGTGGCAAATTTCAAAAACTAAAATATAATTTATTATAACAACCTCAATCATATAACCCCAGTTTTTGGCTGCAACTTTTTTAAGTAACTATTAGAAACAGCTACAAAATCTAAATTGTACAACTGACGTTTCTATAAGAGCTAATCAATTTAATCCGCTTTATTTTAGAAACTGTTTTACAGCCAGCTTCAAAAATAATTTATGTTGATGTAGTATGGTAGATTTTTAAAGAAAAGCTGAAAATGTATGTTACATTTTTTCCAGAATGGTTGATGCCATCGATTTTTTACATCTTAGCACCACTCGTATTTAAAATTTGACTTTTTTTCAATACTTATTATCACAAGTTGTTTGTCAGAATGTTGAAATATCTCATTTTACTTTACCAATTTCTTCTCTTTCCACAAGTTATTATTCCCATTGGAAAAATCAAAAGTCAGACATAAAATAATGCTCAGTAATTATTGGAAATCTGCATTCCGATAGATTTTAGTAGTCGTTAAGCAGAACAGAAACGGAAAGACGTTCACGATCATCCTTTAGAGGTTCAACTCCATCGATTTTTATTACTAAAGCTTCAATTATGTGTTTTCCCTTTACCACGTCTCTCAGTGTGTCACATTTTGCATTTGGTTTTTGTTTCTGAGATATTTTCTTATTATTAGATCACCTCGGATAATACCCCTTCATTACTATAAAAACTCCAACCCCAAAAGTGTTTAACAACCCTTTTAACTAGTCTTACATGAAACTATACAAAATGATGTATTTTGTTGTATTATATGTAAGCAGAAAAATGCACAGGAATCATTTTTAACATTCCTTACGTAAATCCTGTTTGATATTCGTTGTTTTAGGTCGGTTGGTAAAGTCAGAAATTTCTAAATAAATACATACCCTCATAAAATAGCTGTTTTCGTATTCAAAGTGAGTGAATATGTTAAAGTTTAGTAGATAAATGGCTCTACACTACCAACTACAGAATTCAAGTTTATGATTTTGTAGAATACGTGTTCATTCATAATTGATATAATCCGCATCTTAATATATGAGTTAGTTTACCATGAAATGCAGTTTACAGCAATTAATTATTTAGGTCACATTAAAAACGTGTGTAACACTCGGTTGGCATTAGCATACATATGTTTCACCTTACCAAGGATCTTCAGTGCTATTGGTCAACCTAATGTATTATACAAAGTAATTTGTATATGTACTTAATAAGTGGAAGAATAATTGAATGAAAATTTAAGATGGAAATCTCATTATTAACGTTGAAGATATTTGCTAAATTGTCGATCTGAAACTACAATATGTATCCACAAAGGATAACAATAATTGTAGGACGATCTTAAGCGTCTATATATGCGTTAATTAACTAAATCTAATTAATAATTGGGTCACATTAAAAAAGTGTGTAACACTCGGTTGATATTAGCATACAAATGTTTCACCTTACTAAGGATGTTCAGTGCTACTGGTCAACCTAATGTTTTTCTCCCACTTATTAAGTATATATACGAATTTTTCCGTATAATACATTAGGCTGACCAGTAGCACTGAAGATTCTTGGTAAGGTGAAACATATGTATGCTAATATCAACCGAGTGTTACATACATTTTTAATGTGACCTAATTAATTAGCGTTACTTAATTAACGCATGTATACTGGCTTAAGCTCGTTCTACAATTACTGCTATCCTTTGTGGATACATATAGTAGTTTCAGATCGACAATTTAGCAAATATCTTCACGTTAATAATCAGATTTCCATCTTAAATTGTCATTCACTGATTCTTCCAATTAATTATTTACTTACTTTTCTCTTGACTGATTACCATCGGTACCGCTAAACACACCATTGGCGCTATTTTTCTATTATTAGAATTAGAAATTCTAATACAAATACATGATAAATATCTGAGTCCAAAAGCATTGCATTTCTACATTTTTTTAAGTAATTAACGCATTATCAACGTCACCACTACTTTAATTGATAAAACAGAAAAATATCTGCGTTCGATAATATAATCACTGTAAATAATATAACTCGAGATTTCTGTACGAGAACAAATGACATATTTGGCAAAAGAATAGTATTTGACGTTATTTCCGATTAGTCGCGTGCAACGGTATTTATCCCGCCTCTACTATACCAATTGAAAAGAAAAGAACTAAGAAAATTATAATACTGGAGCAGAGATACGAAAACAAATTATATGATGAACGCTTGCAGCATAGCGTTCATACGGAAGGAATTAAAGCCGGCACAATTCTCTATGAAAACATGTGGAAGATTTAATGCCGTTGCATGTTCAGGTGTACTTAAACACCTTTGAAATGTGCAGACATTTATTTTGAGGATACTTAGTAAAGTCATTAAAAACGACGCCCAGCGATATTTCCACGATAATTATACCGGTAAATATTTTTATGGTAATTAGCGCAGCGTTGTAGCACACGTCTTCCTTTGTTAAAAATAGAATGGGCTCAGATCGATAGTACCTACTTATTACGAAGAATATACGTGCTGGGATGGGATAAAATTTAATTATCCGTTGTTCGTAAGCTTCGCAAAGGGAATGCATTTTTAAAAGTAGGCTGAAAGTTTTTATTGATGGAAAATTTATGGTTGATGTACTGCATTATATATTACGAACTATTACTTCGAGCTACAAAGGTAAGCTTTTGTTTTATCTAACTATCCATAGAGAAAAAGATTACGAAATAAAAAAAAAATGTAATTTAGCTTTCATTAACAAACAGACCCTTACTCCAATGTTTCACCAGTAAAGCTTTACGAAAAGTTTACGAAAATACTTTTGTGCTGCAGCTTTCAAGCAATCGTAAGCAGAAGAACGTCGACTATTCAAGATTTTTTTTAATTGCGTTTGTGATTTAATAATTGTCATTGATTATCATGTGAATCGATCACAGCTCTTTTATTTTACTTTGTGCTAGTTTGGCGCTATTTGGTAATACTTCGCAGCATCAATCATTAAAGTATGGAGAAATAAAGGCATCGATAAACCAAGTTGAAGCTGGACAGCCTACATGCTTAAAGAAAAATCAGTTTACACAGCCATGATGGAACAAACACTAGTGACTGTTGTCGAAAGAGGACGCCCGCAGGTTGGGATTTTGTCCCCTCTGCCGTGGATTTTAGCTGTGGACGCGATACTAGTAAAACATACAATAAAGGACATAAAACTATGACGTACACATATTTTGTCACTTTGATCCAAGTAAATTTCAACAACGTAATGTGGGGAATAAAATGTAGGGCAGTCAGTAAGTTGTACAAGAAATAAACTAAGACGAAGATCTAAATATTAATCCCTCAAAACCTGCCATAGCAGTATTCACGAGGACGGGGGTGTTAGATAGTCTTGGTCAGCTAAAGCTCAAGAGTGAAGAAATAGAGCGATACAAGAAAGCAAAACTGGAGTCAACCTTGACACCAAGTGTACTTTGAATCGACAACTTCAGAGTATTAAAACCAAGATGGAGACAATACTTCTGGTGGTTACAGGTGCTCACGGAAAAAACCAAATATTACGTACTGGATATACATCATGATGGTCAGACCAATGGTCACTTGTACATCTCTGCTATTGTGGACAAAGATATTGCTGGAAAATGTAATAACTGAACTTGGCAAGACACAGAGGCTTGCGTGTAGGATAGAAATAACAGGTGCAATTTGGACTACTCCTGAAGCACCAAAATCTCTTCTAGAGTTCCCTCTCTCTCTATTTGATGATAATGGGCAAAACAACGATGGATCATCTCAAATTACAAGAACTACCAAGTGGCAGATATGCAAGATTGAGTCACAATAATATTATCCATCAAGTGGAAGGCACTAAGTATGGATGAGGTCTTCTCATTATTCCCTTAACACCGTATTATTTCGTATTTTGGTGTATTTCTTTAACAGATAGACAGGCTTGCCCTCTTTAGCGAGGTTTAGCAGTCTGTATCATAAACTTTCCGGCAGATCAAGTCATTGGGTTTTGATTGCTCTCAGCAATGATAACCTCTGCGTTTCAATGCAACGCATTCAAAAACAACGTGATAGACTGTTTCGTTCTCCTATTGCATAGTATACTTAAAGGTTCATTTTGAAGACATCTATTGTATGTAGGCACTTCTTTAGGCAGCCGCGTCCTATAATAGACTCGTCACTGTTTTAAGCCACACTCGATTGAGAGCCAGCACATCCTCACCTAATGCAAGATGGCTGTCCCTCATCATTCGTTTGCTGTGTAATCTGGTTCTTCAGTAGCGCTGGTCCATATGACTGGTGTTTTTCTACGATCCACTCAGGTACTGCGCCACTTGTCGAAGTTTTAGTTATTTCCATACCCGGTTCAGTTCTAATGACTATCATTTCAGAGGCCCTTCTTGCAAGCTTGTTTGCAACTTGGTTGCCTGCTACACCCTTGTGGTTCGACAGTCACACCAAAATTGACTTTGTTGTATTTAGCCAAGGTTTCCCAGGCACTCCTTGTGATAACACTTGATATCTTTTAGCTGAATTCACTGACTTTTCGTTAATTATGAGTAAAGGACGGACAAACTCGTTCGGAGAAGCGGGGAAGCGGAAAACTCAGTGGCGTTGCCTACACGCAAGCTATGCCTAGGAACTTGCGTATGTATCTACATACATGTGTACCTACATAGTTTTGCGAACTCAGTAGAGAGTATTATCTAAGGTTCTGTATTCACATGTAAGAGAACTTCATATTTACAAAGGAAAATCTAGGAAGTATTATGTGATTACAAATTTTAAAAACTTATTAAATTATAATGAAAAGTAACAATAATTAACATAACTTAGTGAAAAGAGCTCCCTCTGTTTTTGGCCTATTAGTTGCATCAATATTTTGAATAGAAGTCTTGAGGTAGGGACCTTGATTAGATTTATTAAGTTTTAATACATTTTTTTTTGATAACCGTTTAAATTTAACGTGCGCTAGATATAACAAATTTACCATCATTTTCAAATGTATTGTTGTGGAAAATTACAATGTTCTGATATTAATAATACGTGAATTAATTCCAATCAATGATAAAAAAGACTTACCAAGTTTTTGTTTTATTATTTTAAATAGTTAGTGACTCTTTATTCCTGCTTGATTTATCTTTTTTTTTTTTAATAAAATATAAGAAATAAAGAAAATGTCATTATTACATATTTAAATAAGTAATACAATTATATGTTTTATCTTGTTACGGTGTTTAAAACGTATTCAAAATATAAATAATTTTAGCAATTCTTACTTTTCAATAAAAGCCTGAACGGAGGTATTTGAGTGCTGCAGAAATATAAATAAACAGCTACATCTAAGACGCCACCAATGCGTGCAATAGTGCAAAAACACAAGCTGCGTTGTCGTTCGTGCCGAACAAACAAGTTATGTATATATGCGTCACCGCTGTGCCATAGGCTGTGCATTGAAATATTCCACGTGATTTACGGGTGCATGTAGTTTTTATACATGGGTGTGCTTTTCTTATTCGGTTAAAGCAACTAGATGATTTATAAAGGCAATCGGGTGCTTTCCTATCAACACCCGTATGTGCGTTTTTCGTTAGGAACGCGAACCACCTTGCGTTAATTATGAGCGCTGTTTGTTGTACTTGTATGAAAATATCATAGTTAACCGACAATTTTTTTTCAATGGCGTTTGGTTTTTTTTCGGCTACATTCTCGTACATTTTTGCAATATTGGTAATTGAACCGTTTGATTGTTTACCTTTCACGTGAAATGCGTGGGTTTGATTCCCAGCTGAACAGTTTGGTTCGTAATAATTGTGGCTAAACATCAGAACATGGCATTTCCTTGGATAGGAAATAAAATCGCAGCTCCCACATCAATGTGTTGTTTGGCACAGCTGAGGTCTCTTCGCTGGTTAGAACACAATTCGAATTCGGAAAAATTTCAGTAGGAATGGCACGATGCACCTTTAATAGGTGCCAGTACTTCGAAGTGTAAAGCCACAACTTTACCCAGCAAACGTAACAAATATCACAGTTACTTAATGTACTTTAACTCTCACTGCCTCTTCAACATTTAGTTCCGTTCGTTATTCTTATATAAGGAAAGTATATCCTTAGCCATGGATACGCCTTAACCATGGCCACGTTAATTATAACCTCAGTTGGTAAACATTAATGAACATTAATAAATTGTAAATGTAACTCCATGCTTTAGGTTTAAGTATCTGTAAAGGTTGTTACGCTCCGTAGTCAATATTGCCCCAAATGTAGCATCATCTTAAAATAAATCATTACTACCGCCACGTTTAATCTCAACCGGTATCGAAACTATTGTCCTTATATTATCGTCTTCTTTGATATCTACTTTATACACATGAATCGTTTCACAACGAGCGATATTCTAAAGTTTATTCAATCAGAAATTTAATCCCAACCTCGGAAGGAAACGTGGTATCGTTTGATTGCACCAAATGATGCATAAACAAAGGGAAATAGATTGTGCCCTTGCAAGACCTGAAAACAAAACAGGGGAAAGGTACGAATAAAAATGTATCTCGGGTTCAGACAAGATTGATCGATAAATCCGCGCGTATCAACGCAGGTAGAAACGCACCGCGATGTTGCCGGTACTTACCCAGAAAATTGGGGACCCTCAACCCCTATTCTATGTGTCGTTTCGTTAACGGGACACCAGGATGTTTCTTTTCTTTCGGTTGCGAGACACTAAAGCTCCCAAACAAACTGAATTATGGTGATGTGGGTTGCGCGTGTTAGTCCGGACGGAAAATTCGGTTACAGGGACGGATTTTCATAGGCGAGAAGAGATAAAGATAAGATAATTATCCATATACAGGCATTGCAATTGAAGCGGGCCACCTCAAATAAGTTTTTACCTGCTGTGATTTATATAATATTCCGAAGCCTGTTAATTGTCATATCAGAAACGACAACATTTTTAATCAGTAAACAAATAGTGCATAATTTGCAACACCTATGCAATAAAACGCGATTAGAATGAAATAGACTCAAATGCTGTTGCTACGTGCCCTCCTGACATTTCGCATTTTTTTTTTGTGGTAATCAAGTTAACTCCTAATTGTTCTTGTCACATTTACTTATTATTTCTAGTAGGGTAGGTATTTTTTTCTCTTTTAGCTTATTCGTGAGTTCACAATAAGTAAATACGGCCTACTATTCGAGTACGTGTGGAATCAGTGACTTTGTATTAAGAGAATGGTGGGTGTGCAAGATCTACAGCTCGTTTATTCAACTAAAATCATGAAGGCCAAAATGTGCGTCACAATTTCGTATTAGAATTAATCCAAACATTTACGGAAACGGGCTCTGTACATAAAAAAGCAACATTTTCGTCGGGTTGTCCATAATAATAATAATATTGTTCTTTATTTCAAACTATGAAACATATAAACAATCAAACATACAAAATAACGTCAATAAAAAGCCAAGCATCCATAGAGAAATAAGAATGATATAAAACTTTAAAATTATAAAAAATAATCATTGATTGAATAACAACATAACTCCATTAAATGCGATTTAGCTTTATATTTGAAATGGTGTAAATTATTGGATGTTTTGATTTCATTGGGCAGCTTATTGAACAACCTACAGCCAACATAGGTTAAATTCTTTTGGAATAACGACGATTTGTGCATGGGAGGTAATAATTGATTAATTTGACGCGCATTGGGAACATGTGAGGTGTCAGTAGAAAACTCACAATCAGAACTTGCAAAATGTAAGCATCATAAAACGTTAATATTTTCTTAGTCTTAAAAATATCTCTGCAAGAAGCCTGATATGGTAAGTTAAATACGATACGTAGAGCACGTTTTTGTAATAGAAATATTCGCTTAACGCCATAACCAGGTCCCCAGTGAATTACTCCATAGGTCATTTTTGAATGAAAATGTGAGTAATAATAAGTTTTAAGAACAAAGGTACTGCACGACTATTTCAAATTGTATAGAGCATAGTATATCTTGGCCAATTCAAAAAAAAGATTGTCAATATGGCGCCTCCACTTTAGGCCTTCATCTATAATGATATCGAGTATTTTCGATGGTTTAGTTAGTTCAATAGAATTACCATTTAATACAAAATTACTAATACTATATTTTATTGTTATTCTTAAATAAGATACAATTTATTTTACTAGTGTTGACCACAAGATCGTTACAAGACAATCAATCACACAATTGGGTGTACAAAAGGTTAGCTGCTTGAAATAAGGCGGATATGTTGGGGGAACTAACAATTATACACAGAGCAACATTAGAAGCAGCTATAAGGACCTTGGGAAGGTCGTTAATGAAAATTAGGAAGAGGGTAGGGCTGAAGACCGAACCGTGAGGCACACCGCGATCAACTTCACGTGTATCAGACAGATAATCGTTAATTATTATCCTTTGAGTACGATGTGTCAAATAACTTTCGAACCAACTTGCCCCTTATGCCATAGTTATACATCTTAGCATGCAATAACTTACGGTCAACACTATCAAAAGCTTTTGAAAGATCTATAAACATTGCTAAACAGGGAAAATTCAAATTCGTATCAACAGAACGATTAGGAATGAAGCCGTGTTGCTGACTAGTGAAAAGATTAAATTTGTTAAAGTAAGCGATTAACATTTCATTCATCAAAGCTTCATAAAGTTTAGAAAGGACTGGTAACATACTTATGGGACGATAGTTATCTAGACAATCAGGGTTACCTTTTTTATACACAGGAATAACATTAGCTGACTTGAATAAAGAAGGAAATATACCTTTATTAAATGAGAAGTTAATTAAATAAGACAAAGGAGTTGAAATTGATTGAGCACATTTTTTTATAACAAAAGAAGGAATTGAATCATCGCCTGTAGTCATAGAGTTGTTTAATTTATGAATAACTCATAATGAAGATATCAACGTCCATGATCCAAGGTCAAGTCGCAGTGCTTAGAAATGCGACGTCGATACAACACGTATCTCAAATGTCAAGAGTTAGCCGTTTATCAGTTTGTAGAAAACTAAGAAGTTCAAATTTCATTCCTCTAAAATTACAATTTTACAGGAATTGAATGAGGATGACTTTGACGGGGAGTTGGAATTTTGTGATCAAACGCCTCAACAATAACTTACTGTGTAATACCTGTTTTCCGGACAAAACATCTTTTTCATTAAATGGTGAAGTAAATCGTCACAACTGAACATTTTTGATTGACACCTACCCCCATCTGACGCGGAAAACACATACCCAACGGCCATAGAAGCTTAATGTATGGGTGAATATCGATGCTGGTCATCTCATAGGACCCCTATTCATTGACGGGACTTCAAATGGGCAAATTTACTTGATATTTACCTACTATTCTTTCAATTTATAAAAAGATTACTACAGTGAAATTTAATGGCGGTACTTGAATATGAAACAACTTATGGAAATAAATTCATTTAGATGTGTGGTAGACACTTGGGCTTCTCCCTCTGCAGTTGGTGTTGTGGTCCGAAGCAAATTTAGGGGCTTACAGAGCAAAATGTAGTGAATGCAAGGGCTTCTTTGGCAAAGTCGGAGACCACACCAGCATCTTAAACTACATCGAAGAGACAGTATCACTGTCCGTAAAGGCGGATAAGCTGGTGGAATGTTTAAGTGTTACATTGAGATGGGTACCAAGTCACTCTGGGATCAGAGGCAATGAAATAGCTGACACGCAAGACGAGCCGGCGAGCTACTGTTCCTAGTCCAGAACCGACGTGTGGTAGCTCATATGGCAGCATCAAAACGGTTGTCAGGTCCCAACTTGCTGCTAGGCACTGCTCCTTTTGGAACGGATTCACTGGCGCAAGACACTGTAAATCTCTAGGGCTTTATTCGAATTAGGAGAGACTCCGTAAGCCAGTCTTTATGAGCAGGGACGGATTGAGATTAATCACAGGAATCTTAACTGGGCACTGCGCATTAAATAAACACATGTACCGCATGAGGCTAGTGAACTCTCCTCTGTGCGGAAAGTGCGGGATTGCAGAGGAAACTCCTGCTTACCTTCTTATCAACTGCTCGGCAGTTGGCGGGAAGAGGCAGACGCACTTTAGGGTAAATCGGTTGGACGAACCCAGAGTCGGTATGTTAACTCTCAGCCAGATTGCGAACTTCTTTGACAGGGTGCAATCTGACTGAGAGGGCCATAATTGACATTGACGAGTTGCCTTCTTAGTAGACACAGGTGGCAGTCGAAAAAATATTGTACGCACCACGGCAGTAAAATGTCTTTATCGAACTTTTTTGCTTTCTATAAACAAAATTTACCCACGTAATTAAGTTAAGGTTATTATTAATAAAACTTAATATTTAACATCTGCTGTAAATTAATACTGTGCAAACAAACAGGCCAAAATAAACTTTCAAAAGATAAGAGCATGCCCTAACAAACATTCCACAAGTAAATTTATCTCGCCAACGAACACCGGTCCTACACAAACACATAAATAACGATGCCCTCTTTATATACCGTTACGTCATCATAATTATATGAAAGGTAGTGAAAGTTTACCCCTAAAATATTAATCGATTACCGCGGCAATTTCCGAATAAGCTCTGCGGTTTCTTTTTTTTTCCCGTGTTCTGATAGATTAGTCTTCCGAATCGAGAGACGGTTTTGGAGGGGAACAAAGCGCGGAAGGGATAGCGTCCATAAAATATTTCATATAAAGGTTGCCTCTAATCAATCATTGTGTCAGTCGTTCTCGCCCTGTTCTCCTTCTATCGGTGAAGCCCCTTTATAGAAAAAAGAAAAGGATTTCTTTGTTGGGCGATTTATTTATAAGGAAGCTTCATTTTACGTTCTTATCCCGTCTAACTTTTGGGAGGTGTTTCTTTACAGGTGGAAAATAAGTGTCAGGTGGCAGGATAGACAAAGGGACAATGACAAACAATAAACGACAGCAAAATAAGTGAGTTTAAAAGAAACGATGACACTAAAATTATGATTCTCTTAATATTTAGAACATGTTGAACTTTTGTTTGATATATATCTGCCCGTTTTTAGCAATTCGTTTCTTTTTGTTTGTAAAATTCTTTTTTTTACTTTCACGTGAATAATTCCCTCTCGCGAATCTACAGTATCAGCGCCAGAATAACTTTACATATTTTGCTATTGATTGTACGTGTTAGCAAATTTCTTGTCGACTTTCGCCGAGCAAACAAACGCGAACTTTACGTCATAAATATTCAGTTTCTTTTTTCTCCGTTTTCCCTTGATATGCGAAACCCATACGCAAAGCGGTTATTCTTCAACCAAGATGTGATATGTACGCATTCCCTCCCTTGAATGTTAAAATTTTTATGCATCTCTAAGGATGCATATGTTTAACAGAATATAAATAATCTACGTCAACGCTGAGAAAGGCTCTTTTAACATCAATTTTCGCCGGCGAGAGTGAAATATTACGAGAGGATAAGAAGAATGCGTGAAATTCCTTCCGGGGGATATATTTAAATACATATATGTAAAATGCGAATACTCAAAGCGGAACTTGTAAGTATGCGTTCACTCTCAGACTACTAATGCTTCGACAGCTTCAGTACAATTCCTTTTTTTAATTAAAATTAACATTTTATTCTTTTTTTTTGCTTCTAAGTCTTGAGGAAGTTTGAAGATCCCATTATGGCACTTATATGGTTTAGCTCCCACTGTTAAAGCTTTATACCTGGTGAGTTCTTTATCCTGACACAACACGATATTATAAACTATAAATTGAATCAGAAAACGTTGTGAAGGCAAGTTGTTTGCCTTAAAAGGCTATTCCATGATGCCAATCTTGATATTCCGTCCACTTTCTAGTGTGTCAGGTGAGGTCAGCTTTCAAATCTCGAATAGAAATCCCTATTTTTTAAACACATTTGGATTCTTCAAAAAAAAAAGAAAGCCTAATTCGTGCAATAATTATTCTTTCACAAAAATAATAATTGCATAAGATATAAACACTTTGAATTTTTACTGAATTACTTTGGGTTTGACATGTTTGGCATCAAATATATTAAACCCAAAGTAATAATTTTGTCAAAAGTAATTTAATTGCGTAAGATATAAACGGTGAGATTTTCTATAGAATTGCGCTAAGCTTGTTCCATGTTCCAACACATTGACTTCAGAGGTTTGTGTACTTCGAAAATGCCTTGTAGCACAATTTATGTGGTTTTTGAGTTACGAAACAAATTACGCAATGCGCATATGTCTGACATCCATCTGACTATTAGCGAATTTAGTTGAGACCAATTGACACTGTTATTCGCGTCCTCTCCTTTTGTGTATACCTTAGATCATATTTCTTTTGGTATCTTGCCAATCAAGGATTAAGTTTCCGACAAAATTGTTTTATCTTCACTTTTTATAAGTTAAGACATAAAATTTTTGAAATGTAAAAGTTTTATGTGCTACAAGGCATTTACGAAGTACACAAACCTTTGAAGTCATATGTGTTGGAATCTGGAACAAGCTTAGCGCAATTCTATAAAAAATCTCACCGTTTATATCATACGCAATTAAATTACTTACGACAAAATTATTACCACAACAAAGAAAAATGCCCAAATATAATGAATCGATAGAATATGCCACCAGACGGGACTCATGGCCTATTGTAGGAATCACCATACTAGTAAGAGCAATCAAAGGGGATTATCACTAGGAACGGACTCGAATTTCTACCTACAAGACAGCATCAGCGCTCCTCCAAGTGTATAAACCCACTTTCATCGCGATCACATTTCAAGCTTTAGTACAATTATCCACTAGGTGAAAAGAGTTTAAACTTGCGCGTCCTCTAGGAGCCACACGCCAAACTGCTACGACCCGCAAGCGATCGTAGCATAAAGCTGGCAATGTAGTCATTGATCTGGCACGGATAGTTCATGGAATGTCAGTGTATTATATTTAGACATTTTTCATTGATATTTCATTGCGTTATGGTAAGCTGTCATTGGAATCACGATCATACGCAGTCTGGTTGTCGTTTATACGAGCCACCTAGCGGGACTCTTGAGTATGGGTAGTATTTCATCGAAACTACTATCTTTCATTACTACGGCTTTGTATACCGTAAAAATACATTCGTGTAAAAGCTTTGCAGATTTACTTAATATTAAAACGTCTTTCTCTGCAGTATATAGTCTATACAGGGCTGTAGATATTAGGATACACTCTAATTAAAACAATCAATAACATAAACGCATTGTTGCATAAGTAATAAATTACACCTATTTTACTACTAAAACAGCAAAAAAAGTACCTACTAACTCCAATATAGATGGATTTATTAATTAATACAGAAATTTTTCTGATGTAATTAATAATAAAAGAAAAAAGTGCTAGTGTGCTAACAAAATTCCATTTCTTTTCTGAGACTATACTCTCACAACATTGGTCCTTTTAATAATCTATTACATAGTAGAATTAGATCATGGTATAATGTGAGGAAGATCGATATATATTTAAGAATTTTGCTCCGGTCTTTTAGAAACAATTGTAGCGTCCTCTATTCTGGAAGGAATCTTTCTAACTTTACCTTATTCAATGGACTGATCACCTTTGAGAGCGGCTACTACCCTGAAGGCTCTCCGAACCTAGTAATAGAACCTTGTTCATATCAGGGCATTGCGACGAAGCGTAGACTGAAGTTCAATCTTCCTTTTTCGACTAACGCCTTCTGTCATTGTTATTATGCATATGCGTGTTTAATTTACAATGACCGATCAGTGGTTTTATCATCATTTTAACAGTTCCTTTGTTTATACACGCCCATGTGATTAGAAACCCAACCCCTTTTTTTGTGCATCCTCCTCTTTCAGCGAGTCAATACGAAAATAATGTCATTAGCTTTTGCTTGACTATCAGAAAAGATAGCGGGGACGTTGCCTAACTTGATTATTATTTTTTTGAATTTTCTAATAAATTGGGTCATTTGTCGTGTCTTTGCTGGAACTAACCGAAATATATATTCAGGCGCTTAGTTCTAATATTGTCGGTATACCAGTTTGAGTTTGTTGTTCTCTGTGAGTCTTTCTTCTGCGCCAACTCATGATATCCCTTAACATCAACCTCTTTTAGTTTATCTGGTAATAAATATGTCGTTGTGTAAAAGTCTATTATATAAGCTTTATACGACAGAAAGTTAGCAGTGAACGATTACATATAGAAAGTTTCTTCTATTCCTTGTATCTGTTTTTTTAAGGTATATTCTTCAGAGCTTGGGGTTTCGGGCTAATGCCTACTAAATGTGCTTCTCTTTATTATTTATTTTGGATTATAATATTCCATGTAACAACAGTCTGTGGAAGAATATACGTTACTAAAAACAGCTTCGTTATTCCAATGTATGTATCTTGGGGGTACAAACCTAAATGTAAACCCTTTAAATATGTTTTAAGAGACCTTTTCAGAGGTACGTGTTTTTATGCCTAAAGAAGATGACTAAATAGATCTACGACAGATATTTTTTATCCAAATTTCGCTTAGAAATTGCTCTTACTTCAAGCAAACAATCTAATAATATTTACATTTATTCCAGTTACGAGGCCAAAAAACTTTTTCAAGAAACCCTAAGGATCAAATAAATAGCTAGGTTAGAAAAAACAAGAATTTATAAAATATCGTACAAAAATCGTATCAATTATACATTGAGCAAAGTAAACGCTCAATCAGATTTCGTTATAAGGAGCACGTGGCTCTTTTAAGTTCACAAAGTGTATCTATATAAGAATTTTACTCAAGTATTGGTATAGACCTACACATGCTTGCAGAAAATCATGAAGTAGACAACGTAGGTGTTATTAAGAATATAATAGTTGTGGGTATTTTAAGCAATGATAGCAAAATATTTATTATGTTAATGTACACATATAATTTTAAAATCCGCCCATCCTCATAGGAAATCTCCGTTTAGCACTTTACAAAACTCTTTCAGATTTGATAGAGAGCGCACATTTTTCAGTTACTCCTTACTAAATCCACAATTTTCGTTGAAATAACCCATATCAGCACAATAAAAATATCAGAGGATACAATTGTTACAGATATGAGTTACTTTAACGATATATTTAATGTGCTTGGTAAGTGAGCCCTTGAGTATATTTTTTGTTGATTTTCTTGTGCTGCAGTAGGATAAAATAGTTTTAAAAAATGTTTCGTTGATTACAAAATTTCTACTACAGCATCTCTTACAGACAACGTAAATAAATTAATCCGTATGCTGTTCATACAACAATTTTTGAACATCATGATAATGCTCTAAGCGCTTTCCGAAATCCCCTTTCAAAGCATCTGTGGCTTGTTTGCAGTAAAAGTGTCACAGCGTTTTATTCGTATCCTTTATATAGAAAAGAAAAATTGCTACGGATTGACATCCAAAGGATTTGAAATGCCATTTTGCAAATGTACAAGATAACGATACTCTTGCAATTCAATAATTTACATATCAATGACGCTTAGAGAGCTTAATGGGTTTACACCACCGTTAACGTTGTTTGTATGGCCTGTCAACGCTACGAATACTACACGTCCGACTGTCGGTGAGTAAATTTATTGACTGCGGCGTAAAATAGTATTGGTGGCTGTATATACGCATATACATAAGTGCCCTCCATTTCTGTTTGGTAATGTATACACACAGGCATAATGTACACAAGCGAATGCGACTGTTTTTTCAATAAAAGCTTTGCCGTGTACGGATTTGGGTGCCTTTGAGATTATTCTAAGCTTTTCTGGGTTGTATTTTACTTATACTCTTTTCCCTTTTGTGTAAACTTGTGTAAGTCTAAGGGTTGCTTGTGAGACGATTGAGTTTCACAAATATTTGTTTATGTCGCGGATTAATGTTTGATTTGCGGTTACCTAGAACGACAAGGTTTTCGATAAGTTTTTCTTTCTGCGGAACTTATCGTTTTTTTACAGTATCCGGATCAAATCTTTAGCTACATGTGTTTTGTATAAGTTTACTTTTCATTCGTGTAAGTTTCTGAAACCTTTGATTTACGTCAATAATATAATAAACGCTGATCATGCATGATCATGATTATAGGTTCATACCATTATATATGGTTAAATACATACCATTATACATTAGTATAATTTTAGAAATAATACTAAATATTAACAGGTATATATGTGCTTATATCACTAACAAAATTAAAATGCAACAACTCCGACCACTATAATAATTTTTTTTGGCATCGATATCAGTTTCTCGAACGAGTCAAATATCTAGGTGTATGTTTGATAGAGAACTAAGCTGAAAAACAGATGCTACCCGAGAATGTATTAATGTGTGCTGGTGAAATAGTACCCTCCTTTATAATGACAGAATGAACGAATAGGCTAAACCTGAAAGGATTACACTACATCTAAACTGCAATAGAATTCAATAAATATATCTGTAAGGTACAAGCGGAAACTTCCTCCAATGTAAGAGCAACACATTCTTCAAGTGTTCTTAAGAAGCATGGCTATAGATAGCAACTAGCCATTTTCCTTCGATCCCACAACTCCAAACGAAATAGCCGATTTTGAACAAGTGAAAACAGCAAAGGTCATAGCATATAACCACACATCTTTTGAAACAAGTGATCGAAGAACTAAGCGCACCATTATCAAATATTTTTAACATGTGTGTTGAAGAAAGAGTCCTTCCTAGTCCTTTGAAAATTACTAAAGAGATGCCAATATTATTATTTAAAATATTTATTATTATAAAGGGAGAACAACTCTGTCAGAGTTATAGTACAGTGAGTTTTTCGTCTACTACTTTCAAATTATTTGAGTGTGGCATAGCATCTGGGCTGATTACATACTTTGAAAGAACAATCAACCATTAGTTAGATATTGCATCTGATGATCTGTATATAGGTTTTCGAATGCTAATTTGTCCGTATTATATCCAACAGAAGACTATACACAGAGGCTCGGTAAATATATGTACTTTTAAGTAAGCTGGATTTCTATGCAATGAGGGATGAACCGTTTAACTCTAATTAAGATTGGAACAAATTACCGCTTAAATACAGTGTTCCATAATGATCACTCCTTGGCCCGCTGCTATTTATAACATATAATTTTATCTTCCAGCAAATATTGTCGAGGCAAAAATATGCTTCGGCACAGACATTCTTGCATGAGCCAAAAATCACGAGGTAAACTATGAAAGGCTGAAGATGACCATCACGGTGGTGTATTTTTCTGGTTTCCTCTAAACTACAAGTTGACTTTTGGTGTTCCTTGATGTCGCTGTGGATGTCAATATGAAGTGATACGCACATGTGGTTGCTTGGCTAACGAACTTTTGGCAAAAAATAATAAAAAATTACTCTGAACGGAGAATATCACCATTAGCAAACATGATACAGAAGCGTACTGCCGTATCATCGGCTAAACATGCTATCACAAATCTACGAACATTTAGAGCACAAAATTATGTAACAAAATAATAATAATAATAAAAAAACAAACATACCACCTGCAATCTCTAAATTATCTCTAAATGTCAAACAAAAATGTCATAGTGAAGTAGGAATGTCATAGTGTGAATGAGTTTCACGCCTGCTAGTCAAATATTCACGCATATTATATATATTTAGCAGCTTACTATTCACCTATTTCTTTGTGTTTGTCTACTTTGCTTATGTACTTGACAAGTGTACTTACATACTTATATGATACTTCTACAGTGATGCAACTACAAATAAATGGACATATTAATATTAGATTAGATTAGGGTTGAGTGACAATGCCTACATGCTTCATTGCGACCTTTTCAAATCTATCGTAATTCCCTGTCATCCTTGAGAGTGGCTCCTCTATATGTAGCTGTTAGCTGCGGATTTCTCCAGGTCCATTACTAAAAACCTTATCTTTGTCAGACCATCGCATTGGCATAGGTCGTGAACTGGTGTTTTTTCTTCCTTTTGGCAGAATCTGCAAGTGAAACCATCTACCAGGTTATGTAATTCGGTTTTTAGTAAATTTCGATCTCTGTTGGGGATTTTTTCCACCACTTCCTAGACTCATTATCCAATCGTTGGTGGAACTTTTTAATTTTCGACTTGGTAGTGCTAAAGGAAAGGCCAGCTCTAACGAATGACCTTGAGAAATCCCATCTAGCTTGATCATCCACGCTCGCGCGCCTGGAAACTCGGGCCAATGTTAAGAACATATTATTGCTATTATTGTTATTATTAACTTCTAAAGCGGTAGAAATAAATGTAGACAGCTAGATACGTGTTGTGACGTGAAACGGTACGCTATTCGATCTCACGTTCGTGGGTCAGATTATAATGGAACGCTTTGGGTGCCATAAGATTTGAGTTCGGATTTGTAAACAATAGTATTGCTATTGATTAATTGAAATAAATAAAAAATAAGCATGAGAATTTATTATCGATTAATTTATCCGCTCTTAGGTCGTGCGGTTCTATGACATATTTCACATATAATCCGGCCTCATATAATAAATAACATAGAAAAACAAAAGAGATTGATTTCATCTATTTTTTCTTATTATAAAACACCGAAAGGATCACAAAATAAATAGCGATCATTTGTTAATAGAAAAATGGAATGAAAATGGAATAAAAAGAATGGATGGACACCCTTTGAATATTACTAATGAATTGAATATTAAATTTAAAGTAAATATTAAACACAATTATAATTTGTGATTTTATAAACAATAAACAAATAAAAACACTTACGGTGCTGGCGGTCCTTCGGCTCTAGGCGTGGTCGTTTGGGTTGCGACACAGGCAGGTCGTACTCTCTGGGGGTTGTATGTGGCCCTCTGGATCGGAAAACTCCCAGTCTATGGCAGCACAATACTTCAGCGCGCGGCCAATACGCAATAAGAACTACGCCTAAGAACTGATTGCTAGATTCTTCGCTCATGAAGTTTTATTTCTCGGTACTAAACAAATACTCAGGGTATTACACAATAGTGGGGACACGTTAACCCGCTACGCATTTATTTTTTACCAATGCCTGGTATTCTTCTCCGGCAGTAATAAATGGCCCAGGTATTCAGCAATATCGGGGATAAATTAGCCCGCTACACTATTTACTTTTATCATTACGTAACTGTGTTGTGGCCGGCTTTTAATAGTGGCTCTCCTAACCGTCGTACTCCAGACGAACGGCACGTCCGCTCTCTCACAACGCTAGCTGTCAACTGCCATTCTTCCTTAAAGAACTAAAAATACGTAACAAATTCTACACGTTTTATATGTGTACAAAAATAGAATGAATTCAAATACCTTTTCTTAAGGAAGTAAATAATAAATCAAACTTAAAATAAAAAGCATTCTATGCGTCCCATTACATGCGTTACTATTTGCTGCTCTAGAAACTTATTTTTCTTAAACTGCTAAGCAATATTCAATGTAGTATAATAAGAAATCTTCGTAACGTAAACAATTAATAACTGTTTATAAAGCTTAATTTTGGTTTAAGCGTAGTGTAACAAACCATGAAATATCTACGTTAAAAACTTCCTTGAAACACAGTTTATCATACACCAGTTAATTATGTATGATGTACAACCTTATATCTGCGGAATATTTTTACTTTTGTTATACTAACCAACATTAAACGTTTATTGTGTGTACTTAGAAGTGTTATTCAACGTCTAGGATATTCTGTTGTTTATAACATAATAAACCAAATTAATATTAAATGTTAATGTTAGTACTGTTCGGGTGAACAGATATCTTTTACCGCCTTATTAGAATTTTTGTGTATAAGATATACCTAAAAATCTAGACGAAACGAACTTTTCTATTATAAAAAAGAACCCAGATAACTAACCAAACTTTTCCGATATACTTTAGGCCAGCAAATTTTCATCCCTCGCATATCTAAAGCAGAGTCGAACCAGACGTTGGAGTCGGTAAGCAACTAGGGAATTGATTTTTACGTTGGGTTATCGAAGACGTTTCGCTATTTGTAACTTTTCCGTGGGAAAAGTCGATTGCAACGGAAAAAAGGAAAAGAAAATACCGTTGTAGTAGGAAGCAAAATAATTTTGAAATTGCGTTTTCCAAAAGGAAACCTTTTCCCTTTCTAATCGGATATAATTTAATTTCACCTAAAGCAACAGAGCTAGATAGAGCGATAATTACGTTTAGATTAAACTGTTCTAGCAGTTTCTTCCGCCGTTAGAATAATTAAGAGGCGTCGTTACGATGGACGGTAGATGGAGCACGGCCACAGTACAAAGACTAAAATCAATTAATTTATCCGTGTGGCAATACTCGGCGCAGTCTGTTGTTTTTGATTTTGATAATTGCTTTTGGAATATCCGCTTTAACGCGTCAGCACTGACGTTAGAGAGGATTCGACGTGGCAGATTTCCACTTAACAGGAACCTGATTACGTTCGGGGAGTTGCAAGTATTCGACAAATTGTGCCTTTCGAATTTCTCGGATCCCTTCTCGTTTATTTTCAGATTTCAAGATCTTATCGCTCTTCAACCTACCCGAGAGAATAATTACGCAGCCTACGTCTTTAGAGTTTAAAGTAATAAGAGCTCTAATTATTACAAAGTTTTCTTCGTAAGGCCAAACATTAATTCGCTGTCATGTAGGAGTGGTAAGCAAGAAGTTGAGGTAAAACTGACTAAGGGTATTTTGAGGGAAAATGAATTACGTTAACTTATACCTACAAAAACTTACATCGTTTGGATATAATAAATATATTAGTTGTGTTATAATAACAGTAATATTGTAACGGCGCTTATCTAAGTCCTACCGGTAATTTCTGAACAATGAGCCTATGAACTGGGTGTAAATAAACCAATTTTTTACCCAAAACCTAAATGGTGCTTTTCTCTGGTCATCAGTTTACTTTCCTCTATGTACATTTATTCATTCTTCAACACTTTTAACTCATCATAACGTTAAACTTTGTGCCCTGCCGTTATGGTTTAATGACTTACATCCTTCGAGTTGCTGAGTGTTCACTGAAACTTGAGACTGAATCTTGTCTCTGTTTACGTATACTAGAAGAGGAGCATTTTTTTATTATTAAAAATAAAGAAGTAAAGTTTCCTATTTTGCTATAGTCTTATGCTCTCAGCTATAGCTATATCCTTTTTCTTGCATACGGTTCGATCCTTGGTAAGGTTCCTCAAGTTCCTTGCTGCTTTATTCTTTGTCTCTCTTTTTTCTCTATTGCATTCATGACTCCTGAATCTCCCTCTCTTTTTCTGCCCTTTTCTTCTTTTATTTTTAGTATAGCATCTCTTTGGCTTTAATATTTCTATACACATACCCATGTCTCAATTACAATATTTACTTCCTTGTTTGCCAACACGACTTTAATTAACACGTAATACTTTTTTGTCTTGATTATTCTATTTGTTACGTACTAGCCTATTGCTCCATCACACAATGGTTCCCGGTACATGGAGAGGTAACCAAAGGTTTTTGAACTAATGAGCCCATTGAAAGGAAAATAAGTGGAGTATCAGTACAGATAGTTAAATTATGTCACAAAAAAAAAGACAAAATCCATTAAATTCAATGTTTTCCATTTCTCATAAATGCTATATAGGTTTATTCTACACGGGAATCAGTATTCACCCCGATTTAACATCCTATATATGTACCATCGAAGACAAAAGTCTTGGCTCAAAATTAAATAGAGAAATATTGAAATACTGAAGAAATTCCAATGATTCTATCTCTATTTATGTGTTAACTTGAGTCAAGACTTTTGTCTTTGATAGCACATATCCTTACACAAAGAACTGTGTTTATGTAAACATTTTGATTGCTTGCATTCAGTAGGTAGTTTATTCAGACTTAGAGTGTATGAGTTTTAAACCGAAAATAATCAATTAAAAGGTCCATGCCAATTTTAGGAGTTCCGGAGGACTTACAGTTAGACCCTCTTTTATTTTGGTGAATGTGAATGGCGGAATGTAATACCACCAAAAACAATTGTGTTTGCCGATGATACATCGGTAATCATATGAATCTGTAAACCACAATTTATTACGATATAAAAGAAGCATTGGCAACTTTAAACACATATTTTAATCAAAATAACTTAATCTGAATATTGAAAAAAAACTCACGTTTACACATCAATTACTACAGCATCCAGTTAGTGTTAGCTGGGCAATCACAATTTGGTCAGCAGGGTGAAATTTCTTGAACCGATGGAAAGATATTTTCTTTTCCCGTGATAAGAAGATGGAGAAGATATTTTCTTTTCCCTGCGAATTGCAAAAATAACAAATATATCCAACAAACAAGCCAACTGCATAACATAATTATCTAGAATGTTGATTACATTATGGAGTTCTTTTTTGGAGTTCTTTATGGATGCGTCCAGGATCTCTTTCTGTAAAAAGTTTTGCGTGCGGGATATTTTTGGACTAAAAAAAGAATTATTCTTTTAAGGAGGTGTTCAAAGATGAAGGTTTACTAATATTTGCATCATTTAATCTGCTAGAAAGGGTTATATTAACGAAAGAAAATTAGAAGTTGTTCGAGTGAGAAATTTCTGTCACATAAATGAAGCTCTTTCTAAAACAAACGCGTACCATGTCCTTGTGCAAACTACAAAAAGTATTTTAAATAAAAGGGCAATTACTCAAATGACAGAAAAAAATAATCACTTACTTTTGAATATAAAAAAAAATTAGAAGCGGAATTAAAAAATATGCTTAACCCTCATATCATTTTATTATCAATTCTAACTATAATTACTATTTCTACGTTTTTGTATAAATAATAATAATTATGATTTATTAATCAGGAAATTAAGCTATCGATTGACAACATTTTCAGTGTGTTATTTGCTTTTCTGGTTATATAATAGTATTTTGATTGTTTGGAACATATTGTAAAAACAGAACTGAGGACTTATTCACCACATAATTATGTACTTTTTACTGAATAACAGACTACTGCCATTGAGATTTACTGTATTTTTTTTTTGGAAATTGTCACCCCTAGATAGTTCCAATTGTTTGAACCCTCAGCAACTTCTTCAGATATTTCGCCGCTGGAGAGCAGTACCTGCTATACGTATACGACGGAACATTTTTCTCAATGTCCTATTCTATCACGTTCAACAATTTTTTCGCAATGCGTCTTCTGTATATTCATGAAATATGCAGAATGAAACACAATTCTTCACATTTAAGAGCCTTTATCACGTCTTACTGAGGATCTGTAAGGAGTTGTTACTATTTCTGTCACTACCTTCTGTGCTCCATAGCTGTAAAGCCTAATAATAACAATATTAGAAGCCAATCAATGACCTAGCTATCAGGAAGTATCAGCAGCTTAGTTTTATACAACCATAGAAGAAGATTCCACACTTTACAATAGATAGTTATTAACCACGGCAAAATCTGGCAATATAATTGAAAGCTCAGATGAATTTGTGTCTTTGAAGTGCAGAAAAAATATCGACAAATATATGTTGCTTCTCTTAAATGATGAGTCTGTACGTAATAACAAATACGCAAACAAATATTGTGTTATTGTATAATATACTTGTTACATATGCAACACCGCTATCTGCAATAGCTAGCTAGCTATAATCAATAGTATTTTTTTCAATTTGCTATTTCGTCTTTAGTGTAGTATTAATTAGTGAATGGTCTTGTTTGAACTCCACTTCCATTTTGAATTCTTTGTACATCTAATCATTGAGCATTTTGATAACTTGGGTTGGTTGAAATGTCGGTATTTCCTAAGAACCATCATCTTCTGTAAGACTTCTTAACTTCTCTTTTATAATGCTGCTACACAACTTGAAAGCGGTGACAAACACACACTCCTTATGGGTTGCTTATGGGTTGCTATGATCCTATTCTTTTCTGACATCCGTGCCTGTAGCAACAATTCTTTGTCTAAAAATAACCTCAAACGACAAACATTAATATATAAGTCATGAACCCTAAGTGACGGTTATTTAAGCCAGTAATATTTAATTCAGGTGCGAAATTCCAACAGCATCGCACAAAATACCACATCAATTCAAAATCGGAACGAAATGGCTGCCAATTTTCAGAAAACTCTTATTGATACGTTTAATGATATACCCTGAACCGCTAATTCCGATTACCAAGTACTGTCGCGGTATTAACAAATATTGATGAATGATCAAGCATCCGCATTCTAGTGAGTAGAAATGCCAAACTGCTGTTTGTTGCAGTTGCGACTGGTTGGTTCGGGAAATTGAATTTTGTTATAAATGTTAATTTAGCGATTCGGCGCTAGTAGCAACCGGGACCAATTCGGCCCGTAATTTTGTAATAACTGGTCGTCGTTGAATGATTAATAATTCCCGATAGATAAGCCGCGCAACTGCGTATTAAATACGCCGTAGATCCCTGATCGACATCATGGCTGCATTGGCATGAAACGAGCTTGTAATCTACGCTAGCATGTCAAGTGGGCTATGAATTTTTTATTATACGATAAGCGTACTTCTCGTTTATATTATATTTGATTGCCGTTTCGATGTTCGTTGGTGTAAACCGAATTGTTACAGCTTAGTTTTCAGGTACAGAATTAGATTTGTTATCTGACTGGCATGAATAGATTTTCAGTTTGTATAACAGAAAAGGTTAAACTGATAGCATGATTCATGTGGTTCTGGTTTTTTTTGGCTGTTGTCAAAACCATTATCAACAGTGTGAATACAAGTTAGCGACAGTGATGTTTTGGTGGAGGCGCCGATTGCTATATTAAATAAAATTTCTTTTAGGAGGAGAGACAAGCTACAGAAAAAATACAATCATGATAATTGCACATTAATTAGAAATTAAAGTCAACATCTCAACTTATTCAAATTAATTAATAATCAACTTAGCTAATTAAACATTTAGTCTCTTAATTTAAAACAAGTTAGGATTGAAGTAAGGAGGTATTAAAAAAAATAATACTGAAAATAGTCAAATTTTAAAATACAAAATTGAATTGTGTTATAAATGAAACGTTTATATAACTTGTGAAACATAAACATTGATGCATTAGCGAAGTACTCATTAAAATCTATTAAAGTAAATGAAGGAATTTAGATAGTGGAATTCCTTACCTAGCTATGTCTATTGATCTTTCTCAGGTTTTTGATTGTATCAACCACTCTATTCTCCTCCACAAGCTAGAACGATATGTGATGCGCGGGATTATGAACAGTTGGTTCAAATCCTATTTAACTGATAGATGTCAAATAGTACTTTGCTATAATTAATTAAGTCTACTTCTTTATTGTGCAACCTTGGGGTACGCTAAGGATCGGTTTTAGGACCCACACTTTTTTGATTTATATTAACGATTTCCCTCAGTGCCTCTCATCCTCTCTTATTTTATCTATTTATGCAGATGATACTAATCTTGTCCTTTCCAGTGTCAATTTAAATGATGTGGTTGATTTCACCACCTCAACTTTTTTGTTTATACATCGATGGATCTCATTAAACAAATTAATCCTTAACATGGAAAAAACCAAAAAACAAAATGTGTTTTATTTAGAATTAGTACTAAATATAGACTAAATGGTTTGTTTTTAAACCCCACTTTCTGTACATTTGTATCTTCAGCTAAAGTTTTAGGAATCACCTTTGACGAAAATTTCTGTTGAAATACCCATGTTGATATATGCTATGTATTATTTAACTTACGTAGGTCTTGCAGTATTAATGTTCTAAAAACCTCTTATTTTTCCCATTTTTATTCTAGAACGAAATATGGGCTTATTCACTGGAGTAATTCTTCCGATGCTAAACGTGTGTTTCTTCTTCAGAGGAGAGCTTTTAGAGAAATTTATGGCCTAGATTAGCATGAATCTTGTCGCTTGATATTTAATTACAATTAACTTTTAACTTTCTATGATTTATATATATTAGAAGTTATATCTTTTGCCCATAGGAATTTTGCACATTTTGATGCCAGCACTAATCATTCGCATTCTATTATTATTATTATTATCCAGGTAATTTAATTAGAATCGCCAGTGGTTATTTCTCAGATAGTCGCTGTAGTTGAAGAACCGGGAATTGTGTGTATGTATGTAGATAGAAGGGTGGTGATATACTGCGACCTAAAAGATCTATTGTGTCTCCTATTCTTGCTGCTTTACAGCTAGCCTTCCAATCCTATTCCTTTCAGAAAGTGTAGGATGTCAGAGAGCCCCAGTCTAGCTAAGTCTATCTCTTCGATTTCACATGCTCCCAGGTGCAACGCCCTCGAGTTGCACAGTGCTACGCAGTTTGAGAGGAGGTGGATGGGTCTTTCATCCTGTTCCCCACAAAATCTACATTCAGAATCCTTTTCCGATCCAAGCCTTCAGTCTACAATGGCCTGAAAGTATTCCTGTTAATATGCGAACATTGTTCTTACTCAGGTTGATGCATTCTGTAAACTTCTTCTGGTTATAAGTTCCCAGAAGAATTTTACTTTGCCTCATTCCCTGGAGATTTACCCAGTAACTGAATTTTCTCTGCTCCATTTCTATTTTTAGTTTCTTCAGTATTGTACTGCTACTTAACCCGCAAAAGGGTTCAGGCCCTACAAAAGGCATTCCAGCCCCTTTTTTTGCGAGGTTATCCGTTATTTCGTTTCCTTCTACTCCTGTGTGACCCGGAACCCACAGGAGGGTTACTTTATTTCTTTTGCCTAGCTCATTTAATTTCCCTAGGCATTCCCAGAACATCTTGGAACTGATTTCATATGAGCTCAGCGCCTTGATGACTGCTTGACTATCAGACATGATGATAATAATCTCCTGCTTCCGATATTCATATTGAACGGAATACATCTTTCAATAGCGTGTATTTCTCCCTGAAATATACTTGGATATTTTCCCAAGCTTTCGAAATAGGTGGTTCTAGGCCCCATATATTCCTATTCCAGTTCCCTCTGCCGTTTTGGAGCCATCAGTATACCATTTGATAGCACTTCTATTCAAGTTCAAGATGATGTTATGATCCCACTCGCTCCTGTTACTGAGCTTTATGATGAATTCCTTCACAAAGCTGAATTTTTTAACATATCATCCCGGGGCATATTTCAGGTTTGATCACCGTGTGGTTCTTTTTACCACGCCCTCTACTACAATGTGGAAGGGGGTAAGATCCAATAATAATAATAATAATAATAATAATAATATTTATTGATTAAAGACACAATTGTGTATATAATAAGTCAGGAAACACAATTAATGAAAACACAATTTATGAAGCCACCACCAAACTAAAACACAAAAAATTATAGAACAATAAATGAATAATCTTAATAATAAGATACAAAAACAAATAAGGAATTTATAAACAGAAAAAAGAAAGCAAAAGAAGATCGTATTACTCTCCGAAATATTCAGCCACCGAGTAAAAGAAATGTTGTAACAAAAATGCTTTTAGTGACTTTCGAAAACTTTTATAACTATCATGACATCTAATTTCGTTGGGTAAATGATTAAATATTTTTATTCCTAAGTTATATGTGCCTTGACTTATAATATTCATACTCCTTCGATAGCTGCTGTTGGGCAGGTTCTCATAGCATGCATATGCATACACATGCTAATCTTTGCACCTTCGAGAGGTTAATTCTTGTGGTGGCCAGATTAGTTCTTTTCTTCTATGCTACTGATGCATAAGTGATGATCGGTCTCACTGTGGCTGTATACATCCAAAGCAGTATTTTTGAGTTGCATCCCCAATTTTTCCCTGCAAAGTTTCTGCACACCATTAGATCTCTTTTGGCCTTGTCGGTTACTTCAAATTTATGTTTATTCCATAGGAGTTTATTGTCTAGGGTAAGGCCTAGATATTTAACCTCCGTTCTCCAATTTATATTTTGCGCATCCAGTTTTATGGTTTTAAGATTGGATTTTCTTTTCCTAATAAATGCTACTAAGGTTATCTTAGTGGGGTTGACATTGAGTCCCATCAATTGACACCATCTTCTCGTGAAGTTTAATCCTCTTTGAACTATGTCACAGAGGGTATTCTCAAATTTGCCTCTTGCGTATATAACAATCATCAGCATAGCCTTGACAAGGTATGCCTAGATCCGTCAGTCCGCATAAGAGTTCGTCTACTATTAGACTCCACATAAGTGGGGTAACTCCCCCCTGTGGGCATTCTCTGGTCGTACTAACCGAGATGGTCTTATGTCCCACCTCCGCCTCCACCGACCTGGTAGACAGTAGTTGCAACATCCATCTAGAAGTCACACCGTCTACCCCCCTATTAATTAATGCTTTTTTGACAGACTCGTGGTGAGTGTTGTCAAAAGCGCCCTCTACGTCTAGAAAGGCGCACACTACGGTTTCTTTATTCGTCAGGGCATCTTGGATTTGATTCGTCATCTCCACTAATGCAGTCTCAGTGGATTTGCCTGTTTGATAGGCGTGCTGACAGAGGTGCAATGGCACCCGCTCCAAGATGTCTGTTCTGATATAGTTATCTATAGCCTTTTCAACCGTTTTCAAAAAGAATGATGTAGGGTGATAGGTCTGTAGGATTTAGGGTGCGTAATGTCCCTGCTTTTGGTATGAAGGTGACTTTAGCCCTCCGCCAAGCTTCTGGAAACCGGGAATTAGTATTACACTGGAAACCACTAATCGATTGTGTTCGCAATCGAGGTCGGGTGTAACTACAAGGAAATGCTAACTTTCAAATTCAGCAATTATGTAGCTTCAAGTAAAACTATCAAAAGGATTGGTGCATCCCAAATGCATCAAGGCAATACGTGCGTATGTAGAACATGTATACATATGTGTACGTTTTAGGGTGCCATAATTTAAATAGTTTCTATTTGCTTACGTCTTCCAGACAAATAAAAGTTATGGAAAATTTTTACGCCACAGATAAAATATTGCATCTTCGGCCTCAGTTACTAAACTAAGTGTCCCGCATAAAGTTCGGCGATAAAACTTTACTAAGAGAAAATAAATATTTCGCAACGAAGCCAAGCAGTCGGCAGTAAACTTTTATTTCAAAATATTTAATATGGTTGGTAAATTGCTGAACGAATGCCCCCGGAAAAGGTTGTGTAGCTTGCCGTAAAGTTTCTTTATTAAGTTTGCCTTTGAAGTTCGCTTCTTCTCACACCTTCGTTTTCGTTCACGTAAAGAATTAATATCGTGAAAACTCGAACGAAACAATGAAATCGCAACGATTTTCGCTTTCATTAAGTCTATGGCTGAAAGGCTGTACGTTTCGGCAACAATGCAATAATTCGGGAATAAGACAACCGGAAATCTAATTTAGATTAAATTATAAGGGCCCTGATAGAAGCAATTAATAAGAATTTCAAAATCAAATTGCTTCCTACTAATTTCTATTCTCCAAAGATACAAGCGGGCGATCTGGAGCATTGTGGCTGACATGTAGTATGGAGGGGTTTGTTGTTTGTAGTTGTATAGGTACATGCTTATTCCCCTGGGGTAAGAATTAGCTGTCGTGTTGATTTGAGTATTTATGTAGGTGGTAATGTAACACGGTTGCTAGGACACGGAAGCAACAAGAGATTCCATCTGGGAATCTTTGTAACACAATATAAATTTTGCAGATTACATTAAGCACTGCCGCAACAGAACGGCAACGGGGCAGATGAGGATCATTATTAGGTAATGCGTAATCGTATCTGGGCTCATGAAACGAAAACTGTTAATTAGTTATTTGGAAGTTTGAAAGTTCCAGCTACCAAAAGTTTCCACCAGAGATGTTTTCTTAATTTCTTAATGTTACCGTTGTTTGAAAATTAAAGGATTAAATTCATTCTAAAAGAATTCGAAGCAATAAATCTTTGGGGTCCCTGTTGCACCAGTGACGTTGGAAGTAAAGTATATTACTGTTTGTATATACAGATCCTCAACAGGTAATGTATATTTTCAATAAGAAGTTCTTTACTAACTAAAAACAAGTTGTGAATTTGTGTAAAGCAGATTTTGTATGTGAAAATCTCAATGTGAATTTCTAATTTATAGTATCGACAGTGAAGTGTCACAATTGTCAAAATAACATTTTAAAAATTGTATACGGGAGAGTTGCAAACATAACATAATGACAAGAACAAAATGGTGATAAATACCTTATCTTCTACTTATCTACATTTTGTTATTATCGTAGTTGTTTCATTTTTTGTAACTGTTCCATATACAAATATTTGAAATGTTATTTTGATAATGCTTTATACTTAAAACAACTGTTCAAATCTACCATGTTTATTTTCAGTTGAAAAAGGCTTTAATAAAGTCAAAACGTTTTAAAGAAAGAGATTTTTTTTGCATTGTAGCCTGATCAGATAAAATTTCCTATTACACATACCAAATTCCAAATAGGAGCACATATACTTCTAATATTATTTGAAGCATGCTAAATAAATTTCTCATCCAAACTCTGACGTATTACTAGAGACTGGAAGGAAACTAATTAATAGTAATTAAAATGTAGATTATCCTGTACAAAAAATCAATAACAGAAACTCAATAAAGCATTTATAGTATTTTTTACAATTAATGTAACACGATATCGTATGTAGTAGAAGCGTCTCCAGCATTTTTTTTTTATTCAAACTAAGGTTAAACCAATTTATTTCATTCGAAATAGTCCGCGGATTGGGGTTTTGTTTCTTCTGCTGTGGAACTTGGTCGTTGATGAGTTACTTGGAAGATTGGACAAGGAAAGGCATAAAACTTTGGGGTACGCAGATGATCTTGTTAGTCTTACTCAGGATAAATTCAACAACGTAGTGCGAGACAAAATGAATGGAAAAGAATGGACTGAGGAGGAACTACCATAATATCATTTACAAGAAGGCGGAAGTTAGATGATCTTGGACAAACAAAACTCATGAGTAAAGAAATAATATAGTCTGATGAAGTGAAATACCTTGGTGTCATACGCGACTCCAAGTTCACTTGGAATCGGCTGCTTCAGAAAATATAACCAGGGCGGAGACAAAGAGAGTTAATGGAAAGACATGCGGATTAAGACTCAATATGATGTACTGGAGATACATCGCAAACTGCTATAACTAAAGTTAGCAAAACTAGAGGAGGGATCAAAAACCGAGAAGAGGACTGGAGTTCGAACCTACAGTAAGGTAAAAAACTCAATGATTATCCTACCTCTAGGAAAATAGGCCACGATCTTTCAGACAGAGGTTTATGCAATACTGCACTATGCAACTGAAATCAATCAGAGGGCTTATAAAAACAAGCGGCTCTATATTCCAATAGATAACTAGGCGATGATGGAGGAACTACTAAACCCCAAAGCACGATCAAGACTGGTTTGGAAATTTATTCAAGAACTAAATAGCCTAACAGACCACAATAAAATCATTTTATACAAGAACATCAAAGAAGAAGGCTAAGGAACTGCAGCTTAGTAGGAAACATTTTCGCATCGCAACAGGTTAAGAAGATTTAACGATGGTTGCTGTGCACTGAAAGGACACTGAAGAATTGAGAACAGCATTGGAGATACCAAATGTAGACTGTGCGATGAGATTACAGAGACCGCTTACCAGATTCCATATGAATGCAAGTCTCTGAATGCATAAATGCAAAGAAATGATTGGCAAACCAAATATAAGCCCAGATGATTAGGGATGAGAGATTATCTACAAGAAGCTAAGAGGCTACAGTGTGTCCAGAGATTTTAGATCTGACGTCTCCCAAAACAACAAAAAAAGCATAAAATAAATTAATTGAATAACTTAAAGTAATTCCTAGGAATTGAATAAAATAAAATGAAAATAAATAAGATGAATGCCCTTCTAACATATGATAAATTTAATGATAATAATTTCACACTTAAAGCAATTATTTCTGTAAGTATGGAGTGTGGACTCTAAGCTGGTTTGGGATGCGTAAGCGCCTTAAATGAGGTAGGTACCCAAAGGGAATTAACATTGACCTGGGTTCCTAGCCACTCAGGCGTGAAGGGAAATGAGGTGGCGAACGAGTTGGCCAGGGCAGGCTTGTTATGGTCATTCGTTGGAGCTGGCATTACTAAATCGGAAAAGAAGAAGTGGAGGCCAGAGTCACCGGGACAGAGATAGGCAAAAGAATTTCTAAAGGAACAGAGGCTTGAATTCACTAAAGATCTGCTGAGTAAAGATAGGAAGATTGTCAAAATGATAGTACACCATAGACCTGGCAGATGATGCTTCTTGCAAGTTCTGCCAAGAGGAGGAGGAAACACCAGTTCATATGCTGCCAATGCGACGGCCTGGCGAGAACAAGGTTTCTAGTGATGGGTGTGGAGAACCCTACAGATAACAGCTACACAAGGATGATAGGCCCCATTGAGAGAGCAAAATTGGAGCGTGTCCTCTAGGAAAAAAAAGCGATTGCAATAGGTCTGGAAAGGTCGTGGTGGAACAGGTCCGTAGGCCACTCCAACCCTAATCTAGTCTTCAAGCCTTGAAAGCCTTTGGCTTAGGATGTCTGAATAGTCACCCAACCAATAACCGCATATTGCTGCTTGACTTGCAAGATCGGCAATAATGCACTCCTGCTTCTAGCCGTACTGCAGGCCTCAATGATAATAATAGTGATAGTAATAATAGTAACGCGAATTATATGTAATAGTAATGGTAATAGGTTAGCATAACTGCAGCTCATGGATTTCTAGGTTAGAAATAGCACTAAAACAAACAAGATTAAATTAATATGTTCTTTGTACTCATATCCTGAAAACGAAGTTCTGTGTTTCTATACCGTCGTAAAATTTTACATTCGCCATAAGCGGTGGCATGAATTTCACACAAGTGCTGCAAATACCTCTAACGTGACAATTACACCCCGTTTTAACCTAACCTATAACCGTCCACCATATCATTTTTCGTTCTGGCAAAGCGAAAGACGGGGATTAATCTTGCTTCGCGTCGACTCAGCGTATAAATTAATCATAATCCAATTTAAAAATTTTGCGTACACAAGCTCGTATTAATTTCGACGCGGTGTTATTCCGTGCATATTGGCCGAGATCCGCGTGCGGTCTACATCGACGTAACAAACTTCTTCTGCCCGGAACCCGTTGTTGCGTAATCGAATTTGCGCCGAGATGTTCGTGACGGGAATGGGAAAACGACGACGCCGGCCACTAAGAAAAATGGAACGTAATTTGTATGTGAATGGGAAATCGGAGCCCGAATTGAAGTCGTTCCAGTATGTCTTCCTTTCGCTACTGTATTATTATAAAATTTATCGGTTTTAAAATTTAGAACCCTATCCGCATCCGTCCGACACGTTTGCGAGCGGTACAACTGCGACCTTACTAAATTAAATACTGCAGTTGCTGTTGGCGAGCTCCTGCAGATTTCTCAAAGAGTATGGTTAGAATATGCGGACAGAAGCAGTTGGCTTTAACTCCAGTGTCACCACTGTGCCAACGGAAATTTTACAACATGCAAAACATTCAATATGTAGAACACTTAAATTAGTATAGCAAGCAGAGGAAATAATTGTAACGGCACGTCTTTTTCACTTACGTTTTCGTCTGAGTTAATTCTACATTTGTCAGTCGCATTTCTGTATTTGTTTCCCTTTGGTTGTACCTTTAGGTGTAGCATAGTACAGTTTCTTACTTCAATTATGTTTTTTGTAAACTGCAGGCTTTGCTCGTAGTAATTTTGCTAGGATTGTAGGTGTCTTGGCATTGAATTTTATTTATTTTGCTAATTTACCACATTTATTTGCCGATCTATGTTATATTTTATTTTACCTTCTATCTATATTCTTGTCTTACATTTATCCTTTTTTAATCTTCGTGTATCAATGTGGAAATTGCAGCAGTTGAAATGACTAGAACCAAAACTATTGTTATTGCTGTTTATAGACCGCCATCGGGAAACATCGACATATTTATGAACGTATTAATTATCAGTTAGTGCACATACTAAGTGAAGAAAATGCTCTTTCCAGCATCTTTATTAGCGGTGACTTCAACATGAATTTTAACATAAACAATAAAACGACAAAGAGAATGAAGGATATACTAAAACAGTACAACTTAATACAAGTATTTCACACTGCTTCTAGAATAACTCAGTCTAGTAGCACCTTGATCGACAATGTTTTTACAAACCTTGCTGTGATCTTCAAAAAAATACTATCGATCTGCACTTGTCGGATCACTTGGCCCAGATCCTATCATACACCGCTCCGAAATCCAATCTTGCTGGAACGATGTCAAAAACTATAAGAAAGGTAGATCCAAACAGTGTCAGTGCATTTAAGCAACTACTTGATGTGGAGCTATACTTACTATCTAACAACCCACAAAATGCTGAAGAACTATATAATCATTTTCACATGATTTTCTTCAGGTGTTTTAATAGCTGCTTTCCTGAAAGAAAGAAAAAGTTGAATAGTAAGAGACAATATAGTTATCCAGCTAATGATGACGTAGTCAAACTAAGGAATAGTCTGAATGCTTGGGGGGTTATTGCAAGAGAAACAAGAAGTGACCAATATTATAAAATATATCGCGAACTTTAACAAGAATACTTGGAAAAGGTCACAGAGATGAAACGAAGCTCAAATACTGCATTCATACATTCATCTAATAATAAAACAAGAGCAATATGGACGATAATTAATAATGAATCTAAACCAACGAACTCAGCGACCCAAAAAGAAACTTCATCCTTGTCTCCCAACGATTTAAATAAATACTTCTGCGATATTGGTGAACGTATTGCAAATGATTACTCAATCAGTATATTCCTCGGAGGAATTTCTAAGTGCTGTGAAGTTGAATGGTAGCAGCTCCTCTTTTTTCAAACGATTACTCCCGAGGAAATAGGCAAAATTTTACGAAACATAAGAGGAAAAATACAACAGACATTTATCATTTTGTCCACTTTCGTGTTAAAACAACTCAATGCAGAATTAAGCACACCTCTTTCAAGTATTTTTTAATGAATGGTCGAACAGGGAGTTTTTCCGAGATTTATTAAAGACTGCGAAAAAGTATCGCCAATATTTAAAAAGGGGCGATAAAATAAAATGTGAAATTATCGTCCAATAAGTATTCTTGCCAGCCATCTCAAATATATTTGAAGAGGCAATCGCATCCAAGATTGATTTCTTATCTGGAAAAAGCATAATTATTTATCTCGTAACAACATGGATACAGAAAAGGCATTCTACTCAAGCGGGATATTACAAATTATTAAAGACATATTATAATTGCCTATGACTGCCGGATGTATTCCGAATGACATTGCTGGATCTAACTTAAGCATTTGATTCAGTGGTCAGTTTCGATTTTGCATGCGTAAAGTTAGAATATACGGATGAAGGGGGAAACCACTAACTTGCTACTATCTTTACCTCAACGAAAGAGTCCAACTAACATCTTGGAATGGCTCCCAATCAGGTCTAGGAAGCATCAAATATGGAGTTCCTCAAGTTCAATACTTGGGCCCACTCCTGTTCCTGATATTACATTATGATCTTCCGCATAAAAATGGTGGAACCGAAATTTGTTTTTATATGCGGACGACACGTCACTCTTGGTTGCACGCTAGAACCCCTCAAAAACTAAATGAAAAATCAAGAGCAGTTGGAATTGCCTGACGATGGCTGAACTGTAAACAAATTTAAGATTAGCAGTAGAATTGTATCCGGCATTGTACGCCATAAAGAGAATAAAACATACGGCAACGTTGGAAGCCGCAAAAGTTGTCTATTTCTCATATTTCCGTTCCTTCCTGTCTTACGGAGTCATTTTCCGGGAACTGGCGACGGAGGCGCATAAAATCTTCCTACTGCAAAAACGGGCGCTTAGGATTCTTGTGCAACCTAAAAATTAATCAAAGCTGTTAAAACATTCTTCTCAGCCGAAAATATATTACCCTATTGTTATATATTTTGTCCGTCGTCATGCATGTGCACAACAACACCCACCTATACTCCGTAAACGGTGACCTACATACCTATTCCACAAGAGAGAGGAAAGAAATGAGGGTTTCCTACCACCGCCTGACCTGCTCCCAGAAGTCAATAGATTATTAGGGTGCTAAATTATATAATCACTTGCCCATGGATATTAAAATATTGCCATCCATCGACTTCAAAAAGCAAGTAAAGGGAATTCTGATGTAGAGGGAGTGCTACGCGGTTGATGAGTTACTACTGTTCTAGTCGTCTTTTTATGTTTGTTTATCAATCGTAATCTGTGTGTCATATACTTATTTTTTACTTATTTATTTATTGTGGTTTTTTATTTTACATTGTTAGTTATAATTATAAGCAACATATTTATTTTATTGACAACTTTTCTGTAATGGTTTTATTACAAAATAAATGCTACTACTACTACTACTACTACTACTATTAACTGCTATATTTGCGAGTTTATCGATATCGATTTAGTCGTCTGACATATCGATCTAAGATTATTAGCGTTCCGTTAATGCTGTCAGTACTACCAACTTCTTAACTCTAGTTTCCCATTTCCTGATCCTTTTGCGCAATGCTCTCGTATGGAATACGAAATTGGGCAGTTCTATAGTGTGTCGACCGTAGTTAGCTGTTAATCTGTGGTGTTACACCTAATTTAGTTTAGTGGGTTTTCTAGGATTTCGGAGAGTATTTGAATCGGAGTTTGTGATCGGAGTTAGTTTTTGAATATGATTCCTATGCTTATCGAGTTACTTCATACTGTAAATGGCCAACGTATACCTATTCGGGCCCCACGTTGGGCGCTAGAAAATCTGTGACGTTAAAAAGGAATCTAAATGTTTCTCCTAACGACGCTGTCTCCATCGTAGCTAGGAATCTACCTGTTCAAGGTATAGCTTTATAGAAACATTATCTTGGCAAGTTCATCTTATAATTCAGCGTCTGCAATATACTAATTTACTACTGCTTATATTAATGATGCTTTGTTATTAGATACAATGATAGTGATAATAATAATTCTTTATTAACCATTTGACCGTAAAGATATAAGCTTCGCAGAGATGCTATAAAAACAATTCTCGATAAAATAATCTTTCGCAGCTCTTTTAAATTCACACGTTCTTAATGACCTCAAGTCTGATGGTAATTTATTAAATACTTTAGATAAAAATTAAATCTTATGTGCTTTTGACTGAGGCTGAGGATACTAACACGAAAGGTTCTTTAAATATAAGAATTTGACTTTTTTTATACAAAGCAAGGTATACCACTTGTAAGTTCGTGCCGGTCGTTAGATGAAAAACGCTGATGTCTTCTCCATTCAAGAGAAAGTTGTGGTGTTCCTAGAGCTCTTAACTTTGCGTTTTTTTTTTATTTATTCGACACATCCATCATTACGTGTTCCTTTCTTCCTCTCTCTATTTCCCCTTGCGAAGAACCTGGCTTTTAGCGGTTTCACGGGAACGACTAACGTCTTGTTTTCTCTCCTTTCAAGTTCCGTGAGCGCTTCGCACAAAAGTTGAGCCGTGAACGCGATTTTACCACGAACTACCGCTCGAGATGCTTAAAAGGGCCTTAGCACGCTGACGGAAGTCGTACTCGGATGGTAAACAATTCTAAATCGTCTCATTAATTTCTAAAAAAAAAAAACGCCGTCGAAAATAAAAACGGAAAAGGCGAAGATGACGAGAAACCGAGGACGTAGGGAAGCGTGAAGTAGTAATTGTGGGACATTAGGCAAGGAGAAGGAGAACCAGGAATGCAGATGGTTCACGATATTTATGAACGTCAGGCGCAATAAAAATAACTAGTCCTGTGAAATGTCTAAAGTGGTTCCTTTTAAGCGTATCCTTCATAGGCGCCGGATGCTGAAAAAAAAAAACGTTAGCGTCCTCTCTCTAACGACCCAGCAGATATAACATAAATTACCAAGCGATTGTTAAATTGTAATGAAAACTGATAAATCTTGTTTGTGGAGGCTGGGTAGATTATTTTCGCGGTCATGGGTTCTTTTGTGTTCCACTCGATGCGAGACTATTTATTTGTTCTCAGTTAACATTAAACCTTTTGGGTCGTTAGAAGTTCCGAGGAATAGGGAATAATATCGACAGATATCTAAGTTCGGGGAAAAGATATTTCCATCACCATTGTTGTCGCAAATTACGGTTGAAATGCAATCTGATGTATTAAGAGAACCATATTTAATAGGTCTCCTAATACGAAATAAGAAAACCGTCAAGCTAACAACGTCTTAATTCAAGCATTTTGAAATGATTTTAATATTAAAACTAATTTATGATTTTATGTAATCAGCGTAAATCAAGTCATTAAATAAAAATGCTCGTCTTTATGTTAGGAATATTATAGATTTGGTTTAAAAAGACTTCTCTTCTGAAAATGGAAACAAGTGTTTCCACAATAATCGAAGTCATACCCATCATTTATTTTAAACAATGAAAAAAGTGCACAGAAAAACACCAATAACCAGAAAAATCTGTGTTTTTAAAAACAGAAGCACTATATGTTTCATTAATCTTATAGCAATTGTCGTATTCCAATATTCTTATTAACTGGCCCTCCTTCGCCATCCACTTAGAAGTTGTATCTTCCAAAAACACGTCATGTTGTTCTGCTGTTAAGCCGTTAGACGAGGTACTTGTCTTGACAAAAGGAGCTTTTGTGGAGACGGTCCTATAACCTCCAGCTATTAACTTTTTAGTCACTATCGATCCCATTTGGAATCTAAATTCCACTTCTTTTTGTTTGCAATCCAGTTACTGCAATATTCTGGATATCGTTATACATACATAACAGACTGCAGTCTGTGAGAATTGGAAGTTACATCGGGAGTGCCGCAGGGATCCCATCTTGGCCCGCTCCTCTTCCTTATTTATATTAATGATATTGCGTCATATTTTCATTTTTCAAAATTCCTCTTATACGCTGATGACATTAAAATTTTTACTGAAATCACTTCTATTTCTGATCAATTCAATTTAGAGCAGGATTTAATACGATTTCAAGAATATTGCATTATTAACAAACTCTCTTTAAATTTAGATAAATGTAAAATTATTTGCTTTACGAGAAATAAAATTAAATACAATTTTCCTTATTCTTTACATAGCCATTTGCTTTCCGGTAGTTCTGAAATTCGTGATTTGGGGGTACTACTCAACACTAAACTATTATTCGACAAGCATGTTTATTATGTGGTTAATAAAGCATTTAAAAAATTGGGATTTATTATCCGCTTAACAATGTTTTTTCCAAATTATCAACATTTACTACTTTATTATGCCCATGTCCATAGTATTCTTTCATATACGACTGTCGTGTGGAATCCCCAATATAATGTTTATGTTAATGCTATAGAGTTTGTTCAGAAAAAATCGTTAAATTTTTAACATTCCGATTTCATATGCCTGTTATCAGCTATGAAAGAACCTTGCTTGAATTTAATATGCTTCCTACGCAATCATGCTGTACCTACTCGCCGAGATATATTATTTCTGTTTAAGATTTGTAATTACAGAATTTTTTGCGAAGAAATACTTTTTTGTGTTAACTTTAATGTTCCATCTTACACCACTCGTTCTTCTTTGCCATTTAGACCACCTCCATCCATAAATAACGCACATAAAAATTCGCCTATTTTTAGATGTATGTCTTCATTTAACACTGTTTGTCCTTCTGTTGATATTTTCAGTATATCGTTGTTTTCATTCAGAAAATTTTTAAAATCTATTTTAATTAATGCGCAATAATGGTTGGAGTTGTCTGGGAAATTAGTAGTTCTGGATTATTAACTTGTTTTTGTGTATTTTCATAATTAAATGTAATTACATATTAAGCCAGTTGAATGTATATTTTTAAGTTGTTAAATATTTCTGTGTATAGCGGTTCTGGCTTCGTCCCGGTGCTATCCCTAAGAAAGTAAATAAATAAATAAGGCATGAAGAAGATAAAGATAAGATAATTCTTTCATTACCTGCGAATGCAACGTCTAAATGGTTAAAGAGATACACTTTCTTTCTACACTTGCAACCTTCTTCCTGTAAGTATTTTTCTCCATAACCCAGCAGCATGATGAGTTGAAAAACAATAAAAACATAAATTCTGCTATAAGCCGTGTAATGCTAATAACTATTTTGAACGCTCTCTCTTTTGTCAAAATCTATCCATACTTTAGGAATTTTTTACTGTAACTGTCCTATCTCCATAAACATATTTTAGATTCTCAGTTTTTTCTCCTTCCACTAAACAGAACTGCTAGAGTTTCTTTTTTGTGATGCAAGTTTATATTTTACTTACAATATTATTAATGACAAATCAGAGATTCAGACAAAGTAGAATTTTGTTAGAATCAGATATTTGTCGCTTTGTTTTACAAATCTTTCAAAGGTTAACCCATCTTAGCTGGTTTAGCTCCATTCGAGAATATTACTGAAAATTGCTTGTACATCACTTAGTTTATATTAACTTTACGCCCAGTGGCTTCCCCGTAATTATAATTACCTTTCCTCTGGTTACTTTTATAGCCGTCATTTACTTACTCAAGAACTTGTAGGGATCATACTTAATCGATATTTTGAAGTTGTCTAACATGTGTAGTAGTGTTAGGTAGTACATATTTTGCGATGTAAAGCGGATTTTGTAGATTTTTTTCCTTCACTACTTTCAATTCATCGTACAAAATCGCTTTAGGTTTGCGCAAATCATCCATATATTTGAATCTAAGTACTTATTAAGTTCTCCTTCCACCTTATACATACATCGCAACAGTAAATAACTCTTAAAAGATTCTGCACAAAATTTTGCTGTTCTGAGCTAGGGCGACATAATTTTGCCTTTTTGCACGATTTCTTTTGAACTATTTAAGTTTAAGCACATACTTTTAGTATTTTTTGGCTTGTCACCAATTCGTCATCTTCCAAGCATCATAAATTTTAGTATTGTTGACATATTAGTAAATTTGATGATTAAAAAGACAATCTGGAAACTGGTCCCTGTGGAACTCCCCGACACATGATGAACGCGACAGAAACTCATGTCCTCTAGAATATTTACCAGTTAAATTCATCAGGGGGTGCAAAAATTCATATTTTGGATAAATTCATCTCATCAAATAAACTGTCGTTGAAAACTGTGTCTTCATCACTTAATTAAAAATAAGATAGAGAACTGTGACAATAGCCATTGCATTTTTCATATATAATAATAGTAACCTTTATTGCCCAACAGAATTAACCACTAGTAGGACAATATAAAACAGAGAGTGCGTAAGATTATTATTATTAATGATAAGCTTGCTTTTATGTTTATATTTGTTTGACTAACGTGTAATTTATACGTGTACTTGCTATTTAAAATTTATTTCTGCTATTATATGTTATATTATTCTATACTTTATTATTTCATTTCTTTATATTGATATGTTCTACGCACTACTGCAACACTAAATAAATAAGCTATCTAGCTATCACATCAAGGAAAGGTCATTGTATGTACAATATCGAATTTTTGTTTATAACTTCAAATAAAAACACGAAAGGTAATTTTCTTTTTACCAATAAATAATCTTGAAAAAAAAAAATATCAGGAATGCCACATTCATTTTTATTTATATCAGATACTTACCAAATTAACATATAAAAGCTTTAAATTCAACATTGCTGTATACCAACTAAATACCTTTGTAAATCCACATTGATTGTACGTAATCAGATTTTGTGCATTAAGGGGCTAGTTCGATTGTAATACTTACAGATGACTAGCGCACGTTTCAACATGGTCGAATACGAACGAGTTTCAATACAGACACTGACAATATGTGTTATGCAATAGATAATATCATTATAAGCACATAGAAGATTATATAGAAAGCATATTTGACCACGATTGACATACAGAGCAGAGGTAAGTTTCATGATTTAAAACCCCTCTGCCCCTGGATACGGTCGAATTTCCAGAATGGGCTGAGTGAAGCGCAGGGATAGGTGGATCGATCTTTGGTTGGGCATTGATAGATGGCACTGTGTTCAACTAGATGGACGTGTAACTGATGTATGGGTAAGTAACTCGAGGCCCTATTTACGATCGCTAGCCGATTTTCTCTAATACACTCTGATATCTACGGTGGTGGGTTATGAATGATTCTCGTGGGGATCAAGACTGATGGTGCCCTTCCTCTTATTCGCATCCGTGCCCGTTTCTGTTGGTCATATGTCAACTGTTAACAGTGCACCGGCTTATGCACGTATGCATGTATTACCGAAGAGCGTACTGGTTTATGCGGGTACACGAAATGCATAGAGCTGTATAAAGACGGTGAGGTTGAGTGGACGGATGGAAGTGAATGATCACCTGAGCGGTAACCGAAACCCGTTCCGCTTCGATCGGTAATTACCGAAACAGATGTTTCGCTTTGAATGTGTAATTGACACAATTGTATGTTAACATGTACGGAAAATTTGAATGCCCCAGGTTAAGTTCGCTTAATAATCACCAGGTCCTAAACCATATTTACATTTGCATCTGTAGCAATTAATTCATAATGATTTAGTAACTACAAACTGCAATTCCGATTTAAATGGGCACCAATTTAAATTCGTCAATTAATACCATATAAAGTGGTTAAATTTAATAAAAAATTTAAACACTTTTAGAATTATTACACCCAAACTATTATGCTTTATTTGGTTCGAGGTTGCACGCTTAATTTAACTTAATGAAATTAAGTTAATACAAATAAAGCGGAATGATAGGGATGATAGAGTATCATCTTCTTGAAGTGCATAGCATTTTCAACCAAATTCATTTAATCCAAAAATATTCTAAAGTCTTTCTAAAGGGAAAATTTCTATTTCTTTGAATGAAATTAGGTGACTTTTTAAGCATATTAGAAGATTATTTTAAAGAGATAACTTTTTACTGTAAAATTTTGAATTTACTTTTAAATTCAAACATAATGCTACTATACAATTATTGCAATGAACTTTTTTTGTGTTTCAATTTAGATCTAAGGAAGCATACAGTTTATAGAATTAATCAAATCCTGCGTTTACGGATAACGTACTTGAAAACCCTTGAGCTCTAACTTGCATTATGATCACCACCTCTTATCAGTGTAAATAAATATGTGCTTCGTTATGTAATATGCAAGTATGTTGTAGTAGATTGAGTTCCAAAATTTTGCAAAATTGAAAAATCCTTTATAAACAAAAGTTAGATACGCATTCCTATCTTTCTGAATACGATTAATTAAAAAAAAAATCTTAGCATGGATGATAAACTTCTGCGCAATACTTGAAAAAGGAGAGGTCTCGTCGTGAATAGGATTTGCTATCAGTAATATTTATAGTATCTACCCTTATTTGGAAATCAGTCTAGGGGGTAAAACTAAAATCTTGTTTTGTAAATCGTTTTAAAAACAAAAATAGTACATTTGCAATAAAAGTAAACTGTTTTACGTGTAAAACGATCATTGTCACTTGTGTTGGTATATCGTCAGCATATAGGGCGGTTTAATTTTCTTTAAAGTTTGCCGTAAGATCATTTAGGTAAATGATAAACAGCAATGGCCCAAGTGTCGCTCCTTGAGGAACCCCATACTTGGTGCCTATAAGATCAGATCGCAGGTTGTTTCATTCGGTAAGTTGTGTTCTAGTATTAAGGTATGATTTTATAAGCAGCAGAGGTGTTTCTCTTTCACCGCAGAACTCCAACTTGTTTTGTCTTGTCAAATGACTTTGACTAACAACAAGAGGATAGATATATCATTTGTTCGTTGAATAAGCCATTTACGTTGTTGCTGAAATAACGTATACGTGTTTAAAAAGGGATAAACACTTTTTTTTGTGTGTATAGTTAATAGCGAATTTATCATTTCACTGTAAAGTGAGAACTGAATTGGTGTGCATGTGTTGGTATTTGCTTCGTACAAATTTTTATTTATTATAGGGGGTAGCAGGGGAAGCAATTGCTTACTTCTGTCGATATATTAATGATACCGGAAATAACAAGAAGCATACCTCCATCTTAGCAGTAAAGACTTAAAAACCTAAACTACACAGGAACTGAGAGAATTTAGCAGAAAAAATAATATCTCAAGCAAATTTCCGATCAAATAACTTGCGTATTTTTAAGCTCAAAAGTCACGCTAATGAAGTTGATGTCAATAACGTCGTTATTAATACATATAAGGAAAAACTCTACTTGGAAATCTGATCTTATGATATTGATATTGCTCGTAGACATAAATCTAAGGTAAATCACAACCAGTTATTTGATTTTCGAGCTATAGCAAAAGAAGGAAAATATCTAGTAACTAGAAGAAGCTGAAAGGAAGTAAATTCATCATTAAGGAAACGCAAACATGTTTGAGGAGATTAAAAAAGTATGAAAATAATAAAATCCACTTTCATTTTAGTTCTGCTTTTCTTTGACACAGGTAGAATCCCAAATTAGTTTTTGAAGATACTGTATCAATTTCGACAAGCAAAAGAAGTAGGAGCTTGGGATTTGAAAGGCACTTTGAACTCGTGGTTCAGTTGCGAGAAATTTCAAGGAAAGCTTTAATCAATTAATGGTCATATGATTTCTTTGTCTTGTCGATCATTTCCACGGAGATGTATGCTAAAGGTAATGACAGAAAAAGGAAAAGAGTACAAGTTTGAACAGCTTGGAGAGGATTGAAAACACAGATATGTAGAACAGCCATTAGACCAATATTATTTTTGGATACGAGGTGTAGACCCCGAGAAAAGAAGACGCGCAAAGAATGGAGATATGGGAGGAGTCCTGAGGAAAATCTTTTGTGGAAAAGTTAAGGACGTCACATGGAAAAGAAGAACAAATAAAGAGTTATATGAGTTTTTCAAGGAACTAGGGATTGTGGGAGTAGCAAAGCACAGCGCTTGAAGTGGATGTGGCACATAATAAGAATGATCGACCATTGAATCCCAAAGAAAGTAATGATGCGGATGTTTAGGAGGAAGAATAATAATTGGCGGACTAAGGCAAAGATAGAAGAAAGAGATAGAAGGAGATATGCGAAGGAACTAGAAAGATAGAGAGAAGAGACGGGACTATGGAAGAAGATTGTGGAGCTTGTGTTTGCTTTACCTTTTATGTAATCGCGTTTTGCGGATCTACGTATCTGCATAAAGCGGTGTCACGCCTTTCTTAGGAAATCGGTCCCATAACGCAAAAACCCCAATTTCCCTTCAAACTCTGACTTACCGTAAACCTCGCTTATGGTGACGGTAATAGCTGCAGTGAAGACAGTGTCGTTCGAAGATATAGTAAAGCTTGGCGATGGTCTGCAGTAGTGTGAACTACGTACAGGCCCAAGATGTAACGAGTGTTAGCAATGTATTCGCAATTGGAATTAAGGCGAATATCTCCCTAAATATAAGGTGGTCCTCAGTCATTTGATGTTCCAAATTCCAAAAAAAGAAAAATATGTAGGCACCGGTGGAAATGGGTGTTGCACGTGGGTACGCCAACAGTCACGTCTTCTTAGTTGTAGAATTCGACTGAGAGGCGTATACAAGATCGTAAAATTGTACGTATTCCGACAGAGCAACCTAAGAATCGAGATCCAAAAACAGAAAAATGTGAAAAGATAAAATGGCATGCTTACCGTTGCGAGTCCCGCCAAAAATCCTTTGTACGAAAACATATAACGTCGAAAATGCGTTAAAAACGTAAAATCCTACTCACAGCAGATGTGCCAAATACCAAGTTCCAAACTAACGCTATTTCAAAACCCAAAAGTTGCACATAAAACGTTAACGACAACACTTATTGGAGATCAGCAACGATTCTCACGCGATAGAATGTCGATCCCTCTGGAAAATTCTAACTGAATCGCTTGATAGAAAGAGAGAGTACTATCCCGTTGGACGGGCAGTAACCTACCGAGAACAAACGTTATAATTCGAGAATTCACCAACAGATGACGCGACTAGTACCACTACTGAGAAAAATAATTCAATTATTACGAATAAATATCCTAGTTGAAAAATGAAATGTAACAGCGGAATAAAAATTTAATTGTGAGGGTTCTTCGAGCGAATTTCAACAAACTACCGGTTTACATTTTCCTACATAATAAAGATATAACCTCGTTGCTAAATTTGCACCATCCTCACCGGAAATTCCGAACAGACAAAGCTCGTCGCTTTATCTCACAGATTGATTTTGTTTACTTTGGCGATTTAATCTAACCTCCAACATCCATTATGTCTACCACATTCTGTGTGCGGTCTCGATTGATTCTCCTCTTTGTGAAAACCGCGTGCGTCTGTGGCGACGTCGTCCGTATAATTTTAACGTGAAATGTTTCATCTACGCCCGTCTATTGTGAATACTGTCGTTCTCAATTCTACATATATAAAGTGGAACGAGTAAAAGAAAGAAGCAGATGTGATCAGCAGAAAGCGGAATATTCGAAGATCCTCGCAAATCATCTCCGCCTCATGCTTTAATAAAACCGTGACTTTATGCACCTCTTCGCGTTTATTCGGCTCGTTCCAATTCGCTCTACGAGTATAGCGACGTGACGGCTGCCGTCCGGAGCCGTTCTGTCGACGTTATTGACACGTACCCGTGCATCCAATGGACTAGGCCGGGCGGAGGAACCCAGTTTCTGACGGGTGACAATTCAGAGAAAAGAAGAAAAAAAAAATATTGCAAATGCACAAATATATTCATAGAATTCTTCCGATCTTCGAGGTATTACTGTGGCCATAGATTAGGCGCGACACCGCTGGGGATGTGGTAGCACGGGGAAGAAAGAATAGAGACGAAATAAAGCGAACAAAAATGGGAAAAAGCGTCCGAGGTACTGAAAGGTATTGCGCTTTTTGTCATACGATAAAACGGGATCGCAATATATGAGAATGGCTATGCCAGACAGGAAAAGAATAGAGTGGAATATACCTTCACGGCCGCTGCTGAATGAAATCCGAATTGCGAACGATGTTCAACGCTGGGGATAACTTCGGAAGCCCTTAGAATAAACCGAGCAGCTTGCATTCGACATTAGGTCAAATGAACGATTGACCTTTCTTTCTTACCCAAGAGGGGAAATTACTTGCTCTAAAATGCTCTTGCAAAATTCTCCACAATAATTTTAAATACAAGAGAAGCCAGTAAAAAATTCAGAATAAATATCAGAGCTGTGTGGTACACGTTTGACAGCACACAACGTTTTTTAAATAATTTGAATTTACTTCAAGTTATTTACTTAATAATTTATAACAATGCCACCTGATGCTGTCTGTAAAGGGTGAAGAAAACAGTGTCATAATTTTTTTGAGAAGTTCTAGATTCAGTAAATTGATTAAATCGATAGTAATGAAAGCCGTTAATAAAGAAAATTCACCCATGATAGGATAAATCAATTGGAATCAAAAATAGAATCTTTAATGAGCTTGAAACCTTCAAGAAATAAAGAAAATTTTGAAACTGTTAATGACGATGGCAGTAATAAATTAAACATAAAAAAGATTCTCGAATCCTAAAAAACGAAACATTCCTACTATGTTGCTGTAAAAAGGCAGCCAGTACAAAAAAACTAAATCAAATAAAAATACCGAAAGAAATTTAAGAAATATACATGTATTACCTTATATGATGTAACAAAAGCTTCTGATTGCGTAAATCATGAAATTCTACTTAAAAAATTAAAAATTATCACTTCTCTGCACCTTCTTACAACTACTTAAATGTTTTGAAATAGACAGATCTGAATTCGTAAAATACAATAATCTCTTCCAATATTCAAATATCGAGCATGGTGTACCATAAGGATTCGTTCTTGAACCAGGTTTGTTTTTAATTTACATCAATTGCCTAGAGCATTCCCAGTGAGAACAAGTTGGTTACATTTACGTGAATTTAACGTTGTATTGGTTGAAACAACGTTAATGGTTTAATTAACACGTTTATTATATAACAATTTTTAACTTACATTGAAGAAACGTTATATTAACTAAGAAATGTAACGGATAGTTTAATTTAACTAAAATAACATGTTATAGTTGCATCGTTTATTTTAAGTTATAAAACAACGTTACAATATGAGAAATTATTAACTGAAATGTAATGCATAGTTTAAATATAACTAAAATAAAACGTTATGTTTCACTGCTTATTTTACGTTAAAAAACAACGTTGAAATATGAAAAATTATTAACTGAATGTAACGCATAGTTTAATATAACTAAAATAAACGTTTTAGTACACGTTTACTCTACGTGAAAGACAACGTTGAAAAATAAGAAAATTAGTGGTGAAATGTAACGCATAGTTTAGTATAACTAAAATAAGACGTAGTTTCACCGTTTACTCGTTGAAAGACGTTTGAAAGACAACGTTGAAAATGAAAATTATTAATTGAAACGTATTACGCATAAGAAAAGTCAGGTAAGTGTGTAGTACAAATTGCATAGTACGAAGAAAATGTAACACTGTTCCATAATAGGCCATTTTGATAAATTTTACACATAGAAGTACGTAATATATGCTCAGTTGAAAGTCTGCAATAGATACACCTTTTATAATGATCAACGGTTTACTAGAAAAAAAAGAATTTTTAAACACTGTCAATACTACACACTTACAGCAAAATGGGGCAAGTGTGTAATCGTTCCGCATTTATATATTATAGCATTACCCTTTAGTTTCGGCAAGTGTGTAATACTAAACTGATGCCTGTTTAATAGGTATGATATATTCACAAGATATTCAAGTTATTACACGTTAGGAGTGCGACTTTTGTTTGGGAAACTAAGTATGAGTTAGTACATTAGTATATAACAAGAGGACGTCCGATTTCAATTTTAAAATAAATATAGCCAAACTACACACTTGCCCGGTTACACACTTACCTGACTTTACCTTAGGTCAAGCACAACTAAATAAACGTAGTTTCACCATCTAGGTACTCTACGTTAAAAAGCAACGTTGAAATATGAAAACTATTAACTGCAATCCAACGCATAAGTATAATATAGTTAAAATAAATGGTGATAAATTGTTTCTTTTAAGATAAGATGTGCTTTTGCATGAATGAATGCAAAATGTATTAACAATAGGTAACACAATTATTGTATTAAAACTGCACTACTGAGAATGTATCATCCCTCCCCATTTAAATAAACTCTTCCACCCTGTTGCGCATCTGCAACGTGCACGGGCACTGCAGTCACATGTTTACTACGCTAGTCGAATGTTAGAACTTTTCTTTATCTTTATAACAAAGTTGTATATTAATATGTGATACGCAACAATCAGTGTATTTAACTAAACGGTGAGTAGCTAAGTACCCATCAATTAAGTCTATCCAGGTTATATTTGTATATACGATGCACATTGCACGTATAATTATGTATATGCATATACAATTGGCAAAACAGCATGTAGCCATCTTAAAATAAGAACACTAATGTCAGAAATTAACTATATTCTAAAATTTGTTCTTGAGGAACCTGGTTTTTAGTATACACCACTTCTTACTTTATTTTCAAAATTATAGGTTAGCGAATGCTGATGTTCTAAATCTGGATTCTTGTGTAAAAGAAATTATTCTAATACTGTTACATGACGTCGTTGCAGTGAAGCATAACTGGAAGGGAAAGGAACACTTAGTTTTCACAAAACGGGAACAGAGATAATACGGAAACTATAGTACAATATATAGTGAGTATTTAAATACTTTCATTCGTTTGTAATACAAGATATCTAGGAACCAATCAAAGTAAACATTAACTTATATATATATATCCCTAAAATTACAGCCTGTAGTCCTGGTGTTACTATATACCTATTGTTTGAGTCTTCCATTTAAAGTTACAATTAAACAATACATAGATACAGCAGAAAGTGCAGTGAAGGACTGGTTGAAATATACAAAGCCCCATGGACTGTTTGGGTAGAAGACCTGGATGTGCAGAAAAAGGGAAATGTATATATCTATAAATGAAATGACCTCGTTACTTCTTAGTTTTGGTAAAGATTCTATTCTCTTTTTATTATTATTATTGTTATTATTGATTGTATTATATTTATAGGTAATACATTTTAGTTTTTCTGAAGAAGCATTATGTTTCATTGAAGAGCTTATTCTGAGTTCAATATGATGTTGAATCATTGAATGATTTATTAAAATAAAATTTATTTAGTATTGGACATTATGACTTTAATCTATAACCAATTTTCGTTATCACTACATAAAACGGCACTGTAAATATAAAGTAACATATATGTCACATCTGGGAACTTGGTAAGTGTTGTACAGTTTCATTCTTAGAGCGCATGAATGCAACGAAGCTGATAATTCACCTATAATTTATAACGCTGTTGATTTTCATACATTGGCACCTCACTAAATTAGCAGATGTGACGTTACTACTACGTGGTTATAAAGTTTGATATAGAAATTTTATTAACCCTTCGTCAGTGTGGTGAGTATGCCATACCCCAGTTGTTTGCCTAAATACTGGGGTAGGCATACTCTACACACTAACGAAGGGTAACGTTGAGGTTACGTTACCTGTAACCGATTTTTTTCGTTTTACATAGATGTTTTATGAATGTTAAACTCCATTACCAATAAACGTTTGTTTTGAACGATAATATCACGTAGCACTATAACGTACTTTTTACGTTAAAAACGTTAAAATCACCTTGTGCTAAACGTTTCTATTTAACGATATTTTCTATTAAAAATTAAACGTTAAATAATTAGCATATTGACGTGAAATAACGCTTAATAAGTAACTTTTTGTCAACGTATTTTGTCGGGACATAGATATGTCGCTGCGACGTTGTTTATAAACGTTACGAAACGTTCGGTTACCGTTAAGAACAACGTTTTCTTAACGTTTATGTTCTTATTGGGTTGTGATATAAACACCGATTTTTTTCTATTTGCTGATGATGCCACAGGTATTAACTCGGACTCCTCAGAAAGTGGGTCTCAGTGCGAGTACGAAAACATGATACTGCATAAATAATTGGTCTTTAACCAATAAAATTTGCATGAATTCAACTAAACTGCAGATGCAGATACTGTCACTGGAACCAACTAGGAATCATCTGATTAAACCTGTAAGGCTACTCGATGGGTTGTTAACTTGAGAAAATCATATCGATGATCTGTGTACAAGACTCTCACGCAAAATCTTCTTGATTAGAACTTTAAAAAATAAACTATTGCTGAATTATTTAATAACGGTATATTTAGCATTTTTTTATTCAATTATGAGCTATGCCATTTTAGTTTTGGGTCATTTCAGTCATTTATTCAAAGCATTTAATGTATCAGATTGGTTATGAATTTGAAGAATAGGGCTGATTGCAAGGAAACTTTTATTAATCTTAAAGGTTTAACTACACCATGCGTATATATCTTGGAATGTGTGAAAATTTGGATACCTACACTCTTAATAGTGATTTCCGTAATCACCCTACTAGATTCAACGAAAATATTAGATTACGTCAATTAAGACTGAAAAAAAGTCAAAATAGCGTCAATTGTTTTGCCATCAATTTTTTTGAGTATCATACCTTGCTCCATCAAAATTACATTAATGTCTTTTAAAAATGTTATGAGATAATACTTAATTTTGAAACGCTTCTATTCAGTTGAAGAATTTTTGAATAATAATTTTAGCGATATGATTTAAATTAATTTAAATCCATTTTTGTACATACTAATATTTCTATCATTTCTTTCTTTTTTGCTGTGACGTATGTAAACACTTTATATATTAATAGCATTAATAAAGTATATTATTATTGTTATTATTATTATATTATTATTATTATTATTTCCCAGCGAAAATGCGCACAAAGCATTCATTGTCCCTAAAAAGATTGATTTATTTCGATTAGTAGAACAATAAAATCGCGGCCAGTACAATAAAGGGAATGTTGATATGCTGCACACATGTGCAAACGTTTGAAATCAACGGATCCGTACAAAACTGCAAAGTCAACATTACTATTGTTGGTTTTTTGATTCCAATCAATATGTAACCTATTTGTGAAATTGCTACACATCAAACTGATTACATAAACAGTATGTAACTGACAAGTTAATTTAGGAGATAAAGTTGAAACTACATTCTGTTCTTTTGTAAATGATCATTCAATTCGGGAATACAAATTTTATGGCATATATGCCTGCAGCAGGAGGGAAATGGCTCTATTTAGAATACTATTTTGTATCGGTATAACGTTTCACAGGTACCTTTTGATGTTCAAATTCAATCAAGGTTTTAAACTAGAGGAGAGAGAAGCGAAATTCATCCAAAAATGCTCTTTTAGTTACTTTTTATTAAAAAGATTTGAGCATCGGGAAGTACATTTTTCTGTAGGTATTAAAGATAGGTGCGCACAATTCCTAGTACTGTGTGCGAAGTCAGGATATCAAGTCATGTTACATAAATACCTATTTAACTAAACCAAAGCCGCACACGTACATTTCTTTTTCCTTTAAGTATTGGCACATTGTTCGTAAGACCACCTAAAGCACTCCATATATTTTATCCAATATCTCCATTGCGTGTCCATTTAATATAAATTATTACCATGTTATTTTCGTTAACATTTTTTTAGAAATACTTTTGTTATTTTAAGCCATACTAAAGAAAACTCGTAGGTACCTATAAAAATACAATTTATGTACCTACCTGTATTTCTATCTTGTTAATTTAGTGTAAATGTAAATCTAATTCTCATTTGGCTACTCATTTTCAACATAATGGTGGATACTGTTCTTCAAACCACTTTTTTGTATTTCTGACAATTTGCTTTTGTTAGTAATATTCCCTCAATTTAATTTCTACAAGTTGACATATTAGCAGATACACACTCCACTGGAAGATGGTTGTTAAGGTTAAAGTTTGGTGAGGATAGCTGTAGAACTATAAAATTTGTCACTTTCTCTTCCAGCTTTGTGTGAGACAGTACAAGTAACAGTTGGTCGACTCTGGTGTATTGATATTACTACACCCCATAATTTCCATTTGAGCTTCTGCTTTATCAATCAATTTCGTTTACAATATTTTGTAACTCTTATTTTATTTCACTATTTTTTTATTTTGCAATTCCACTTTATTTTACCCAGAATTTTATTTTATTTCACAATTACGTACATTCTGTATCGTGTCTAGGGATGATTTCCAATAATATGATTTACGCAAAGTCACCGTTGCAAGTCAATATTGAATTCGATTTGGAGACTCCTTTGTCCTTAGACTCTGATCTGATCAATGAAAGCATATTCCCGTTAATTAGTATTTGAATTAAAACCACGGAGAAGCTTATCGCTTTTGAGGGTTATTATTGTGACTGATTTGTAAGCAAGAGCGATTATCAGTTAATGTTCAGAAACACAAGTTGTCACATGTCAAGAGGCGAAATACCCTGGAAGTATGCTTTGACTATTGCAAAGACTTACATGGAATCCACATGCCCAGAAACAGAACCAACTGTGGAAGGAGGCTGTGTGGAAGGAATTGGGGTTTTAGCCCCAACTTGACTCCATGATTACACACAAGGGTAATTAGATCCATGACAAATGGCATACCCACAGATCGACCCCACCATTGCAATGGAAGTAATTCCAAACCTACCACTGCTACATATTTACATGCAAGGAATTGCCAGACTTATAGCACATAGACCTGTGCATTGTCAGCCACCGATAATTAATCGCACGACGCTGACTATCAAAAACCAGAATACCAGATAAGAAGAAGAACTGGGAGACACTCCAGTTAAAGCCGAATCAACTGGGTACACAGACGGATCGTAACCAGGCTAAAGTTGCTTGCAATTCACCATATTGTCAGAGAAAATAGAAAAGATGGATCGAGTCAGGTAAAGCGTCGCTATCTTCTCTCACAGTAGTCACACTTAGAGGCGATTAGTTCCGTAAGTGAGGGCTTTAAGCGTAGGATTGCGTAAGCGCCCTAAATGAGGTGGGCATCCAAAGGGAGTTAACATTGGTCTGGATTCCTAGCCACTCGGACCTGAGGGGAAATGAGGCGGCGGACGAGCTGACCAGGCGAGGTTCGTTAAAGTCATTCATTTGACCTTGCACTATCAAATCGCAAATTAAAAAAAAAAAAACTCATTAATGATTGGATACATAGCCAGTCCAGAGAGTGGTGGAAAAAACACAGGAACAGAGATAAGCAAAGAGTTTCTAAAGAACAGAGACTTGAATTTACTATGGATCTACTGAGTAAAGATAGGAAGACTGTCAAAATGATAGTAGGTGTGCTGACTGGTTACTGTAGACTAAATAGGCATATTGCCAGCTTAGTAGATGACGCTACTTGCAGATTTTGCCAAGGGAAGGAAGAAACACCAGCTCATATGCTGTGCCCATGTGAGGGCCTTGTGTAAACAAGGTTTCTAGTAATGGGTGCGGAGAACCCCACAACTAGCAGCTACACTACTACTCTTAAAGTTGATAGGCTTAATTAAGAGGGTAAAATTAGAAAGCGTCTTCTAGGAGAAAAGATATCATAATAGATCTAAAAAGACCGCAGTGAAAGTGGTTCGTGGGCCACCCCAATCCTAATCTAATCTAATCCAACTGCCATTTTCTGATAATTGCGGGGGAACTAGAGAGTGTCAGCGTTAATAGGAATATGCATTGGTATTTGATGTGATATGGTTTAACTTAGGAAGTTTGAAACATCTCGTGAATATGTACATCCCCGCAGCTTTACTTGTGGCAAGTATACCTCACCAATTTAAATGAAACTTTGTGGATATATAAATTGATGAAGTATAAGGATAACTCTGTTACCATAAGACGTATTTACATTCGGCAGAATTTCTACAAGGACACTGGAAAATGCGTTTCTAATCCTAATCTGCATATCACTTGCAGTTGTTGGAGGCTATCGGTAAACAAACTACTTGACATATCCCCACAGAAGCAAATCAAACTTGGTCAAATGACCTTGCTGGCCATTTAACCGGACCAGCTTTTCCAATCCATCTATCAAAATAGTATTCATTTAAATAATTAATTACATTTTGCACTGAATGAGCTGATGCTCCATCATGTTGGAACATACTTATTCTGGATGTATATGATCCAACACTCGTAAATTCATTGCCAAGAAAGTGCAAATAACGCGCTCCTGTAATATTACCATAAAAAAGTGTGTCCCTAAAAGTCCGTTGCCAATAATGCCTCCCCATACGGGAGGATCAACCACCGGTGCGGATGACCTACTGTCCTGATAGCATGCGGATTAACTATGTCACAATAATAAAAATCATTACGGTTAACGTAATAATTCTTGTGGAAAGTAGCTTAATTGGTAAATAAATTTTTATTGAAGAACCCTACTTCTCGCTGTTTTCTACGCCCACTGACAAAACATCAATTGAAATCACGTAGATCTAAGTCTTTACCAATTAACACTGGTAAGGATGAAATGTATTTGAAAATGAAAATTTAAAATGCGGCATACTGACGTCAATGAAATCTCTGTTGTGCCTAGGATAGCCCGCCTAGAAATATTAGGGGATTCAACAACATTGCCTTCTAGTAAAAAATAGTTTCTCCAGTGATTCCAGTTTTTATCTATCCGTCTTTTTTATAATCTACCTTTCCAGTTCTTTCAGTCTCTCTTTGAGTCTTTTAAAAGAGAGGGTTTTCCTTTCCGTGTTTGACATTTTTGACTGTACATTTGTGAAAACAAGAAAACAGTTTCTGTCACATTCTGCTAGCACATACACCATATTAATTATTTTTTCTTTCGAAAACTTTATTTATTACAAATAACCTTATTACTTACCTGAACACGGTTGAACGTCAAAAAACGATTGTGGATTTTATTGTCATTGTAGGTCTCGCCTACTATGATTACAAAATATGACTGCACCAATAAAAATTAATCGAAAACTGTAATAGCTCGAAAGTAGAAGAGACAGACGTAAGGTAAGCCTAACAAAAATCAAAGCACTTGTTAATAGGAATTCATTGATGTAAACATATACAGGGTGTTCTAATAAAAAAATAAGATACACCCATTTGAAGATGACTAAGTTTGCACTTTGTTGGCGAACACCCAGTATATTACAATACAACTGTAAACATACCTGCAGGTATAAGTAGATCCTACTAGGGTATTTCAAAATTTGATTCACTTATTCTTAGTGGTAATTAAATTGCAACTGCTTTTCTCAAACAGTGCAAGCGACATAATTTCTGGAAAATCAAAGATATCTTGGAAATTAATGATTTTAGTATTAAAGCATGTTATATGTTATTTTTTTATAATTAACTGGCGCTTTCAAAAATGTAATAATATTGAGGGTATTGTATTTAAAAAAAAGTTGAAAGCTGTACCGAGCTTACGAAACGCCCTATATAACTCTTGATAATTTTATGTTGTATAAAAGTCATAGTCCTACAATAAAGCATAAAAGCTTTTTTCCCTACGTGTTACTGTTTAAGAGTTATAGAGGAATTCCTTGCTGGTGAAACAGCTTGTATATCAAACATGCTATAAGAACAGTTAAATATTTATGTTAACTATTTTTTTATATGGCCTATGGTTTTTGGAGATTTTAAAGCAAATAGCGAAGGGTCGTGTTGCCGATAGGACGCCACTACCCCCCAAAACCCGCGATTTAGCAGCTAAGAAAGTTACCGATGTTCTTATATCAAATCAGTCTATAAACCCACCAAGTTTCCTTTAATTCGACGAGGAACGCTTACTTGTGTTCCCTTCTTAGTTTCACTTTTCCTCATTCCGTATGCAGAATACTAATAAAACAAGAAAAACTATAAATTGCAATTTACATGCAAATAGGTAAGTCCGGGAATGGTATTTGCTTCTAGGGAGAAGGAACTTATTGTTAGAACTATTTAGGCTGTTCAGCTTTTGAAATTACAGTCCTTGTGAGATACCTGAAGAGTAACGCAAAGGTAACAGGAATTTAGTTAAGGATAGGAATTTGGACGATTTCTATTAGTACGGTAGCGTGTAGGATATTTTGAAGAGATGAGCGTAGCAGGAAGTGTGGCACCGTTCTTAGTTTGTAGTTTCAAAGTCAAACAAACAAGGAAGAATAACATTGCTCTAAGTAAAGTCGTATTCATTTAACTCTACGTGCGCATAAAGGAGCTTGTCCTTCTATTAGTTCCGTAGACTTCCATTTTACTTTGAACAATTGATGATTATAATAGAGCGGTAATAATTGAATTCATTGTAATTATACGGTATCTAAATTAATATAATTATGTGTACACAAGAAAAAAAAAACAACGACAAAAGAAAAATTACAACCACAGAATTTGCAAAAGCAATCCCGTTAAAACCTGTAGTTATTTGCCCTGGAGAAGTGACCCTCTCTCCGCCTTCCTTTCTTTTTATCCCTTAAGAGCCTGTTTAAGGATGGAAGGGGTTAATTATCGAGTAATTTATGGCAATTAAAAAACTTCGCCCCTTCAAAATAAATTCAAACCCGAAACGACTGCGCTCAATTATTTAAATTTACACTCCTTAGAACGGCTTAATAAGTTCCCTCTCAGCGTGAATGCTGCGGGCAATAAGGCTGCTCACGACAACATGGCGGTTTGATAATAAATTTCAATTTTTGACACCCTCGCGAAATGAACAATAAATTCTCGTCGTTTTGCTTATGTAGGAAGATGTAGACATAACGTTTAACTTGAATACAAGGAAATCATTATCGCTGCTGGAAGCTTTACACACGATGTAAGGCCCAACAAAAAAAAAAAGTAGTATAGACATATAAGTATTATATTTTGTTAACCCATACAGTTCCTAGAATACACAACATTTTTTTTAGTTACATATACTTGTATCTAATTGGAATAGATAAAATACTATAAAAATGGTTATAGGATGACAAATTGCAAATTAATAGTGCAAAATCAGAATTAATATTGTTTAAAGCAAAAAACCAAAATTATCCTACTCACAACAAGTTAATATTAAATTATAACTCCTACCCTATTAGGGATACTTGAGACTTGTAGTGGGCGATCACTTTAATGGAAAAGACTTATTGATGTATTTGCTAATAAACTTAACAGTCTGTTTTGGCATACGACAATTGCCAGATCTATTTGACCCCACCCACCCTTCGAGAAATATATTAGTATTATTGCTGTTATGCTCGCTTAAAATATGGAATTATGCTGTGGTGGTGGGTTAGCAGTAATACTTTTCGAATATTTGTAACTCAAAAAAAAATGTTACGTACCCTATGTAAACTAAATTTTAACCAGTCATGTAGGAATCTTAAAAAATGAAAAACAAAAAGAATTTGCATGGAATCTATATCTCCGAACCAGTAATTAAAAATAAACATCTGTTTGATTAAATTTAATTATTACATAATTACCACACTAAAAACAAAAACGATTACTTCTATCCTAAAACTAGACTAACTTTAACCCAAATAAATAATCTAAACTATACTGGCTTAAAAGTATTTTTAAGTTTTTATATTAATAAACGGAATCACAATATTTAGTATTCAGTTATGCGTGAAGATGAGAGTGATGAGAATTGTAATTTGTAATTACGTATTAAGTAGAATTGTTAAGTTTTGTCTAAAGAGCAGTAATGAGACCACCATCATTATGATATAACAAAGACATCCAAGAAAGGAAACTGATGAATTTTAGTCTCATCTTATGACATGCTCAGTAAATTAAGAATATTATAAATAAATTATCCTAAGAGCAAAAATATTTGTTTAGATGACATCAAATACGATTTTCTTTTCCACAAAGTCGGTACGGTTACAAAGTAGTAGTAGATTTACGTCAAAATTGTATTACTTAAATCATCACGTCACATGATGTTCTAAACATATAATGGCAAAGTTTTCTGGCTTATAGTAGCAAATACGTTAAACACATTCTACAAGTATAGAAATTGCCGTGAAGATGGCGGTTCTCCTATTTCACTACATCAACTTTCTATACTCAATATAAGTTTTCTACATGGCAGACATGCTATTAAATATTTGTGTATTATTTGCCAGATAAATATTCTAGGAACTGTTATCACAACAGTTTTCTCATTGCATATGGTGGCCCTTGATTTTTGCTAATTAACCGCCTATGTGGAGGAGTAACGGGCAACTGGCGTGTAGTGGTTTAGGGGTAAGCATTAGAAAGTTTAATATTTTGTTTTGTTACGATTTTTGCTTTGCCCTCAATCAGCTGTTAGTGGGGCGTAGAGATCCTCTCCTATACAGACAGACAGATCGTAGCCTCTGGGCTGACTCGGTAATAACCGAAATCAGATGGTCCGTGTAATTTCAAAGGAGGTAGGTTCTTCACATAAGTCACACAAGTCCTCAGCCGCACGTGGGTGTTAAAAACCTCACACAAAATGATGGCACGACTCCAGAGTTAAAAATAAGGGGGATTAAAAGACCTCTAAAAACACAGGAACCCCAAAATTAGTGAAAATAATAGAAGTACAAGATTTGCTTACCGTTAAATAACGAGGTTTTTCAACGAAGAGAAGAAACAGATAACAGAAATGGCGTTGGCCACGCGTGGTTCTCAAATTATATCCCAAAATATCAGGCACATCCGCCGTAATAATCACGAAATTTCCACTTCAAACACAAGCGAAGATACGGCCAATGATTATTTCAAGCAACCTTCCAATAAAATCCACAGATGTGTGAAAGTATCCAAAATTCCCAAAGATAAGAAGAATTACTGGTGAGAACGCGACTAATCAACAACTAAGAAGGAACAGGAAACGGGAGAATGAATACGTCACCAACCAATCAGAAGACAGATAATTAAAACAAGAATAAAGACATGGAGGTGCCCTCTAACGTCTAAAAGGTGTAAACACAGATAAACGGATCTAAATGAAACAACGATCAATCGAACAAATCGATGCGTGGAACCGATAATACCGACATGAGAAATTATACTGTCCAAAACAAACAGTCCTAACCCCCAGCTGAAATGTCATCCAACTGTCTAAACACAGAAATTCCAGAAATTTAAACGAAAATCTAAGACCGTTCTAAGTATAAAAATCTAATTGTAAGTAAATGAGAATAAAAGATTCAAATTCCAGCAAGGCCGTTCTAACAGGGGAAAGAAAACTCAATTTGAAAGCCAAAAATTAAACGATAATGTTTACGTTGAGAAATTACAAGACGTAGGAGCATCTCTGAAGGTGAAAGAAGGGATAGGGTTACAAAAAAACCTCTCGAAAAGGCTAGCGGAAAACTAATTCGAGGTAAGCGAAGCAAAAAACGGTTTGTCTTTTATGTATTAAATTCCAATTAAATAAATTCTACCAGGGTACTTACATTTCGACGATGTTTTCCTTTTTGTTAGAAAAAAAATACAGAAATACTGATTTTTTCTTTGTAATTTTACTTTTAAACAAGTAAAATATCTAAGGAAATTATCACTGTCTTAGAAATTCTACTTGTGAGTATTCCAGACTTCCTGAAAAAACCTTGGAAAAATAACCTATAATTAGAAGTATTATTTCTAACAATCCTTACGGTGTTAGGGGCATAAAATTGCCCCAAATTCGTACAGGAATTTTACCGAAAATTTTTAGTGTATATTTATAAAAATAGATTTAAGGAATTTTCCATATCTACCCCTTAAAAGTAAATTGTACAAGTTTAGGTTTTATACAACAAATTTAAATGCCATGGTAGGTTAGTCCATAGCCTCGTTCAGCTATGTCTGAAAAAAATTACTTGTTACCCTATTCTTAATACGCCGTCCACATAGAGGCATCCAGTATATTTTTCACAGCAGAAAAATACATGTGTACTGGCATTTCAAATTATCTATTGCTTACATGAATCAATATATAAATGTCAATAAACGTCAGACAGTATTACGATACGATATTTTTCATCCGAAGAGGTAATTTTTTTTATCAGGCTTAGAAATGTGCAAGAAATTGCCAGAAAATGAGATACGAAAATTGATTGTATGTTGATGGAAAACTGACTGGGTGTATACATCCACGCGTTGAGAACCGATTCGCAATTTAAAATATATGAAGATGACGGTTTAGCGATTCTAGGAACGACGAGATATTCCATAGAGTATTGATTAACATACGTATATCCGACATCGAGCACTTCGAGGAAATTGATTTTAAACTTTCACTGGAACGTATTCAACAAACGCAACGTCGTATATAAATTTCTATTCAACGAAGCCATATTATTTAATTTTATGACTATTGCTAGATCTGCAACGTTTCTGCTGCTGTCGCATATTGTATGCTCAAAAGATATACGTTATATTACCATTCAATATATTCAATTCATTAATTCTAAGTTCTAAGCTGAGTTGTTCCGTGTTGACAGAATAATTTCTCGAACTAAAGAAACATTTCCTTACACATTTTTCTTTAGTTCAAAGCGAGTCTCTTTACAGTAAGGAAACAATTCCTTCAAATGTTGACTGTTTTCTTGTTCTAAAGGTATTAATTTAGTTTTGGAAATCTGTAATCTGCAAGAAAGATAGCATTCACATTGTTTGGTTAATCGTGCCGTTTACTGCGGCCTGCCGGATTATTATAGAGCGGATGTTATCGTAGAGTTCATCAAATAAGTTCAAACCCTTAAGATAATTCAGAACTTTGTCCAATAATATCTTCGCCAGGTCATCTAAGGGTACATTAGCCTTGTCAAAGATTACATACCTGATTCTAGTGGCGGCTGGAAAGTGGCAAATAATGTGCTGTATTGCCTCATTGTCCTCCAAACACGATCCACATTTATTTTCATCAGGCTCGATTCTATTAGATGTATTCTGAATTTTACCTAACAAAAAGGACAAAAACAATCATTTCGATAGCTTTACGACTAAGAACATTCTACAGTTATTACAAAGAAACAATTGCAGATTTACTATTTCGGGAACTATCATAATATGTTCTGGAAAATATGATACTCACCTGCATACAGAACGATATACTCATATCAAGGAAAAAGTATGAGTGATTTATATTTTCACCACAGCACTTTGCGCGTAGGCACATTGCTTTATATTGTCAAACAGCTAAAACTAACATTTTGCGAAGATCTATCCATTTAATGTTTAATGTCTGCAACGATATTCTTTCAGCCGATAAAACACCCTTTACAACCTCCCTTTCTATCCTATTAACCAAACAAACTGGCAATAGTATTGTCACCTAATGGAATACTAATGGCTACTAAATGGAATACTAATCTCAAAGCAATTAGCTTTTAGCTTTGTAGAACTCTTCCTTTTATATTTGAAATTATTTTGGTTATGTTGTTAACTTTGCTACTATAGTTATTTATACATTTTGTCTTGGTCCTGTAATTAATTAAATATTGGGACTATTTGATGTTATATGTATTGTCCTGTAATTAGATGTGGATTTCTTGTGCAAATATATCTATATTATTATTATTATTACTATCTTTTGCAGAAAAGGTTAAACGTCCTTTAGAGAGAGACCTATTCCCTATTCCTATATTTTTGCAATGTATGGCAACATACAAAGTAACCACTAAGTAACGCTAGTGGAATTTATTAGTTCACGCTAAATCTATCAGAGAAAGTTTGTTTTTTTCTGGGAAACCGTCTGTGAAAAGTCCGCGGAAACACCACAACCTTTTGACTTTTTTTATTTAGTTTCCAATTTTCTTTATCTATGAACTCATACCTGCCATTTTAACATCCTAGGAATCCTGTACTAATCCTTATAAGCTTGCCAGACCGATTGATCGAAGTAATTTCATCTCTAGCTTACCGAAGAATGCTTGTCATGTCGCAGACGCCGCATGCTTATGAAAATAAGCGGATCTATATTGCTACAGAGAGTCTTGGTGATATTGAGGGGCCTAGTGAACCCCACGATACAATCAAGACTGGTTTGAAAACTAAATAGCCTTACGGATTGCAATCACTTTGCTGTGGGTGTCTGGACATTCAGCAATCGAGGGAAAGGGACACTTTTTTGGCAAGCCAAAAATGAACACAGAGGATTACTTCGATCAACCAGCCAGAGACCTGTACGCATTAGTGCAGAGTACTAGGATCCTGGAATGGCTGGTGTAATTTAATGGGTAAAAAATGGGAAGGGAAATACAAAAAGGGCCCAAGAAACTTCCGAAGACTCCATGTCAGATGATTCCCACAATAACAAAAAAGGAAAAAACTTGGGATCTATATGGTATCTAGTTGACCGACTTTGCCATCCCATAACCCTATCTGCAATGGGCACTTCCAATGTTAATGTCAATTTCTTGTAAATGTTCTTTCAGTGTACAGTCTGCTGTTGGAAGGTCCACATTCTTTTATGAGCCTTTAAGGAAAGTTTCCTTCTACCTGATTCTCTTAGATCCAACTGCATAGCTACGCTAGTCCGTGCTTTTCGAGGTCACTCTCGGAGCACTTCTACATGAAATTGATGACCCCATTCTTGTTGACTCATCGGCCTTTTTTTCCTTTCTGCTACCAAATACGTGGGCACCCGGCGTAAAGTAACTTGCGATCTATCAGGTTACTTACTTCTCTCCTGCGATCCTATACCAGTCTTTATTATATCTTGAGGTTCACTAGCGCTGTCAGTATCGCTTAGCTGTCTGTTATAATGCAATATACATCCCTTTGTTTTTAATTGTCCATTTATAGATTTTTTTACTCTCTTTTTGCAAAGCAATTTTCGTATACTCCTGTTTGAAGGACAGTTGCAGATTTTCCTAGTAAAACTGTTCACTGTTTCATTGTTTTTCTCAGCTCACTGTTTACTACTAGTTCCACTCTCCGTAATTGACCCGTTTATATTCAGTCTGTACAAGTTCCATTCGCCAAGCCTTCATTTAGAATTTATTCCTGCTTTATCCGTTCTGAGAATTCCATCTTGAAACAAAAATTGTTAAACACTTATGTAGAAATAATGTAATATAATCTACTTTTCAAAAAAAGAGTATCTTTCAGGTAACGGAGAAAATGTTTGTATCCTAATTCAGAGTTTCTGCTGGTTTGAATTTCTTGCATTCTAAGATGCCTCATTCTTGGGTTTCTCTTTATCACTAAGTGAAGAGAAAGAGGATTAGAGTACCCTCTGTTACCACTTGCTGACAATGAGTTCAATTACAGCAGTTTGCTGTTCCGTCCTTGTCCTAAACCTATCTTTCTCGTTACTGCTATTGCGGTCACTTTGGAAGAATCAATGTTTAATCTTGTAGAGCATTATGCAGTTTGCTACAAACTACGTTGTTGTCTTTACTTCGGGTAAAAATGACAAGATCATCTGCGTATTCCTGAGTTTTATTTCCTTAAACATGTTATTCACACGTGGTCCAAATGGAGAATTTTGGAATAAAATTTGTTCAGCCTCCATGCTGTTAACTTGTCTAGTTGTAAGTATATAACATCCCTGCACAATAAAAGATCCGGATCCTCTTGATGATTTATATAGTTTGAGTGAATTTAATGCCTATCGTATCTTTGGCTAGCTTTCATTACTCCTAGATGCCTGCCTCGTAGGTTCCAGTTAGAGCTTGCAGCCTAGCAGTGAAATAATTGGTAATTCGAGATCTCGTCAAATTATCCCTAAACGGTTCCCTTATGGTCTTGCTTCCCAGGTTAGTGCAGTCTCCTCGTTCTGTTTTACGAGTGCATATTGAGCTATGAAAATATTTTAGTAATGAGTAGAGATTGAGAGATTTTTTTTCTCATTCCAAAATTTGTCTTTGTATTCCTCAAAGCTTTTTGGTAATTAGTGAAAGCCTTTATTTATATTCAGCCCAGAATCATGTTTCCTTTCTTTTGGTTTCCCTTCTCATAGTTTTAAGCTTGCAGCTTCACTCAAATTGCCACAAATTCCATTTCTACTATATCGCTTACTTTTCGTTGGAACCGTTCTAGAGTGGAGCCTAGTTGTTCTATGCAAGCTGAACAAATCTCTTTACCAGACCCGAGTCAATCAAAAACGTGGCGTTCTACATACATGATTGCTAAGGTTTTTTCGATATATGAAAATAGGTAGGGTCACTGCCTGTATGTGTTACTGCTTGTGCTTCCTCAGATCACGTGATGTGCTTTGTATCGCTGTCAATGACAAGCTGCGAGCCACTGATTTTATTGTACATCACTTGGTCAATGAAGAAGACTGCATTGTATGAAAGACATGATTGCTTCGCGAAGGAAACATTACAAGAATGATTTTGATTAGCAATCGGGAGTTACTTTTACGCTGTTTTGGTTCCTAAACGTGTTCTGCAGACATTTATGACTTCTCACATATAAGTTCGATTTATTACCATCTTAATATGCCCGTATAAGGGTCGCTAATGACCGCACGGACGCATTCCAACCGCGTTATCGCTTTTTCATAAACTCCAGAATACATTGGAGCGATTTACGACCATCGGAATGGCATCTCTTTTTGATAATTTGATGCTAGCAAGGCGATAAAATTATATTTATGGCGGGTGTGCGCAAGTTTTCCGGGAGAAGGAGAAAATCAGAGAGAGAGGTCGAGAAAATGGAGAAATGAAGAGACAACGCCCCACCACCGCGCACCATACGAATAAATATTTATGTTGACAAATATAAAAATGTTTTCGAATGGAACTCGCGGATACATCCGAGAAAAGACCGCCAGCAAAACACAATGATTCATGGCGTGTTTGCGACAAACGGAGTCGACAAAAATTCGGAGAGAGAGAAGTTTTCTCTCGGTGGCGACGGCGAAGGCCGTGTTGGTAGAAGACTATTTTCACTTTTGCTTATCGCCCGATCTCCTGTAATAGATATTTGCGTTGCGATCCGGGAATTCAGATATAGCGGGGGATACGTCAGTTTGCCGGATCAAAGGATAGAACTACTCGAATTCCTGAGACTTTTCTAGCTTATGCCGAAAAGCCACACGCGCGTTGTATGTGGGCGCCTCTATGGATGTGTTACGTACACGTATACATATTGATACGAGAGAGGAACGAAGTTATGTATCCGACCGACTCTGCGCACAACCAGTTTGGTGTGGCGACGCGAGTGGGATATTTCGGAGCATATGTATTCCGGTCGCTTTGAATCTCTATTAAAGGGAAATAAGTTTTTCGTGTATCTCTCCTCCGAGTGTTTTTTTAAAATTTTCAACGATACCGCTTTTCCAACTTTATTTTTCCGTCCCCTTTTACGGACAAAGTATTTTTGCTTTTTGTGGTGCAGATAATGTTATAGAGAAACTCTTGTAAATTTGATTTCAGTGCGTTTTCTAAAAAAGGGATTTTTTTTCGTTCCAACAGCGAAAATTATTATTTGCCTTTGAACATTCTTTAGGGCAAAAAGTTCCAAAGAGCACCCTAATAATTTTAAAATAAGTTTTTTCAAAATCGTAACGAATTGATACGAGAATTACAGAAATTTGACCGGAAATAGAACACCAAGTACTTCTATGCCATGCTTTCAAACACTTTCCTGATTAGAGTAAGCCATGCTTCTTTTAATCGTTGGTCAGTGCATGCCAAGATAATAAAATACGTTATATAAACATAAATGGCAAAGTTAGTACAAATCTTATTAGTCAGTAACCATATAAGTACTGTATTCAACCTTATAGCTACACCTCTGTGTCATATCATAAATGAATCGTTCCTAGCAGCAGCTTTCCAAATTGCCTCAAAGTCAATAAAGTCGTACCCATCTATAAAAAAAAATGCTCCTGAGGAAATTAGCAATTATCGACCTATTGCACTTCAATCAGTAATATCAAAGTTGATTGAAAAAAGTTATGGCAAAGAGGATAGTGACATATATGGATATTTTTTCTTCTGAACCCCATCAACATGGGTTTCGCGAAGTTTCTCAACTATAACAGCCCTGGTTTCCTATCTACACGAATTATATGACAGAATTGACAAAGGAGAAGTTTATAGGTATATTAATCGATCTCTCCAAAGCATTCGATAGTATTGATCATGACAATTGGCATTCGTGGAAACTGTAAAAGTTGGTTGCTTTCATACCTATCTGATCGAGAACAAGTAGTAAACATTAACAAAACTTATTCTAAAAAGATCGTTGTACAGTGTGGCTTAGCCCAAGGCTCAATTTTAGGTCCACTTCTATTTTCTATTTATATAAATGACTTCAATAATATATTAGCAAGTACAAGATCTGTTGTGTATGCAGACGATATCAGTATTGTTAGCAGTGGAATAATGTCGACCGATTATCTCAAAAATTGCTCTGATCAAATAGACTCTTTAGCGGATTGGTTTTTAGAGAATGATCTTACTGTTAATCCAATGAAGGCGAAGATTATACGTTTTTCCACGACTGCTGCTCACACAGACGAAAGTGTATTAGTCAAACTCAAGAACAAATCCGTCGAGCAGTTAGCAAAGCTCCTTGGGGTTACTCTGGACCAATTCCTAAATTGGAATGAACAAGTAAATTCCATTCTAAGAAATAACATCAGATTGCTTCGCATTGAGAAGATGCGTGTTATCACTAATACTGACGTTTTAAAGCTTTTTATCATGTGTCTTCTTAGCAAAAGCAACTTACGGCATTATAGCTGGGTAATCAACTTCTGCTTACAGGATATTTATCTTGCAAAAACGTACATTAGAAGTATTTATGGGCTACATTGCCGCGACTTATATAGATATACGTTTATTAATAATAATTTAATGACATTACACAGCAATCTATATACTAAGGTGTATAATGTATGTGAGAGCACATTTTCATAATTTATACAACAAAAGGACGTCCACACCTACAACACGCGATTTAATAGCGATCTTCAAATACCACAGCATCGCCTACACTCTATGAAGAAAACCCGACTTATAAGGCATTATTCTGTATAATCATTTACTACCGAAATTAAAAATTGTACATCGGATAGAATATTCAAGAATAAACTTAAAGAATTTCTGATAAAAAGTGCTTATTATACAGTTAAGGAATATCTTAGTGATACCTTTGGTTAATTACTATTGAATTAATTATAAGCTAACTAATGAAATATTAGTATTATGAATATATTAGTTTTTCAATGCAAATTGCTGCCTATAACCCATTATTATTTTTTCTCTTCTCTTAATTTTGGACGTGTCTAATATTTTTTCTGTATCTTTTGGACAAATAAAATTATTATTAGCAAACAAACATAAAGAGGTCTTAGTTTTTATAACAGAAACAAATAAGTCTTCAAACCAAATTACTCAACTAGGCTTCATTGATAATAATAACTTTAAATTTTCTGTATTTATAAATTGTCAATAACTGTGGTTAGTTACCTCACGCGGTTACCTTAGTTATCGTGGTTCGATCATCAGTTTTGTGTAGGCGATACACGACGGCAATTTTAGCGCCAAGAAGATAGTCCTATGAACTAACAGGATGACGTGACCGTCGTGATTACGGTTTTACTATATAACATTAATAGGCCTGATAGATGCACGTGTAACGGACGCGGTTACTTATCTGCTAATTTTGGGTAGTCAACTTAAATACTGTACGTAACTCTTTTACCTGATACCACCCCCGTTTTCAGATAACCCAACTTGCTCATTTGACCGACGAGCCACCGCTGGAAAACGGCCTTTTTATTTAATAGCATTTAGTGTGAGTGTAAGATATTTTCACAACGATATTCTTTCTCGATCAGTCGAAACAAGGCCGTTATTTTTCCTAAAGATTGTCAAAACTTTCTGCTCTCTGCTCAAGATTATCTCTCTGCTTCAGATTTCCTCTCTTAAAACACTTGTTAGGATATACAAATGAACTTTTTTTTTGAATTTAGTGAAATGAAAGAGATGATAATTTTAACAAATTTATTGAGGAAAAAAATGAAACAAAAGATAACAAAATAACTAATATGTAAAAATTTTACCAAAGAAAAGCTTTAAAATTATGTTAACGTTAGACTGTCTGTGTCTGTGTCTGAATCTTTTGCAAAGGTTATTTCTACAAGCGAATTTTTGATTCGACTTAGCAACCTGCGCGTAAATTTATTCTTCTCGTAATCCGAAATATTAAGGAACAATAATTTTATATAACACCAAAAAGGGATTGTTCGAACGGTTTTAACACATAAACAGAAATACTTCGCGAGGAAGCTTTTACTTCCCGTTCTCGAATTTTCAAACTTCAGAAAATTACAGAATTTAACAAAGGAAGATTGAATTTAATTTTTGAATTTGGATTCACCCGGTAACCAAGCGGATCGCGAGCTTTTCAGTAGCTGATTCGGACTCCACAAACTAATTCATCAAAAAAAAAAAAATAACGTCAAAGGTTTTTATAAACTCTTCTAGTCGTTATTCCCCCGTTTCCGTTACTCGTTTTACTTCTCTCTACAAGAGGGCGCAAGAATGGCGGTTTGCGTGGTTTTTTCGAACTTCAAACGTCCTTTCGGACCATATCGTGGGATCCACTAGTCAGCAATTGCTGCTTACAATGGACAAAGTGATAGATAACGATAATATAAATATCGTAATATCATGAATATGCGAAACTTTGAACAAAATAGACTGTCATTTCCTGTCGACGACGCTGTTAAAGCAGATCTCACAGTATTTATCAACAACTTAATTTGTCATATACAACAATGGACTGGCAGTAAATATCTCTGCTAATAGCGTGCCTATATGCAGATGACACATCGTTGGTCATCAAAGCCAAAAGTAAAGTTGAATTGCACGAAAGAGCTATAAATATTATGATAGAGGCGGAAACGTGGTTCGCAGCTAACAAGCCGAAGCTCAATTCAAATAAGACATAACACCTCGATCTGACCCTAAATAGAAACACAAGTAACAACGGTATTAAAATATTAGGCATACATACTGACAGCAAATTCACTTGGTCCACCCATATAAATCAGCTGACTGCTAAGCTACCTGGTGCTGTTTACAGTGTGCGGAAAATGAGATATCTGTCCACCTATCAAGCTGCAAAAATTACATATTTTGCTAATTTTCTCAAGGTAGCTACCTGTGGCAGTGTTGGGCGAGCTAGGGGAAGTGAATAAATTTCTACAGCGATTATACTTACTCGTGTTTTGTAGGCTCTCAATAAATCACTAGTTAATACTGCTCCCCACTCAAGGCGCGAATAAACACGAGTGTATCTAGTCGCTGTAAAAATTTATTCACTTCTCCTATCTTGCCCAACACTGCTGTGGCATACAGTCTGGGGGATTGCTTCTGGGCTGAGCGCATATTCCTTCTTCTAAAGCGCGCTGTCAGGACTCTATGCAACCTAAAATATATGCAGGAACGGTTACTCACCTTACCATTCGCATACATACTCACTGCTAACAAATATATACACATTAATCAAATAAAATTTGATAAAAATGGAGACACATCCTTATAACACCCGTAAAAAGAATTTTTTAAAAGTACCGTACCATAGAGTATGCGTCATTCAAAGATATGCCGATTTTTGGGAAGCAAAAATTTACAATCATCTGCCGAATAGTCGGTATACGACTTCTTTCAAGCAATAGATTTGTTATAGCTTTAAAAGTCAAATGACTTAATGCAGTTTTTTACTCAGTTGACGAATTTCTAAATTATTATTATTTGTTCACTAAGAGTTTGTCATGCATGTGTATACAATGTCCTATCTCATTTATGTATCTTATATCTGCATACATGATATTTTTCCTCCTGCTTCTATATATACTTATATTTATTCATGTGACGATTATTATATTGTGATACAATAAATAAACATATTATTATTATTAACAAGAAATATAAATCCGTTTAGAAAGATTAAGAATGAGGAAATTAAGTGTACGTCAAACAACAGTGTTAGTATTTTTAATATATTACACAGCATGTCTTATATATTTAGTTGTATTCATAGAATTTAACTTATCCTACAAAAGATAGTTTGAACACATGAAAAGAAAATTTACATGGAGATATGCAATATATACTAATATTCACACACATTTAAAGTTTAATTGTATGACTTCTTAGTCTAAAACTATATATTCGGATAACCGCATAATGTAGGATATTACGGCCAAAATGATCATATTTAATGCCCTTTTACACCAATTTTATTATTATCTCCGCCTCATTGAAATCTAATCAATTGTATGTTTTGATGGAACCTAAAGCAACTGAAGAGAGGGGAAAAAAAAATAACATTAGTTAGGAAAATGAATTTAAATACTTTACATTATACCAAATGAAATTTCGAATTCTTACACACGCACTAATCACTTTGACAATTTGTACGTCACTAAAATATGTGCAAAAAATAATTCCTGATTAAATACTTTAATGTGATAAATCATAACATTCTGTTAAAAAAGATGATGAATTACGGTGTTAGGGGGTGGCTCTTGCCTGGTTTGCTAGTTATCTAAACAACAGAATGCACAATGTGGAAATAGAGGGATCACGGTCGCGCAGCCAGTCACGAAAACGAGGTGTTCCACAACGTAGTGTTTTGGGCCCTCTTTTATATATTTTGCATGTAAATGACGTATCGCTTGCCGATGCGGTCATATTTTCAGAGGGTACGGCGTTTCCAGTATCGGTTAACGATCTTGCCCGAATTAATGATGAGGCCAATAACAAATTAACTGGGTTGAATGATTACTTTAAACGAAATAATCTGTACTTAGAAGACCGTTTTCGTGGAATTCAGAACGAGCAACTTGGCAAGGAACTATTCGCATTATATAAAGGCAGATGGTATTAGCCTGCAACTAGTTAATTCCACTAAATTTTTGGGCTTCGTGGTTGAGTCGAAATGCAACTGGGGTGAACCCACAGGTGACCTGTTTAGCGGAAAGTTGTCCATGGTATGTCACGTACTGTCTCGGTTAAAGAATGCAGTTAATTTTGATGTGTTAAAAATGCATTATTTTGAACGCTTTCATTCTTTACTATCATATGCTGTAATTGCATGGGAGCATCCGAGAGTGCGTTGCGGGTATTCAAATACAAAAACGAGCATTCCTATTATATGGCTTTAGTCCAATATCAAGTTGTAGAGAAGTATTTCAAATCGGGATAATGACTTTAAATATATACATATATCAATTACTTACTTATATTAACAATAACCTTTGTAATATCCTGAAACTAAATCGATATCATTCTTACAACACCCGTAATTCCCATGTTTTGGAAGTGCCACCGCATAGACTTGCACTTAGTGAAAAAAAATCATCATTATATGGCTATCGCTGTTTACAATAGATAGATAGATATAATAAGCTCCCAACAAAATACAGAGTAATGTCACAAGCTGCTTTTAAGACAAAAATAATGCAGTTGCTGCTTTCAAAGAGGTATTTTTTTTCCTTACCAACGATTATCAGTGCTACTGGTCAAAGTAGCAATGTATTATACGAAGGAAATCGTATGAGTACTTAGTAAATGGAAGAATAAATGAATGTGAATTTAAGATGGAAATCTCATTACTAACGTGAAGATATTTGCTAAATTGTCAATATGAAACTACAATATGTACCTATAAAGGATAACAATAATTGTAGGACGACTTTAAGCCACTATACTTGAGTTAATTAACTAACTAATTAGGTCATATTAGAAACGTGTGTAGCACTAGATTGATATTAGCATACATATGTTTCACCTTACTAACGATCATTAGTGCCACTGGTCAAACTTAACTCAACCCCGTGTTTATCTTTTTATCTTAATCTATAAGTCTCGACAATCTATTCTTATAATAGTGTTTTGATATTATTTTAAATTGTTAAAATTTATGTATACTAATTTTTTGGCATCTCCAATGCTCAATGTGTAGTCTGCTGGATAAAAATATATTATTATTGTTATTGTATTTATATTTAATTACTTTCTCTCGTCACCTCGTCACTAGTAAACAACTAGTTCTATGCCAGTACCATAGACATCTGTTGGTGTTTATGATTATCCTTAAGCTTGTCAGCAACATCTCATGGCGATTATAAGTTCAGTGTGGCGTACGATATCACACTAAAGAATGCGATTATAAGTTAAATTTAAAGGTAAACGCATTCAAACCATAAATTACATCCAAAACTTTTATTCGAAAACTATTTTTTCCACAGGATTAAAAACCGATATAGCTGAACTTCCAGTGGATACCATGCTCATTTACTCGTCTCGATTTTTTCAGAAAGACTTTTCAACTACGGTAAATGGGAGCGGCGCCTGTGCAAACAACTCGATGCAAGATAAGCAATGGGCCATGAAAGAAAATTAACATAATTAAAAAAGATATGAAAGCCGAATTTCCCGTGTAATATACTTGAAATGCAGGAGTGGAAATGACGGTGTGCGGTATTTTACGTCGAGGACGTTAACGAATTTTGCACTTTTCCTCCTGAATATTAACCCACGTCTGAGTTGCGCGCCGGTGATAATTCTCGAAACGGAATTTTTCGCCGGAAGACAAGGAGTTTACGCGAGACAGGCTACTTTAGCCGTCGGTAATGAAATATCTTTATGGAAAAAACAACTTTAAATTTGAATACGAAATAAGCTCAAGGTAAAACTAAATTTAATGTTCTAGATTTACATCAGTGCGGATAATAAAAATCTCATCTTCTTTATCTTACAATATTTCCACCACACCTGAAAGGGAAGGTAAAACATTTAGCAAAAAACGTTAACTTTCCATTAAATCTTTGGGGATCTTTTAATTCTTATCGTGATACAAACATATTTTCTGGGAAATATATTTATTATTATTAAAAAGCATAAAGGAAAATCTAAGTTTCAACATTCTAAATAAAACAATGCTTTATTTGAATATTTTCTTTTTGATAACAATAAAAAATACATTAAGCACCTTATCTCAGATCCATTTAAGTCGTTTGTGATGTTCATATTAAATAATATAGTTAGGTTATTGTTGAATTATAAGGCTGTAATTGATAAGGTTACTAAAACTAGAGGGAGAGGTTTTCCGACTTACTTTGTTTTTAATATTAAAGAAAATGTAATTGATATCTTTATATCTAATATATTTTTAGAATTTAATAAGTAGTAGTAGCCATATAGAGAAATTTAATCTTATTAAAAAGCTCTATTTTAAAAGCAACTAGACATTACTGGTCAAAAAGATTGAGGTATAAAGAAATAACATTGAAAACTAAATCAATGTGAAATTATATCTTAAATATCTAAAAGGTTATGTTCAATTTGGTTGTATAATATATTTGACTTTAATTGCAGATTACATATTTTGGTATTTTTTTCATTTCTTGAGCTTTTTTTTTAGTTAGACAATGTATTTTATTATGCGACAAGAATTTGTGGATTTATGGCTTAATGAAATGCAATTTTCTTAGTTTAACGACGTTTTGACATTATTTTATGTCTTTTTCAATATTTACATCATAAATGAATATTGACTTCCATCTTATTTTACAACAATATGTTGTTGTCTCTCAACTTCAACAGACGCATCAGATATATCGAGAACTTGTGAAAAATGATTCATTGAGTTTCGAAAACTCAAGAGTAATTTAAATGTATCTTTCTTATTTGAAGAGTTTTAGCAGGCTTTTGTTCGTAAGATAAATGCAAAATCATATTGTGCTAGAGTTCGCATTTGCCTTCCAAACCGAAAGCTTCTTAACTTTGTTAATTGCTGTACTCTTTTCAGTCACAAAATATCAAATATTACATGTTAATTATCTTGAATACTTTAAACAATACCAAGCTAAAATACTGTTGATAATATGTTAGTTCTGACGTTTTCTACTTCTCTGTTCAAGTTTATTATAAATGTCTTAAAAGCTATCTGTTTAGGTCTAAGCTAGCCATCTTCAGGGATCTTAAATTTCAATATAAAATAAATAGAAAGATTGGTCGAGTTATGTAAAATCTGCGCTATTTTTTCTGACGCGTCAGCACTTAAAGCGATCGATTCTGTGAATGTTGACTCTAAAGTCTGGTTTACATAAAGTCAGTGGAGAAGCAAGTCAAGTCAGCAAGTAATTTGCAGCAAGATACTTGCTCTGTGTAAACTTCTACATACCTCCTATTTCAGACAAAGCAAGTGCGACAAAAGTTGTCAGGCAGGCTAATAAGACAGTCAAGTGAATAGGACCAGGTTCTATTTACTTGTCGACTTGATTTCCTCTTCTACTAAATTTGCGTGCAAGTAAGTATCTTACCTGTTGACTTGAAACATTGGGACGCGTTTTTGAGAAGCGATGCAAGTGTGCAATTACTACGAATACCATTGCCGTAATAATTGTATATTTTTTTCGACTTTTCACCAACGAGATGCGATCGTAACCTAATTGAACTTACCTCAAACACTTGCCTAGCTTTGAACTGGCCTTTGTTTTGGCACTTGCTGTTGAAAATTCAAGTTAAGTGACCTGCTCACTTGACTTACTTCTCCACTAGATTCATGTCAACCAGGCCTTAAGTGCTTTAAATGAGGTGGACATCTAAAAGAAATTAATATTGGTCTGGGTTCCCAGCCATTTGGGTGTGAAGAGAAATGAGGCGGCTTTTGGCATCACCAAGTTAAAAATTAAAAAATCCAAGAGTAAATGGATACATAATGAGTCGATGGGTGATGGTAAGTCACCGGGACGGGGACAGGCAAAAAAACTGGCCTGATTTTACTAAAAACCTATTAAGAAAAGACAGGAAGACTACCAAGATGATAGTGAGTCTATTATTGACTGATCACTGTAGGCCAATAGGTATATCTCAGTATATCAAAAGCCTGACAGATGATGCTATTTGTAGATTCTGCAAAGAGGAGGAAGAGGCACCAGTTCGCGCGCTGCGCCATGGCCTGGCAAAGTCAAAGTTTCTAGTACTCGACGTGGAGAATTGATGGTATTAAAATTATTAAGTTTCAATATTTAAATTTTAAATGTTTTAAATATTAAATTTAAATAAAAATTCTAATAAGCAATGAAATTGCAAAAGACAATTTCTAATTTTTAATTCTGCTCTTTCTACTTCATAAAGGAGCTTTGAAAGAGTGTAACAATATTTCAAATATCAAGTATTATCAACACACAAATTATTCACACACAAATTTTATATCAGTCTATTCTCAGAAAATACAAGAGATGAAATCGAATACGAATAGAATCAGTTATAAAAAAGGGATATTTCTAAATGTGTATTTTTATTTACACATTAGTGGAAATGTTATAATATTTAAAAATATTTTGTTTGTTGTTTATTACAAAATTGGTAGTATCTGTAGGAAATTTAGAAATGAATTTTTCTTCAATGGGCAAGCTCTAAGTATTCAATGCTTCTAGGACCTCTTAGAGTTAAATTTACTGTTATTTGAAGTAAATATAATTAATCCAAGTTTACTTAGACCATCTATTACGGGACGGTTTATTCTGAAACAATATTCTTTTTACACATATTTTGGAGCACATTTGCTACTTATAGTAAAAATTCAAGAGATAGTATTATAGATTGTACCATCAAATAACAATAACTAATTTTTTTTTAAGAGGTCGATAAAACCTAAGCAATTTATTGCTTGTCATGAGCTTATTACTATTATTCTATTGATTTTAATATACTCTAATTCTGTCTTTTCTTTGTACTTTTATGTTTTTACTACTATTTCTTTGATGTAGATGTTCTTTTGTTCTTTCAGGCATTTCAGAGGTTTTATATCAACATGCAATAAAAAAGAGAAATCACCTTCTAGCGCTACTGTCAAATCTTTATTCATGTTTAGTTTATTGAAAGCATTTTAGCATTTATCAATGTTTAATGAAATCAATGTTGATATTGTGTTCTAAGAATCATCTGAAACAGCTACACAACAGAAAATTTTACATTATCGGCATACTGCAGAACGTGTGATAATTATTAGATTTTAAGAAATCGTTATATTGGATAGTAATAGCCCAAAGAGTTTTTTTTCAACACCAATTGTCAATTCAGGTTCCGATAAATAAAACCTGTTAAAGAATATGTAATTAATTCTGCGAAATGAGATTAAATCAGCAAACCTAATTTGTTGGAAGAACCAAAGGAGCTAATTTATATAGTAAGAGTTTGAATGTCAAAGTAGCAAATGCATGTCGAAAATTCAGTATAGATTAGGCCTGCCTACCCATAACCTCACCCTCAAACTGCATAAATGCGGCTAGGTTACTTACAGTAAATCGTCTCATCATGAAATCGTGTTGTTGTGGTTAAATAAGTTGTTGAGCTTTAACCCTAGTCCTACCAACGTTTTATCGTAACGTGTCCTACCAAGGTGTGCCTCACAGGCACACATCTATTTGTACACATTGTTGATGTAAATAATAGCAAAATATGCATTATTTATTTCATGTAGTAGGTATACAGTAAGATTAAAACATATAGAAAGAATATTGTGTGTCAGAAGATATAATTTAAAAATAGTACAAGATAGTAAAATATTTGTAAGTTATTTATGTAGTTTACAATTTGTGCAAAGTATTGGGTATTTTCTCTGAATGTTCACCACAAACCGTTTTGCTTACACTTATCACATAATGTGTGACATTCTGCTTTTCTTTGATGGGCAAATATAGCACCGTTTTCGTTTTCTACTTCTCGAGCCGAAGACTCCCCTGTGGTTGCTACTTGATTCAACGTAGTTTGTATCAATGAAGTATGACTTTTATGCAAGCCACTCAACCTACGACGTCTAATTTGCCCCAGTACTAATTCTGTTGTAATTTCTCGTAAGAAAATTTTGCGAAGTCTTCGTTTTTTGGAAATATGCCAGTCAGGATGAATATTTCTCCAAATAAAAAATGAAGCTACTCCACACACATCAATTATATTGAAAAAATAGACCAAAGGCACCTATTAGTTTTGCGTTTCACTGAATATGTATGTACCATCTGATCAAGTGTATCCACCCCTCCTTTCGTGGAATTGTAGTACTTATTGATTTCAGATTTATTTTTATTTTCCTCATCAATGGTGGAGTCGTTGTGCATTGTAGATAATAATATGACACAAGCGATTTTTCTTAGGTACATAAGATACCAAGTCATTGTCTTCTGAAAACCAAACAAGTTGCTTTCAATATTCCGTCGCCTGTGAGGTAAAAATTTGGTGGTATGCAGCGCTTATTTTTTCTGAGCTTCCTACACAGTTAGGCCTTTGTAAGCAAACTGGATGCAAGCTCGTAGCTGGTGAAGAAGTTGTCGAACGTAATATTCCTTTTAGTTCTCAGAAAAGGTTCACAAAGGTCTTCAACCACCTTTTGCGCTAAGTTTTCTGCTCTGTTGAGACCTTCTTTTCCTAAGTATGGTTATACCACGTAACGGATTACTAGTTCCACTATCGCATATCCACCAAATTTTCATACCGTACTTATCTGGCTTGCTTGGCAGGTACTGTCGGAAGATACACGACCTCTAAAAGGCACCAGTTGTTCATCGATGGTTAGATTACTGCCAGGAAGATAATATTTCAGCAAGTTTGTATTAACACGGTCCCACAGGTCTCTAATTGGTGCCAACTTGTCCTTTTGCCTTCGGAGGGTTCTGGCCGCTTTATCGTCAAAAACGAATAAATCTTAGTAATTGAGTAATTTATTTCGGTCATACACGCTCGATAAACAGGATTTCCATATGAAGGATTCCATAGCTCATTATAGTCCACCATTCCTTGTTTATTTCTTCCAGCAGTAATCAAAAGCCCAAGAAAGCACGGATTTCAACGTCGTCAACTGGTTTCCACAAATCGCCAAGAATACGAACAGCCTCCTTATTAGTGAAAGTAACCACAATACCAATAACCGTATCATCAAAAAACAAATTGAATGCGCCACAAGAGTATCACATGCACTCCAGGTGGAAGTTTCACTTTGTTCAAGCTGTTGTAATTATGTTGTGTGCACGTGTTTTTCCCTTGGCAATCGGCGTGGCATTCCACTCGGTACCATCTTTTCCAATAAAAGTTTGCGAATGGCCGGGCGGTTCATCATTAGCATCACTATCGTCACTTCCTTCTTGTTCATCGCTTTCTTCATCGCCAGTTTCTTGATAATCCGCTTCACTAGAAGAGGTTTCGTCATTTGGCTCTTCTTCATCTTCACCATCATTTACATTCCTTCCCAAATCCTCATCACTTTCGTACAATGCATCGAGCAACTCCTTTTCAGTTAGTGGCCGGCGTCGTTCAGTCAACCAATCGGTCATACTTTCTGCATAAATTTCAAAACCAAATAAGCATAAAAGAACAAATCTATTTTTACTGGGGTCAATCAAAACTTTATTTTGCTTACCTGGTCTATACTATACTCTCCACTAGGTAAAAGAAATAAAATTAACAATAGACACCTAAAACGGCCAATGCGTTCGTTAGGAAAGTCACAAATACACTGATAGCAATGCAGTTTGTAAGCTGACTGTTTTAGCAAAACGCATTTAGGGATTCCCTTCATATGCAATTGGAAGTTCTTACATACAAGGGGAAAGTCCCGAAATATAAAGCATATCTTATTACGGGATTTACCCACATACCTAGTTTTAAATAACGTAGCAATGCATTTTATAGTATAATAACAGTATGTGCCTCAAAGACACACCTTGGTAGGACGTGTCGGTAAATTATGTTTAATTTTTTTAGTAAAATAGGAAAAATATTTTAAAAAAATTTTATGTCATTCTGTGTTAAATAGTTTATTTTGAGAATACAAAAATCCTCCAATCTGTGGGCAGTTAACTTACAAAGTTCCAGCAATTTCAAAATCAATTGTGCCTCAAAAGCACACCTTGGTAGGTTTAGGGTTAAATGGTGTCGTGAAATGTAAGAACTTTTCAAAGATTTTTCCAAAACCATTTAAAATCGAATAAGCCGGCAATTCTACATTCCAGAGAAATGTCCCATGTTGTAAACAACAAAAACCATTAGTGTTCGTTTCCATTTATCTTGAAAAGTGGGAATTTTGATGACTAAATTAATGATTTCCAAAATCAGTCAGCTGAAAGTATCACAGCTGTTTCTGGGTATAAGGAGTTAGTTGTTTAGACGTGAGACCATAATATTCGAAACACTTCCTTAGAGATAGCTGAAGGATTGAAATATACCTCAGCGGAATTAATTGCGCGATTCCTTATGTTGATTGATTAAGAATACTGCGTTGCTTCTTCACCACTCAAATATTTTCACTTCATCTCACTCGATTCCTTCTTCGAGGGACCAATAATTTTCTTATCACTTTACGTTACATTGATTTCAATTAGCACAACCTTCGTTAATCACAACTCAGTCCAGTACAAACGGAATCAATTGCACTAGACATAACTCTATTTAACTTATTAGTTCGTCGCATTTCATTTTCAGAACGCAGTAACGATAAACTCGAAATACGGTAGCTAAACGAATGAAACGTACTTTTTGAAGTTACTACCAACACGTTCGCATCAAAGTTTTAATTTCCGGATTGCGGTGCAGCTTTTAAGAGTGCAAGTGTCCGTATATACGGATTTATGGCACATCCATAACCGACTGCGTCGGGATCCCTCGCTTGAACGGTTCAATTAATTCTCTACGTTCCCATAAACAGTTCGGACAGTTCAGTTTCGAACGCGGCAGCTCGCCATCTATTCACCGCATCGCCACAGACACGGCGCTTTTGATATTGAGAAATCGAACAGCAGTTTAGTACGACAAAGGTAGTTCTGGAGTATACTTCCCTATGGACCAGAAGTCGGAATTGTTCACATCGCCCCGTGGTATATACTTGCTTGTTATTCGAACAGTTTCCTACGTTTAAATATATATAAATTTCCGGCGCTAATTGTTTTATTTTATCTGTTCGTTACACGTTACTTAATTAGCGGGAAGCCCACGTATACAAGAAACATTTTTTCCTTTGTTAGATGTTAACGTAGTAATTAATTCCGTGTTTACGTTTATGAGAGGAATGCTGGAAGATGCGCAATTTATTTTTTAAAACAAGAATATAAAATTAAATATACTTAAAGAAGGGATGAACAAATATACGTAAAACAAAATGACACAAGCGAGAAGAGAAGAGAAGAAGAAAAGTTAAGCAACTTAAAATATTAAAGAAGCAACAGCACAAACAATGAGAGATACTAAGAAAGAATCAATATATACATGCACAATATAATAATAATAAGAGTTTAGTGCCGTGGTTCCAGGGTACATGGGCACTGGCATAAATTACACAGCTGTCAATAATTATAAAAGACAGTTGGAATTAAAATAGCATTTAAATACTCGTCCAAAGGGTAAAATTAATGAATATTTAAGAATGACTTAAGTTTCACTTTGAGTCGAAATAGAGTTGATGGGATTTTTAAATTTTATTGGTAACTTATCGTGCAGTAGTATTGCTTTATATCTTGGCTGGCATTTTACTGCAAATATCACAATTTTTGGTAAAGATTAATTGGTTTGTTTTGTATATAAAAAAGTATAGTTTCATAAAAATCATGTCGCATCTATGGATCTAATAATTTTCTGTTGCAGAAGGAGCAATCCTCCTAGTATTAAGTGAGTTGCCTCAGAAAACTATTCCCTATTTATATAATGTATTCCAACTTTTTTAAAACGGTGTGACTCAAACCACAAAGTAGAATCCATCGTTAGTCATAAAAATACTATACTCCAGTTTCATTTCCCCGATGTGGAAATCCATTGCCTCCGTTTTATCAACTATCTAATAGTATGTATGCATTAGACCCACTAAGAAATATAAAATATTAACATCATCAGTATAAGATAGAAAACAAAAAAAGCTCGTATAACTTGCAGTTAAAACTATGAATGAAGCTGTTTTAAATTTTTCGTCCATTCCAATACGGTATGCCTAAAATCCAATATTACAAGCGAAATCCTCAATAACTGTTTTCACACACTGCATTTCAAGTGGTTGGCTTAGAAAGATATCATTAAATCCCACCTGAATTACCACTCAATCTGCTTTTGCAAAGTTCTTCGTGAGGTTCTTAATGTTAGAAACAACATTTTTAAATTCAGCATTCGGTTTTGCAAATTGTCTCTATGATACGCTTTTGTTTCTCCACTTTTGTTTGGAGAAAAAAGGATAACAAATAAAATTCAAGAAATACAGCTCACCCAAACATATACGATCAACCAGAAACAATAGGTGTCACAGAAGCATAGGTCTTACTCTCTCAAAAACATTTTCGTAATGCAGAAAACTATTTGGCGGGATAATGTACGAGCAAGAGAGTGGATATGCGCTATCATGACTGGGAATGAGAATCGATGTCTACTCCCTTGTTCGCACCGTTTGGACATTTTGATCCAAATATCACCTAACAAACACTATCCAAAAGGAACTAAATCATGCAAAACAATTTCTGAAGAACGAGTTTTTAAGTCGAACCAAGAAAATGCTGAAGACCGTCAAGACCTGCGGTGGGATTCCGAGCAGTCGATACGATAGGCGAACTCGACACGATAGCCAACTCGATATCGAGTACTAGAGCGATTCCGAGTCTCTATCGTCATCGACATCGGATAAACTCGTGGAAGTGCGAACAGTTGTCCTAATATGCAATAAATTAACACTAAAGAAGCTCGCGATGCCACCTGATGCTGTTCTTTTATCTCATTCTTTCCCTTGCTATTCTTTTTTAGGTATATGAGTGCCTTTCAAATACCAATCACCAATCGCTATATTTGATATTTTATTATTATATTAACTTTTGGCTTGTTACATAGGAAATTTCTTTTTTTCTATTAACAAACGCTCTTTCAGTTTTTAATAATGCTATTCAACTTTATTCAAATAAAAATATATAGCGGCATATTGAGAACACCTATATAGGTATCAAAATATCAATTTTAAAATGGTTAAGGGTAATAATAAAAATAAACAATATATACTAGGTTGTCTGTATGGCATATTCTTGTTTATATGCATAAATAAAGATCATATGCTTTTGCGGATTTTTTATATACCTGAAAAGTATAACAATATAAATTATAATTTACATATACTTTCGACTCTCAAAATGAACGTAATAACATCGTGAAAATCAAAAAAAAATAATTGTGTTACATTCATTTTAATAATTAATTAGAATTTTTAAATGTTGTACGTATCTCTTCTTATACCTACTTACAACAACTCTAAATTTTGCATCCCTTGTGCGGCAGCTCCTACTAAAGGTTCCCTTTAGAAAAAGAGGATAGAGAGATGATGACCTCACGCTAGATAAAGATGAAGGTCCATTCGATACCTAACGTGCTCTAGTCTCAATTTTTCAAGGCTCTCGATATTACGGCACAGACGATGGCGCTCGGAATCGCTTCGTTGTCGAGTTAGACGATATCGAGTGCTCGGAATCTGGGGACTGCATCGGTTATACTTTGATATGTAAGTATATGCTTTGCGATAGTGTCGTTTATTTGTTATAAATAAATATCATATTGCACCATCTTTTTTCTTTAAATTCTAAATAATACATGAGCTTACACACGATCGCTTGAGAGCCCATGGGAATACAGTTGGTAACGTACTGAAACTAATATTTCAGTTTATTTCATAATATTACAGTCAAAGAGAATGAAGGCGTTTTTAATTCTATAGAAACTTTATTCTCTTTTTATGTAGTAAGCAGAGATTAGATTAGATTAGGGTTGCGGTGGTCCATGGACCTGTTTCACCGCAACTTTTTCAAATCTATTGTGATACTCTTTTTAGTAGAAGATACTCCCTAGTTTTGCCTTCGCAATTAGACCATCATCTTTGAAAGCAGCGTCTTTGTGTAGCTACCAGCTGTGGGGTTCTCCACGTCTATTACTAAACATCTTGCCTCATTACTTTATTAGACTTTATTTAGATTTTATTGGCTAAAGAGCTGCAGCCCTAAGGGAGAATTCCATATAGCAATTGTGACTGGAATTCAGAGTAGTACACAATCTTCAGCAAATTAGGACTTACTGATTGTTTAAGTTGCCTTGGTTTTTAAATTAAGGTATTTAGTTTGGAAATTAAAGACTCGCAAAGACTCCTTCCACTTTTGTGAAGAAGCTAAAATCACGCCCAATAACTTAGCAGAATCAGATTGTACAATCATATTATTAGAGATCTGTAAATTGGATAAGGAACCAATTTTCTTCTGGATGGTATGAACCAAAATGTATTTACTTCTGTTAAAGTTTAAGGAAAAACCATTCGCGCAACACAGATTCGACTCAGCATGTTGCTTGCTAGATTCTGTAACTTATTTTTATTGAACTATAGCCCCATTTCACAAAGAAAAGGACCGCATTTATACGTCATCCGCTTATGTTTTTCACTTAGATACAGCCTCCGCATGAATATTTCCTTTACAGCACATTTGTTGTTAATTGTGTTTCACGTTTTCTTGCTGTAGCTTTCCTCTACACAATCAACAAATGTAATCTTTTTACTCACCTATAAAACGCCAAGACAAAGAGCATAACGGGGAAATAATTACATGTTAGTCACTGATTCGCTGAGAACCCCCTCGAATATTCCCTTTACTTCCTCCCCGGGAGTGCTATGAATTCCCACCTCGCGTAGCCGTTGGAATGTTTTCCTGCCGTAATCTGTGCGATGAAATAAACTTCCATCTCCAACAGCTCCGGTGCGAAACGCTTAATAAAAATATATGAAAGTTTAATGAAGGAGGAGACCGAAATTCCCGATGTGTAAACGTCGCTAGACTTATGAAATGTTTTATTATTTACAATTCCGTCCCACGTTGCGAAGCGAAATTTCGCTTACTTCGTTCCGTTTTCTTTTGATATTCCGGTGAGGTTCGTTGTTCATGTCGTAATGAAATTTATTTTTCCTACATACCTTACAGAGATATAGACAATGCATCCCACATTAAGGAGGAAATAACAAATATATAAATTTCTTTACCAACGATTGACTAATAAAAGACACATAAAATATTGATCCTGCCTACTACACGAGTTTATAAATTTGTGGCAAATGTTTCGGGAGCTCGGGAATTAATTTATTAAAAATAAATATAAAAAATACACATTCCAGGATACTGGTTGAAGGGAAACAAGAAGAAACGTGAAGTAAACATGTTTGACATGAAGGTTCCAAACCATACAAAAAATAAAAACTGAAAAGTATCTAAATGTTAATAAGTTATTTTCTATAATGAAAGTAATGCAACCAACTATACAAGAAGGTATGGACGGAAATGATTTAAATCAAGAGAATATAGGTTTCACGTGTGTTTCAGCATTGAGTTCTTGGTTGATCAATGTCATATTTTTCGCACTGACATTGTACCTCTATTTCAATCGATCCACGTACAATATAAAGGTACAGCAAATCGCTTAAGTAAAGTCGTGCCTTTTGGGACCGATATCATTTTTTTTTTCTTATAAAATGGCTCATGTGTTGTTACCTCGACGATTCTTCAGATCCATCGAAGTTTTCCTAATTAATCTATCTTTAAAATTACAAACCTTAAAGCCGGATAAATTTGTTCACCTTTTTTGCAGATACTTTCTTAGCACTCTGATCGATGTATCTAAACGAAATGAAGGTTACAACCCGTATATAGTTTACAATACTAAAATTCTACAGATATCTGTAACGAAATGTGGAAGTAATCTTGGTGGTTCTGATGTTTGGCTCGCCCTCAGGGACTACTTAAAGACAAGCCGTTATCGCCGATAGAGTCGCTTACTTACATATGTATCTAATATGGGCATATTAAAATGACACCTCTTTCGTTTACAGTAGTGATACTGAAAAACCACATTTATTATATATTGCTTGCGTATTTTGTTTCCCGTTAGTGTCGTTTATTTATTTCATGACTTGATTTATTTACTGAATTCTTTATAAATATATTATTTATATACCTTTATTAAAATATTTTCTTCTTATTTAATTAAAATTATTGAGGTGCTAGGTTCTCTATTCCCTTTCCTGTATTGGAAACGTTAAATCTGAATCTAATCATTACTTGTGTCACGCTTTGCTTCTTTTAATTTCAATCTTGTTTGCAAATACTGCAAGAAATCTACTAAATCCATAAAAATTATATCATTCTATTATCAATAAGAAAGCTGATACGTCAGAAAGGCTACGGCTCACAGTATATATTCGCTATGTCTAAGATCTCCCCTTTCACCTTTGAGAAATGTTGTTAATATTTTACTAGAAGCTATATTTTTAACTAATATTTTTAGCATTTTGAGTATGTGATTACGCTATGGCAAGTAGCTATTTCAAAGCAACAAATAGATGGCGATTTGCTATTTTAGTAAAAAGTTCTGATTTTCAACGAGAGTTCTATAAAGAAAAAAAGAGTTTGTGCCGAGGGATCCGATATGTTGAATAACACATAAAGACACTATATAATACTCACAAGAAAACACCGGTAGCTGTCAAATTCTGATTTCAATGAAATTTTACAGATTGAAAGACGACCACGGGAGAATGACTAGCCATCTAGCCTCTGCATGATTTTTAATTTTTATTTTTAGGACTCTCTCCTAAATTATAACAGATATTAAATTTCTTTTTTAACATAAGTTACCGCAGATTATATGGTCTAAAATATGATGTAACCTGTCTTCGCAAGAAGTTAATAATGGGGGGAGAGAGTACTTCCTACGCCCCAATTTTTTTTTTTAAATAATTTCTCTTTTTTTATAATTTCCATCTTACTAGAGTCGCTTTTACGCAGAAAGCTATGGTGTACCACAAATTCAGAGAAATAATAATTAAAAAATAATAATAAACTTTCAATATCAAATATTTAAGAAAAACTATCAGATGCATTTACTAAATGAGCTTATTTATGTTTTATATATTTTTTAATAAAATGTCATTCATTCTTCCACTACTATATCATCAGAAAAGTGCGTATAAGGATTTATATTTTGATTCATCAATTTATTTAACGTGCAGTCTAAATAATTTATAGTTGACAATTCGTGGCTTTTCGCACGTACGATCAATTACGTCAGACTGGTCATTTATAGAGTAATATATTAAACAATAACATTTCGAAGAAACGCATAGATAATCTTAACCATATCAAGATTTATTAGATCTGTAATTAACCATAAACCTTCAGTAAGTCACGTGGTCGTTTTGATATATGTGGATATATAAGACAATCGTTTCAAATAATGTTTTATGTCTCGTGCTGCGTACAATTGTAGCTTGGTACAGTGCCACTAATTAATATAGCTGATTTGTTGTTATTTCTGTGAGGTCTCAAATAACCAATATCGGAATAATTCCTTTGACACCAGAAAAAAGTAAATTACATAATGCTTTGTAAAATATAATTGTAGCTACTCAACAGAACCCAGCAATTGTGTGCTGTTCGTGGTGCAAGCAAAATCTGTGTGTAATAACCACATAGCTTAGTGTTCGCTATATACATATATAGTAATATTGTTCACTATTTTAAATTCCCCTCATTTGTTATTGAAATAAAACGGAAATTAGTTCTTTTATTTGAAGTAGCTTGTTGTACTTATTAAATAAAATATTTCGAAATATAAAAAACAATTTACACATAAATACAATCAAGCAATTGATATCGTCTTTAATTTAAATATCCTATCGATAACTGAAAAGCTTTGCTTTATTTCTGGTATTTTTCGTATAGATGTAATCTGAAACAATCTTTAAACAAACAATTTATTCATATCAAAACGCACAACACTATTTACATAAAACTTCACTGTTTCACTTAAATTTTATTAGCCAGAATAATAGAGAAAACTAAAAAAAAAATCGATCATCATCGACAGAAACCACATTCTATTCAATTAAAGGAATCAACCATTGTTAAAGCTTTTATTGTTGCTTCTTAGGTCTTACTTAAAAACTTGTAATACGCAAATAATAAATAAATTGGCCATAAATTTCAGGATGAAAAGAGAATCACTTCACATTCATGACACAACGAGCAAATACAGAGTGAGTCACCATAATTCTATTAGCTTGAATACCTTCTAAATAGAAATGAAAAAAGGATTGCATAAATTAGTTACGAGAGTTAAGCGTCTGTGTCGTAAAACGAAAACGCTCTAATAAAGCTAACACATTGCAACAAAGGGTGAATAACAAAGTTCGGTAGAAAACATTATTCCATTAACAAAAAGGGGAAATGCTGCGTCATTATCGTAAATCATTTGGTTCTTTAAAATATAATATTTATTATTACATCATTGGAAAGAATTTTTTGTATCCATGTAAGCTCGCTTAATCGTGGGATCACCTCCAGATGCTTCGCATCTCAACTTTAAACTATAACACATGAATTAATCAAGCCTAAGTACAACCCTCATAATCTCGAAAGAGATGCAATGATAAAACTTAAATTGGGGGATAACTAAGTAAGACGGTTTGCCAAACTGTATTAGCTAATACTTTACCGGACAAACGACTGTACGCCATTTCCCCGATTAGGACCAAGTAAAACCGGGAATCATTAAACAAGTTGCGGAACAATACACCAACAGGCCAGCTTCACCAGAACTCTTAATTATTTTAGACGCAGTCGGAGCAGAGAGAAGTGGCGAGTAACAACGGTTTGACTCTCCTCTCGACCTTCTTCCTTACTCCGTCCTTTTTGTGCCTCGGCTTTTCTGGGGGCCTTCCAAAACAGCAGCAGCTTCCATTGTGCGAATTTCTTCGGAGCGGTTGCAGAAACCGGATCGACCCGAAATGCGAACGAGGCCATTTTCAAAGGAACTTCACCGGGATCACGAAGCCGGGAGCTGAACGGGTTTTCTGTTAATAAAAGAAGGAACGCAACTTTATACTAGGGTTCATTATTTGTCGAGACGGCGAACTTTTCCAATATAAACGTTTCGGAGAGTGTTTGCAAATAAGTACTAATTCGATTTCCGTATAAAGCGAACAGATTAACGTTGGCGACGGTGTTATGGTGGCCTGTTTCTGTTAAATAATCGTCGAATGTTGAGCACAAATTTGTGTAAGGAATTGGAATTCTATTGTGGCTTATTTGATATAACAGATAGTCATACCACTATTCACTAGCAACCACTAAAAATAGTACACATCTATTAGTAAACATTAAATTATTTCTGTTATCATAGAAGGCACTCTCCAATTTTTCTATTTTATCATCCTTGACGACAGCTCATTGCGTAGACATTTGCTCTGGAGTTCTCTCAACTCAGTAATGGAAGCCCTTCTCTAGCTGAGCCATCGTAATAGCGCAGAACATGGACTGAGGCTTCCTCTTCTTGTTTATTTATTTATCTATTTATAAGATATGGAACTCAGGCTTCAAATAGCCCAAAAAATAGTTCCCAAAAATATTATATTCAGAAAGAAATATTGACATATTTAATAATTAATCCATAACATATGACATACAGCACTCATTAATATAATAATTAAAAAAAAAGAATCTATGAGAATTCACAGGAGAAAATGAAGCAAACGTAATAGACCTAAGGGGTCTAGGGGAAGTTTGCAGCATTACCAGTACTACAGTTCGGAGTATTTTTGTCAAACGTAATAGATGAATTTTAACAATAATTTGATTTAGAAGCAGACACGTTAAAAAAGAATGTTTTCTCAAGTGTCGAATCGATACATTAAGTCTAAAAAGTGTAAATTATTCTGGACAGCCGAAAAGGTCCTCAAAGTGCGACAAAAGCGTCGCTCATTGTTCGCCGAACGGTAAGCCATAACATATTGTTAACTATAAATTGTCAACTTCACATGAGTCAACAAGATTGAGCCTTTTTTTTTTTAAATTGAATTTTTTAATACAATTTACATATGCATCATATAAAGGATTCCAAATAACAGTGATAAATTTTGGGTGACTGTTGACGTACTGCTGTAGATGAAGTACCTCAAACGAAAATTTAAATCAGTTTTAAAAAAAAATAGATAATTTTTTTTTTTACAAATATATTCTCTAATTTCTTTTCTTTTTAATTTAAATTTAAGATATTTATAAATTAACACTAAATATTTAAATGATTATAAACACGATGATTGTGTTAATTATATCAACCTTCATCATCTACAATTCTTTGAAAAGTACAAAACAACCGAAAAAAAACTGTGACTTCGAATGTTCTTTTCACTAAAATTAAAATATATAATTAAATTTAATACAGACCTGTATTAATTACACATCTAAGTTACACGAGTGTGGTTAAACATCGAACACTGGCTTAATACCAGCAGCAAATTAATAGATTAATATATTAAAATTTTTATACTCCAAACAAAAGGAAATGTCACATGTGAGGCCTTGATATCTATACCACACTGGCTCTGGCCTCCGGGCTCTCTCTCTCGTACGAAGCAGAGAACCAGAAAACAAACAAAAAACCTGGAAACAAATCCGTCCAATACGGAAAAATATAGAAATAGTGAAATAGATAATATAATATTATACATAGTCACGAAAATTCTGTTAAAACTTAAAGTATAAAGAAATACACCGCTATAAAATATTAAAACAACTTTCAGATGTAAATTAAGAAATTTATTCAGATAATTATTTTTCTTTTTGAAATAAATAAATTACAGAAGTACGTATACAAAGTAGGTGTACACTTTTTAGATTTTGTGGAACGAATGAGGAAGCCTAGCATTCTGTATGCTTTTACAACACAATCTGAACTAAGAAAGAGCTTAGAACCAATTATAATACCTAGATAAAACTTCCTCACCGTGCCCATTCGATGATAATTTCTATCGATATTGAACTGGACGCGTCTTTCAAAATAGCGTGTATTTACGCCTGGAAGATACTGGAAGGATTTTCCCAAGCTTTCGAAATACTCGGTTCTAGGACCATATATTCCTATTCCAGTTCCCCCTGCCGTTATGGAGCCATCAGTGTACCATTTTATGGCATTTCTAATCAATTTCAAAGATTGTGTTAGTTCTTGTTACTAAACTTTGTGATGAATTCCTTCACAAAGCTGAATGTTTTTCACATGTCATTTCGGTGCATGTCCCAGTTTGATCACCGTCTGAGATTTAGACTATGCCTAATCGTTCCTTCCTTGATCATTCTGAATGTGGTTCTTTTTGCCTATGCCCTCTACCGCAATAGGGAGGGGTAAGATCCAATACTTATCTCGTTAGTGCTGTTTGGCAAATTCATTATCCCAATTGCGCATACTCACGCTAATCTTTGCACTTTCGAGAGGTTATTTCTCGCGGTGGCCAGATTAGTTCTTTTGCTGTACATCCAAAACAGTATTTTTGGGTTGCATCCCCAATTTTTCCCTTTTTTTGGCCTTGTTGGTTACTTCAAGTTTATGTTTGTTCCATAGAAGTTATGTGTCTGTGTAAGGCTAGATACTTAACCTCCCGTTTTTCCATCTATATTTTGCCCCATCAATTTTATGGCCCCCACTGATCTTAGTAATCTTATTGTTAAGCTTTCTGATAAATCCTTCACACACATTTTTCTATCTTCCCGCTGCATATCCCAGTTTTATTTGCCTTAACGAAACTGAAATATATGCGTAGTCGTTCCTTTCTTGATTATTCTGAGCGTGTTTCTTTCAGCTATGCTCTCCATCGAAATGTGCAGAGGGGTAACATTAAGTACCACTGCTGCTGGACAGATTTCTATCTCCACAATTATACATATACGTAAATGCTCATGTTCGCGACTAAAAATAGATTAATTCTCACGGTAGCTAGATTAGTTCTTTTGCTCCAAGCTACTGGCCCATAAGTGATGATCGATATCTCTAAAGTTGTATGCGTTAATCTATTAACTAAACTAACCCTAGAGAAGGGATGCCCCTTGAGGCGTACAAATAAAGCTTGCTCCCTTCTCTTTTTGAATCTTGAATATTGTATGGGTATAAAGCTGCGATTTGCTGATGAAAAATATATCGCGTCAAGAATTAAGAAACCTTCTTTAACATGACACAATTAGTACTTTAAATACACTAATTCACCTCATAATAACCTACAACCTTTGAAATTTACGCATCGTAATAACAAGTACGACAGTTACCGTAGCAATAATCATTAAAATCACAAATTACATTAACCCGTCGTTAACAATTAATCGAATTCATAGTCTTTCGGGTTGCGATGTTAAGACGTTATTAAAATTTTATGCCGGGGCACATGGAGAATCCATTCCAGCTACCCAGCACCGGAACAGGGAAGTTCTCCAAGCCGGAGAGTAGCCTCACTGTGACGATAGTATAACTCAAACTTAATTAGTTTTAATTAAAGAGAAGGATGTAATTACAGGAGACACAGTAGCGTCTCATGTTAAAGGCAGATTTTCAATTTTGTTAATCACGTTGCCGATGCTATGGTATGATTTTTCCTTTGAGATCTGAAACATATCGCGATAATTAAATTAGAAGGGATATTCGAAGTTAGCGAGGACTAATTATAATAAAACAGCTTTAATCAATCAGTTAGGCTTGATATATGCTAACTTATGCTACTTATACTGTGGAGTGGAATAAATTATGTGAGTAGGGTAGAATTTAATTTAGATCAGCTAAAATTCAAGGGCATTAGGCGTATTAGGTAAAGGTACTATATTATAATTTCTTAATCCAAGAGTATATTTTTTTTTAATCTATGAAGTAAACACAAAATTCTCTGTATTTAAATGAATGTTACGCTGACAGTAATTAAATTATATTTTATGGCGCAAAACACGAAGTTACGTAACTTCAAAGGGCATGTCTATATCATCCCAACATTACCTATCCTTTGTTTTACTGTTTCGTATTTCGTTGAGTTATGTTTGGACCTAATTATTGAAATTTGATAATTAGCTCCAAAAATAATCCAACGAAACACGAAATATTAAAAAAAAGGATAGGTAATTAGTTTTCACGGTCTGGATCCTTTATAGACGACATATCCTAAACACAAATGCTGGGAATTTCAGTTCATGATAATAAAACAAATGTAGGTACTTTTTTCTCTCTTGTCTAATGGATCCAAAGGGTAAATTTTACACCGGCTGCCAATGTTTGCTGGGATCTAATTTTATATTCATTCCAACATTGTTAGTGTAGTGTTGCCGAATTTCGTGAATTAGTGCTAAAAATTTAAGCTTCGCCACAAAAATTCATCAGCTGAAGAGAATTATTAGCTAAGAAATGGTTGCACTAACAATTAAATTATGAATTGAAGGAACACTTTCGACTTTATTCATTTCTTTCTTTGAATTTGCAACAAACCACATAATCTTTTTTTTTAGTTTTGTGGTTTTAACTCTTATTTCCTTTATTTTTGTTTCATTTTCAATGAAATAATTATACCTCTTTTTAAGAAAGGGCATAGAAATTTAATGAATAAATACAGGCCAATAGTAATTTTACCCGTTTTATTAAAAACACTAAGATTTACCAGCGAAGAGATAAAACAAGAAGCGACACTTGTTATTTTTCACAGGTCCGTGTGCACGATTTGGCGTTCTGACAGCATTGTCGGCTGACAGAGAGGACGCCACTGCAGTCATTATTCTGACATTGATCCTGACGGTCGTTGGGAGTAATTCAGAATAAGTAAATGTTATTTTTGGAATGATTCTACCGTGTTTTTAATTTAACTTAATGTTATTTTGTTTGTTTTTTTTTGCTGTATTGTTATTTAATAATAACAGTAATAATGTTTTTATTACTAATTAAATGCCGGAAAATATGTACCTGCCCAGAAAATGACAGCAGATGACAAATAGTGGCCATCTTGAATTGAGATTATATATTCCTCTCAGACACACCCTCTTTATGATTGGTGTAAAAGAACAAGAAGATAACTAATGTACCTGGTGCTAAAATAATGAAGTCATATCCGGCGGCAAATCATCAAAGGTGCCGACAACAAGTGACGGTTCTTATCTTATCTGTTCGCTGGATTTACTTAAAACCAGATTAGTCAACTATTTCAAAAAAAAAAAGAAATTGGCCTTGTCAACGGTCAACACAGCATCACCTGTCAGCTGATGCACCGTTAGGTTCATTTTTCAGCCCTAGTGCGGTAAAATTCCAATCTAAAATATACATAATATCCTTTAATTTAGTTCAAGCAAAAAAACACATTCACCCGTCCTCTTATTTCTGTTTTAATTGTTATTAAAAAAAAATCATCATAAAAAAATACTTTGGCATAGACTAAACTATGCTGATTTGAGTTGTCAAAACGCAGTGGTACCCATCCACATCTACTGATTGTTACATTGGCGTATTTTTATTTATATAAGATTTTCTAAATATTTCTCTCAGGCAAAAAATCTAATACAAATGTCGTGCATTAGGTCATTTACAGCGCTCGATTTCTGAATTCTCTTGCTGTAAATGACATCTACCGCATTCTAATTAAATAACTATTTTCTACTCTGCATCAATATAGTTACTGTAAAAAGAAATCTACTAGCTCTAATTAAGCTAATTGAAGACGTAATAAATCGAATTGATGAATCAGAAAATTGCTCAGCGATTAGATCAGAGTAAAGCTTTTGATTGTATCAATCAATTTTTTTTTTTTTTTCAAGAAATTAGAATATTATAATACCAGAAATATTTTGTTAACCATTTATCTATGTGAAACGAGCGGTGGATGTAAATTAGAGTTTTTCTAGTACTCTATCTTTTAGGTGTTCCCCAGGATTCGAAGCATGGTACTACTTTCTTTTTTATCATATTTGACAATTTTTTTTTATATCTGATAAAATGAAATTAGTACTACTTCCTAATTTGAAAGGCGTACACACAGTATACACCTACTATTCCAATAACAACATTGTTGTGTCGGAGAAAGTACGCCTGCGGCACCACAACACATCGATACGATAATATTATGTTTTCCGTAAATTTCAGTAAATATGGCGTGTGTGGGCAAACAATGATTGATAATCCTAACATTCTTTTTTCAGTTATTGTTGAATTGCTCAGCTTTTCGTTAATTTGGGGAAAAGTTTTTTCACAATGCAGAGTAATTATTTCAAGAGTTTAATAACTGAAAATCGAGAAGCTGGAGGAGGGTATTATTGAAGTAGTTAGGTTATTGTTTACTATTTAAAATCGTGCATTTTTAATAGATACCGAATGAAGAATAAATTAATAGACAGTTTGGATCCATTTATGTTGAAGTTTGAGGATTTAAATCATTCACTTGATGGTGTTCAACCTGTGTCAAGCGTGGATATTATATCGTACTTGGTATTAATCTACAGTTTTTTACGAAAAAGAACAAATGAAAGGGCTCAAGAGTCTTAGTGCTTATAAATTCTTTGAATCTGGCTTCGTTTTAAAAGCTGGAACAAGAATGGTCAACAATTTTGGTAAACACCATATGCTTGGTTCAATTCTGTTGGTCGCTCTTTGCACGCCATAATTCCATGATTACACTACATATAAGATAGAATTACCAGTTACCAGTTTTCTGTTTACAGTAGAATTATTGGTGGTTATATGTTAATCAGAGCACTGCATACAATAATAATTTTATCCAAAATATTTATTTTTTGTAAATTGTTACTTCTTAACATACTTATTGTAATGGGGCCTTATATAATTCCAAATTTACTTTATCACTTTATAATGAACACTCTGGGGATGCAGGATGCAAATAATAATAATACCTCAGCACTACAGACCTTGAGGGCCCTTGGCTTAGGTACCGGAACACACCGAGCCGCTGAGAAGTGTTATGTCCGAACGGTCACCTATCCAACAACCGATACCGCATGTTCCTGCTTGACTTTCAAGATTGGTAATGACTGCCTTCTCAGCCGTACAGCCGGCTTTTGAGGAGTTATTACAATTAAAAATTTATCGTGATGTTTATAATTGGACCAGCATTATTGTTGAGTTAAAAAAAATCTGGTTTTTCAATAAACACTTCAAAGCAGTCTATAACTACAGTCGTTTTTTTTAGGAAAGCTTCGTTAAAGCATACTAGAATATTCTTTTAAAGCAGAATATTCTGGCCATATAATTAATGGTTTCAATCTTTGATATAGTATACAATTACATTTTGAAAGTACATAGATATTGAATGATTTGTTTAATCTTCTTGCAGCCCAAATGACGATGTATCAATTTTCTTTTCCAACTCGGCAATTTTTTTCGATAGCTGCTCCAGTTTTTTATCTACTCTCTCTTTACAGCTTACGTGACTTTGCCTTTTATTAATCATTACTTATGTGCGATTATTACTACTAATTATTACTTTTGCTACCCTGATCTTCTCACAAATGCTTGAAATAACAATTTAAATTTTTATAACACAAACTTATCAGTGAGAAAATGTTTACTGCAAATTCTGTGGTGTTTTAGTTGTTGCTCTGTAATATGTTCCCGTTTTATGGCAGCTATCCGTTTGATTCTAGCCTTTCAGGTAATTTATTTAAATTAGCAAAGAACTTATTATTTCTGACTTCCATAACCAACTACTAAACAAGTCACAAGCATTGTGCTTATAAAATCTATTTTTTTCTACAAGAAAACTTTTCCTAAAAATTGTTAATTAAAATAGGTACCTTAAATTTGAAATTTTAGTAATCGCGGAATTTGTAGCTTGCCAAAACCGCCATATTGGAATTAGTTTCACAGGTTGTTGGATTCCTCAATTAAACTATTATAGTATTTTGTACTCCCGAAGAAGATTTTGAAAAGCCATAACTAATAGCATAATTTAATATATTTGTGGTAAAGGTAGCAATAAATTACATAACTAATTATAGGTTCGTTAAATTATCACAACTAGATTTTATATCGAATTTGGACACTGATTACTCAATTATATTCCCTGAAGATGCTATTGTCAACACAGGTGGAACAATGCCTTCTTTACTTAGTTGCGAATGCATATCGCTCCACTTTGCTAAAGACTTGTTTGCAGCTATTAAATTAAGACTAAATTTTGATGAAACTAAAACATTAACTTTTTCTTTGAAAAGTGGTAATACTCAAATTATAAATGGAGAAGTATATAATTGTATTAATCTTTTAGGTATAACTAAGGATTCTCAAATTAATTAGAAACATCATCTAAATGAATTATATTCTAAACCTAGTGGTTGTTGTTATCAAATAAGAATAGTACACTTGACAGATGTTAGGGTTACTTCGGGGTTACTTCACTGTTGTATTGTGCCTATTTTGTTAGCGCAGATAATTAAGGTCAATACCATTAAGCGTCAGGTAAAACAGTTATTGTTCGTTCTCGTCCCTCTTCTGTATATAATAATCTGTAATAGATATTACGCATGAAATAAAACCTATTTTATTTTATTTTGTACGAATATTTTTTTTTGTGTTTAATAAGGACCATTGTTATTAATATTGTTATTTAACGTTTGTTTGGTATTCTGGACATACAGAAGTGTACTTACGTATGTGTATATGTGTATACATACCCCTTATTTACATACATATGTACCCCTGCTCTTATAAAGTCATTGTATAAATCTGCATAATATATCAAAGAAAGCGTTGCCTGCTATCTAAGTAATTCCGATTAAGCGCAACCTACAAGAAATTAATTTCCCTTATTTCCTAGGTAAGTTTCAAATTATTCTCTGACTAAGGACAATACATTCTACGGAATACATTGTAGGAGAGCGGTTCTATTCAACACGCAACGAACACTTTGGAGATTGAAATACGTTTCAGTCTTAATTAAGTTTTGTTTAAAAGGTTCCTAAAACAAAATTTAGATTACGGGCACAAAGTATGAATGGTTTCTAACTAAGGCGTAATATTGCGCGGTTCTACAAAGTTGCAGCACTTATAATAATTGAGTGTGCACTTGTTTTTTTTATATCACCCGTTATTAAAGTATCTCCCCTACATACATTAATTTTCCATAAATTATTATACATATTATGATAAAATCATATTACGTGCTTGTGGATTTTTTTTTATCAGTTTTAACACATCAAATTTAAAGTTTTTCCTAATTTGTGTAGTGATTACAAACTTCATGATTATTAATAGCCATAACTATTATAACATATGGCATTAAGCAACAGTATACTATATGATCATACTATCACTTTCAATAATAAAACAATATGTACATATGTATCTGTATGTTGTCACACATGCAGTTACCAAATTTTGATTTTAATGCAGACATATCTTTTACAAAAAGTATAAAAATGATAAAATTGCGTAAGTTAAAGCCGAAAAAAATGTATAAAAGATATATTTAGTATTCATTAAATTTTTAATAGATGGTTGCTCTTGAGTTACTTACATATTTATCTTTAACAAAGAATTAATTTCAGAGATATAAGTGCTTTAAACGAAAGTTAAATATGAGTTAGTAGTCTGTTTACATCGTCTGTTGGATTATTTGAATTCGACGTTTTGCTCGTGTTTCTCCTGTCGTCATTAGGGTAGCCCTGACAAGCACTGTGGTTTTCCAACTGCATGTTTAGCGATGGAAATGCATATATCTCTCCGATATAAATTACCTTTGTGTTCTGTGTTATACAGTGCACACACTACTGTACAATACAGTCGCGTTCTGATTTCTCCGGGAGAAAAGTATATATCATTTGGTACCTATTTATATGTAATATGTATGATAGTTGTTCTGTGGTTTTTCTTTTCCCTAGAAATTATGCGTAGAGATTATTAAAATATGGATGCGTGTCTTAACTTTGCTTTCTTGTTAGGTCGCCTTTGTTTCCAAACATCATTCTTTGATTGACATATCTTCCGAGCATCCATACATTCTGAGTTTTGTTGGTGATAGTCCCAATTTCTTTATTTACGTCATTTGAATCGGAGTATATGATTTTGGCTCTGATGTATATGCATCTTGAAACTTCCACTTTTATGTGCTATGGTTGGTGATGTAGATACTGCCCTGTGTGGATTGGCTTTCTGTATAACCAGTTTCTGAGACTCCGTCCCTCATTTATTGGACTAGGACATCAAAAAATGAGATGGAATACTCCTATTCCAATTCTGTGATGAACTTGACTGAAGGTTCTTATCTTGTTTATTTATACCATGTAGTCTAAATACTATGTGACCATACAGCGAAAGTTTTGTCAACTTATCTGATTGTGAGTCACAGCCCAAGCTTAAATGGCGTGCTCGTATTGCCGTTTGCTGAAATTGTTCCATGTACATGTTTCAGTAACTTCTTCAAGAGCTTAGCTGAAAAACTCTCGTTGGAAGCTTTTTTCTGATGAGCTTTTCTAAGCAACTTTGGTAAGAAACTTTCGCAGCTACTTCTCCCTTCTGAGTAACTTTTGGGGGGAAGCTTTTTACTTAGGAACTTTACTGAGCTTTCCTGAGCAACCTTCGTGGATAACTTCTGGCTCAGGAGCTTTCTTCAGTAACTTTCGTTGGGATCTTGTGGATCAGAAACTTCCCTGATTAACTTTCGCGGGAAGCTTTTAACTCAGGAGCTTTCCTGAGGAACACTCGTAGGTAACTTTTGGCTCAGGAGCTTTTCTGAGCACCTTTGGTGGAATCTGTTGGCACAGGAGCTTTCTCTGATATCTCCTGAGCAACTTTCGAGGAGAGCTTTTTGTTCAAGAGCTTTTTGAGCAACTTTCACGAGGAACTTTTTGGTCAGGTCCTGTTTTGAGCAACTTGTACAGGGAGCTGTTTGCTTAGGAACTTCCACGAGGAGCTTTTTCCTCTGAAGCTTTCATTCAGGAAGAAGGAATAAATAGCAAAATATTAAGTGGAAATTTAATTTATGATTTATTAAAATAATTATAAAACATTCAAAAAGAAATAAAGATGAGTTCTGCTGAAGGTGGTGTATGTGACCAAAAGTTTTTCGAGCATTGGATTATACCAAGAAAAGGCTTTTCTGTCGTTAATAAATGTATAAAAAAAGTATTTACGACAAACCATGATTAAAGAGAACATATTTTTTCCTTATGAAAAAATACAGGCTAACTTGAAAACATTCAATATTAGTCGCAAAGTAGAATTTCTTTGTTGAATAGTAAAGCATATTTAGTAAAATATTTATTTGAAATTTTCTTCGGAAATCTAAACTCCATTCGTAGCAAAGTTATTGGTTATTGCGCTATTTGCCTGCATGCGTAGGTAATTACATCCGCCTGTTGAACTGATTGCTGACTCGACTAATCACGTGGTGATATAATTCTCCTGAATCACAAACAGCCGCAAGTTATTAACCTTGGCGTGTTGATCTTTGTCTCTTAGTGTGATCTTTTTTAAGTGCTATAGAATAATTATGTATCACACAATCACCACAATGGACAGATACGTCGTGTTTCGCTTTTTCCAAAGCTCCTCAGTGCCCCTCGGTGGTAACTGTGTGCAACGCCTAAGCGTATATATACTTAGATAGTGGGAAATGTAATGAATGAGAACATTAAGTTAGTAAACTCTAAATATTTGCGAAGATTTTGCTAATGTAGATAGTTAAACCAAACTTACAATTTTGTTTCAATCGAAACTTGTTAATATAGGTTGACTTTCAACAAATTATATTAATTAATTAATATTAACAAGTTTAGATTGAAACAAAATGTAGATTTAAATTGACTACATTAGCAAAATCTTCGAAAATATTTAGAGTTTACTAACTTAATACTCTTAATACTGCATTATAAAATAGCTAGGTAAGTTACTCTTACGTATACATTTCAATATCTTTTTACATTTTTAAAAGTTATTTTAACAAATATTTGAAAAGCTTTCATTCGAATACTACCATTTACAAAAACCTGTTTCAATTTTTTTTATTAGGGTAACTTAATATCTTAAGCAAAAAGTTAAAAGCTCATATTGAAATTAAAGATTTTAAGAAGTGGTAGGATTTACCATATTAAATGCGGTGTTTGTGCCAAAGAATACATATATAGGTCAAACAAAGAGAAATTCTGAAATTAGGTGTAAAGAGCATCTACAGCACTATATATTGACCTAAAACTGAAAAACTAACAAATGAGAACGAGTATATGCAATAGGTATAGTTTATAGAGCTGTGATGGTTACGGTTCAAAGAACCGCCACGTTTGTAATTAGACTATTTGGAAAGGAGGGGGGATTTCCAGGTATAGGAAATAGCGGCGTCACGGCTTAGGTTACTAGGATGTTTATCGATTTCAATGGATTCTCGGATTTGGCGGTTGTAGTGATGAGTATTAAGGAATAATACTAGCGGCTTCGAAAGGATTATGATATTTGGCTAGAAACGAATCTGAAAGGTCGGAGTTAGGTTTAATCATGGCTTTGCTGTTGTGTGATATTGTATCGATAAAGAGTAGGCTGTATTTCATGTATGGTTGGAGTTTCGGTAACATGTGATTGCTTCCTGAATAAGGAATTAGGTTCGGATATGACAATAGCCCTTTAGATTAAGGAATTTATGACACTACTTTTCTGAGCAGGATGATGGTGTGAAAAGGCTTTTAGGTAGAGATCGGAAAATGTAGATTTGCAGTAAAGGAAATGCCCCAAAGAAGCATCGGAACGACAAGCGAAGAGTACATCCATATATTAGCTTGCGGATGCTTTCGTTTGCTAGCGTGTCTACGTGTTTGTTCCATTCCAAGTTTTGCTGTATTATTAGCCCTAGGTACTTTACTGTCTGTACTTCCGTTATTTTTTGATTGTTGATGCGTATAGTAAAATTTGGCGGAAATGTCTATCTTATGAATGTCATATACTTTGCTTATGCTTCGCTGATTGTTATTAAGTTGTTCTGGCACCATTGTTCTATTTTTTGTTTGTCTGCATCTATATTTTGCTGGATATTTTATTGATTTTTTTCCTGCGTATATGATACAGGTATCATCTGCATACGCGTATATGTCTCCATGTATTTTCAGCTTTAGCATGTCGTTGTATGTATGTATGTAAATAGAAGGGTGGTGTTACACTGCGACCTAAAATATCTATTGTGTCCCCTATTCTTGCTGCTTTACAGCTGGCCTGCCAATCCTATTCCTTTTAGAAAGTGTAGGATGTCAGAGGGCCCCAGTCTAGGTAAGTCTCCCTCTTCGATTTCACATGCTCCCAGGTGCAATGCCTTCGAGTTGCACAGTGCTACGCAGTTTGAGAGGAGGTGGATGGATGTTTCATCCTGTTCCCCACAAAATCTGCATTCAGGATCTTTTTCCAATCCAAGCTTACTTAGGTGTTCTTTCAGTCTACAGTGGCCTGAAAGTATTCCTGTTAATATACGAACATTGTTCTTACTCAGGTTGATGCATTCTGTAAACCTCTTCTGGTTATAAGTTCCCAGAAGAATTTTACTTTGCCTCATTCCCTGGAGATTTTCACAGTAACTGGATTTTCTCTGCTCCATTTCCATTTTTAGTTTTTTCATTATTGTACTGCTACTTAACCCGCAAAAGGGTTCAGGCCCTACAAAAGGCATTCCAGCCCCTTTTTTTGCGAGGTTATCCGTTGTTTCGTTTCCTTCCACTCCTGTGTGACCCGGAACCCACAGGAGGTTATTTTATTTTCTTTTGCCTAGCTCATTTAGTTTCCCTAGGCATTCCCAGACCATCTTGGAGCTGATTCCATATGAGTTGAGCGCCTTGATGGCTGCTTGACTATCAGACACTATGGTAATCTCCTGCTTCCGATAGTTCTTATCCATAATGAACTGAACACATCTTCCAATAGCGTGTATTTCCGCCTGAAATATACTTGGGTATTTCCCCAAGCTTTCGAAATATGTAGTTACTACAATCTTTTGTCTGCTGAACAGGACAGCTTGAATCGTATGCTTCGAGTATGGCCTTGTTCACCTTTTTAAGGTCGTTTTCCAGATCCAGATGATACCTGGCCTTTCTGGATTTGATGACCTTTAGATTGCTACTTAGATTGGTTCGGTAGTCGTCCCAATCTGTTTTTCTGGGATTCCTCCGGAGTGGTGGTTCTGGGGTCTTCGTCTCTAGTCTGAACACAATCATTCTGTGATCAGAGAGAGAAGGTTCACTTGATACCCGCCAGTCTTTTAACAGATCCTTTAGGTTCAGTGTATAGCATGTCGTTAGTGTATGTGATATATAATGTTGGAGGTATATTTCCACCCTATAGTCGGCCATCGAACTGCTGCTCTCATTTCCGTTTGCTAATGTAGTTTCTATTCTGTTCAATAAGTAAGTTTTTATTAGATTTAACTCTCTTCCTGTTACACCGAGGTTCTGTAATTTTTCTATTAGTTTGTTCTTTGATATCGTATCGAATGCTTTCTTCATATCTATGAATATTGCTACTACTCTGTTTTTGTCTTCTAGATTTTGGTTAATATTATTTAACAGATCTGTAGCAGCAGACGACGTGCCACACTGGCTCTGGAATGCGCCAGTTTTCTTCTTTTAGGTGTTGTGATAATTATTTGTGTATTTTAGAATTTTGTTGAGTGTTGATAATATCGATATGGGTCTGTAGTTTTCGGGGTGTGATTTATTACCTTTCTTATATATGGGAATTATAATAGTTTGTTTTAGGTATTGGGGGTATTGACTTTCTCTTATAACGCTGTTGACTTCTATAGTGAAATTTATGGAATTAGGGAATGTGGAAAAAGATACTACGTCCATGTGGCCAGGTTAAGAAAACTTCCGTATGGAGGCATTTAAGCATTAAATAGATACGTCAGCGACAACTCGGCAATTTGGCCTAATGGACCTGGTTCCAACCCGACAGTCGAGCAATGCATAATTTCTCATAGTTATATTGAGCTTTACTGCATTCTGCTATATATGGCACCTAGCAGAGAGCTAAGAAATACAAATAAAATTGTCAAATTGAAGCCAACAAATGTTTGGAGTAAAAAAAAAACAAGGAAGCGTTTCAATAAATATAAATAAAACTTTGCAAATTCATTTCACAAAATTTGAAGAATAAGCGCAGCGGAATATTGTTTACCTCTCGCAGAAGATAAAGCCGCTCGCGTTACAGTCAAGGTAACACGTGTTTAAATCACAAGCAAAGTCGAAATCCCTCTCTCATTTCCGACGTAACGACGTAAAAGGGGACTGCCGGGGATACATCAATTTGCGACGAACGGCCTGGCGTCGCGCGGCGCCATCTTCCGAATAACTCATAAAGTCCAATACCCTCGATTTTCAGCGAAACAAAACAAGACAGCGGTACTTGCGCGGAAAGTGGGGAAAATTGAACCGAAAGAACGACATCGCCCTCACGAAACCCATCCTGTTCACCCCTTTTCCACGCTTCACTTGACTAAAATGCGAAAATCAAACAAAAATGCGTCCTTCCTTTATATTCTACGGTATACGAGGACACGCGCGTGGCTTTCGACCGGCCGTGACGCATACGCGACGAGAGCGGCGGGGAGGTAAGCTGGAAGAACCGAGTATAGTTGAATGGAATAAGATATGACGACACTTTCATGGGCTTAAGAAATTCGAGACGCCGGTTCGTGATATACTCGAGCGAAGGGAGGAAATTCCCTATGCCGTATAAAATAGTGGAGTGCGGGAACTTCGACATTTTTATCTATCCGAAAATAGTCTACGGTGAAGGGCGGACGACCGCTACGTTCGACAACTCGTTAATATTTCATGTGCTCCTCTTCCGACCTTATGTTTTTGTTTGTGTTTTCCCGTATTGTTTGTTTAGGGCCCCCCGTTATGAATGTTATCTTGCCGTAAAATGGAAAATAAATTTATGGATCGGTTCCCGGCAATTCCTCCGGGAGATGAATAATACCTAATTTTCTGGTTTGTTGAGGATTTTTTAGCATGGGCAGGTGCACCGGTTGCGATAACTTAGTGATTGTTAAATATTGAGCGTAGCTGTCAAACTTTTAATAGTTTTTGACGATGGAAAAACTTTGTGTAACAAGGTCATTTTCAGTAATAAATAAAAGAAATATTAAAGAAATACAGGCCTTAGAGGACCTTGGCTTCTATTGTCCTTGCTATTTTTTTCTTATATTTTGCTCTTTTTTCCACTCACTTATTTTATGCTTGTTGTACTTAGCTTCGATTTTACTTCTTCAACTCACTTTTTCCTTTGTCTTTCTCTTTTCCTTCATATACCACCTTTTTTTTTAAAATTCTTTGTTTAAGCTTTCGAGTTCTTTGTTGTAACCGTCGTGTCTTTGCTGAAGCTTCCTGAGAGAGCCTTTTTAGGCTTCTTAGCGTATTGCTGTGGCAGGCATCCCGTTTTTCGCGAGTGTATTTTAAGTTGCCTAATTTATCATGATTGTCCGTTCTGTTGAATCATTGTATCGAGAATTTTCACAATAATATTTAGTTGTATTAATTTAGTTAAAGAGTTAATTGCTTAAATTAATTCCTTTCTTCAAGATGTCTAGCATTTGCTAGTTCTATTTAATGTTTGTTCTACTAGATTTTGTCGGTAAATTGTGCGTTTGCGTGATTGTTGCAAGAAAAACGATTGTAGAAGTTTGTTCTAGAGTTCCTTGGTCGACTGTTACAGTGAGTACACGTATTTTTGTGAATCAATGCTGCCATTTTGTATTTCATTTTGATATCGTAATTTAATTCGCATAAATTGTCTTTTATATAGCCAATCAAGGAATTCATTTCATGGGGTATTTAAGAAAGTCAGATTTCTTTCACTCACATTTTACTTTTCGTGGTTAGATTCAAGTTTTAATTCGCGAGGGTAAATCTGAGGTTAATTGTTCCTTAGCGCCTTTTAAATTTTTATCCGTTGAGCTAGCTAATTTTTACTTTTCTTAGTCATTTTTTAAAATTCATTTTTATTTTTTCAATTCAATCAGTACACAGCAGTATATTTACCCTCTAGGTAATGGAATTGGGTTAACTTTAACAAACTTGACAAAAGTTCTCAGAAAAGGGCACTGATGGCACTGATGGCACTACACATTTACCAGAAATTTTACTATGCTGGATGCACGTTTGACAGTTTCAGTGTTTCTGCATGCTAATGATAATAGCCTTTCTATTGGAATGTACGTCTAGTGTTATGAAATATGTGGTAAAGTGTTTAAAGCTAGACGTCCAGTGACGCGCGTCGAACTTGCCGCACGAGCCGCACGCGCTTAAAGAAATTTATTTTTAATGCGTACTCTGGCTAGAGTCACACGTAAAAAAAGAATCGCATTGTTTCCTTAGTAGATTCGGTAGTCGCATTGAGATATTGGCAACATAACCGGTGCAAAGTGTTTCTATCATAAAAAATTACGAAGTGGAAGTAAAGTATTGGTATGTACACAGTATTTGTGAGAAAAGATTTTGTTTGGGGAAGTTATATACAATGTTTCCTGACATAATAAAAGATTTGCTGAAAGAATTATTTCAGAATGACCCACCAACAATTTGAAACGATTTTTACCTTTAAGGTAGTTTCAATTTCTTTATATAATCTTTATAATAAGATACTGTTTATACTTATATGACATATTCTAATTTAAAGAAATCGACCACTTCAAGATTTCCCACATTTTTTGTAAGGTCTATCTTCACGATCTGAATCACTTTTGCCCTTTTTTGCTGTTGCTTTCTTCGTGAAATTTCTTTTAACTGTGTGTATCATTAATAAAAACTTGGTCAGGGTATCGTCTTTGGAATTTGATACCTTGGTCATTGGGACTTCCAAATATTTTTTTTAGTGCCGCGCCGACGGAATGTTGCTGTCTTTGTCTTTTCAATCTGCCCTTGTTTAGCCCAACGAGGCCTTACTCCTGATATAGATAGAGTTGGTACTAATTCAGTCTCATCCTTCGATATATCTCTTTCTTCATTCTGCACGAGCTGAACATATACAACCTTTGTAGTTGGGAAAGGTACGCTGGATATTCGTGTTAACCCTAACGAACTTCTCATCATCCATTGATATAAATACGTAAGGAAATTAAAAAATAAAGCTGAACGCAGTTAGCACTCCACAGCCAGCAGAACTAAAATCTAGATTCTTTAAGGTACGTTCCAAAATTCCTTACATCAACGGCCACGTATTTATTTTCTTTCAACAAATCCAAACTCTCAACTCTCAAAAACCGTCATTAAATTTTGTCGAGTAACGTTATCTCACTCCGGATATAGAATCGAAATGTAACAATAGATGTAATGCATAAAAACTTAGTGAACCTTACAAATTTTAAGCCATAAACGAATAAATTAATAAAGTATCCGTGAGCGTACAGATGCTTCTATAATATTCCCACGTCAAGCTTCGTTAGTCTACAATACCTAACTCTCTATGTAGGTATAGTACAAATTAAAATAAACTATATGTATCCTATCGACTTGACTTAAAATAAAAATATTAGTAATTTTCGAGTTCCATCGAAAATAAATATATAAATATACATAAAATGTGGCCAGCGCGATACGGGTAGCCGCGTCTAGTAAAAGGAATCGGTATCCATCCACACCGCACAAGAATACTGCCCGTATTTTCGGTTATACGATGCATGTGGCGCGCCTTAGTTAACGCACTATCATGTTGGCCTCTCAGACGAGGCGATTAGTTGATTCCACTAATTGAACGGACGATTTTCAAGGAGTATAGTGATGTAGCAAATGATTGGGAACTGCCTGAACTCCCCACACGGACTCCGTGTGAAAGGGTTCAGGTAATTCCCGATCATGTGCTACATCAGTATGTTCCTTGACAACCGTCTGTTCAACTAGTCGATCAACTAATCGCCTCGTCTGAAAGAGGCCTTACTCTTTTGAAAAGAACCCATTTTTTTGCGATTCCTGCGGCCCGTTGGGCGTGGGTCAGTGGACGTCTAACTTTAAACTGTGTTCTTCAAATTTCTGCTCTCTTTCTTCTTGAACTAGACATATTTGCTTTGATCTGTAACATCTGCTATTATTTCCGTGTATTTTGTTTTCTAATTTGTTTTTATATAGTCCAAATTTGTTTTCTTTTTCTTCAAATTTGTTGAAAACCTCTTATAGTTCTTTCCTAAATCTTGTTAGGAACAATACTTCGTCTGCGTATACAGTGCATGGTACTTTGTTTTGGTAAAACGAATCTACTGTTGATTACTGCCATATCCATTACTAAGTTAAATAGGTTTGTTGAGAGGGAGTCACCCGGTCTTAAACTTTTTCCAATCCTAATATGCTCTGAATAACTGCCATTTATCAAAAGTTTATTTGTTGTTCTTCTTACTGTGTCTTTTGCCAGGTTTACCACCTTTTCTGGAATATGTAATCTTATTAGCGCTTCATGCTTCTTAAGAAATCGAGTCATATGCCTTTTTGAAACCAATAGAATAGCTGTTATTTTGGATTTTTTTTAATGTAGCAGCTTCATCCACTCTTCGATCCACTGTATCTGAAATGTCCTTGATAAGTGAGCGAATCGTCTTCGTCTTTTCCTTGTTAACTTACATATCTTGTTTACTAAGTATGTCTAAAAATGATACTCATCTGTAGTTTTTGTATTGTGTCTTTCTTACAAATTGGAGACTTAATTGCGTTACTCCATCCTTTAGGCAGTATTTCCTTTCTACACTCTATTTCTATCAGGTTGTCTATGTTCTGTTACCATATCTGCCTCCTTTGTTTAAACACTTCTGCAGGAGCAGCAACATTTCCCTGCACTTTTATCGTTTCTTAAACCTTTTGTTTCTGTTCTGCAGTTCCTTGTACTGAATGAAAAATATAGCAAAGTTAAAGTTTGAATTTTAAATGAAACTTAAATTAGAATTTGGGTTACGTGAAATTATCAGCAACATTAAACCTGCCTTAAATTATTTTTTTAAATATGAAATAAATAAAAAATAAAATAATTTGGATAGGAATGCAGATATGTTAAACAAAATATATTTATTAATAAAAGGCAAAAAGTTGATAATAATGCCAATGATGATATGAATTTTAACTCTGCATGTTTTGGCAAGGCACAGTTTCAATAAGTTTACAAGATATTAAGTGTACAAAAAGATATAAATAGGTATTGAAGTTGTTAAAAAGTTATATTAAATTATTAAACAAGATCACAGATATGTTCAAATATTTGAAGCCTTTAACAATTCGAATACCTTTAATAATTATAAGCTAGCTACTGAAGTGCTTAAAGCTGCTCCAAACTATTATTATAACAAAAAGAAATTGGAAGTATAGTCCGCAACATTTTTTTTAACCTAACTTACATTAATATACTTTACACGCGCCTGAATAGTATGTATTGTACGAAGACCAGTACGAGGACTGCTAATCGGGGTCTACGGGTAAAAACTATTCTTACAAATCCGTATAGCGTACCTACGTCTTCTTAGCGATCGGTTCAAACTACGAAACAACCCTTACCAAAAACGAAGAGGAATCTTCAAAACCAAAAATCACAGAGAAGTGTTATGCCATTCGGCAAATTGTGGTGCAGAAGAGTTGTGGACCTGAATTGTTTTCTGATAAAGGTGAATTAATATCAAAAAATACATGAAAAGAAGAACAGCATCTCTATAGTTTTTATTAGTAGATAGGAAGTTCCTCCTCTCCTAATTATGTGAATCGTGGGCCAATAAAATGCAAGCAGGTAAAATAGGCATAAATGGCTGGAACAAAATTTGAACGTAAATAAGGCAGTTAAAATTCAAATTTACCATTTAAAATAGCAGCTCGAAACCCTTTGTTATTGTAACGTTTTTCGGTTCTTAAAACGTTGTCGGGGTCTTAGAAAAACACACAGGCGATATATTTAAATTCACTTATTCTATTAACACAATTACGGTAATTAAAATCTATTAAAAATGCTTATTAACTATATCACTTAACCACTAATGTCTTTATTTATGTAAACGATATTTATATTACATGTACTAATTCAAACGCGACCGCACTATCGAACTCGTATCGATTGACTGCCTCCTGGCCAACCCGACGCGTTATTTATAGCTGGCGCGAACGTCCAGATTGTTCGAGGGGCCTTCTAGAACGTCCTCGAAGATTCTGGAGAATATTCTCGAATCTTCGACCCGGTGCTGCCCTCTGTTATTCGTCGTAGGTAGTTCTTCTTCCGCTATGCTAGCGCCATCTAGGGACGCCTATCGGAACCGCCAGTTGAAAAGTTGGCGCTCGTTACATTATAATCTTGTTTTCTTTTGCGCACACTAATTTAATTCAAAAATGATTTTAAGCAGCGTTATAACTATTTTCCTTTTTTATTTGTCACTATTCGTTATTATCTACTTTCAAAACAAACACGATTATTTTTGAAGGCATCAGCAATCTTGTGAGGCGCAAGATAGGTAATGTTAAGATTTAGTCCAAACTGTTTCCATATACTTGGTAGAAACTAAAGGAAATTTCGTTGAGGGTAATATTTATTATAGGCGTAAAGCACTAGTATATTATTTTAGTTCTCTCCATGCACGGAATTTTAATGTTCAACATTTCAATATTTATTTCAGTTCAATTATTAAATCCGACAAAATGGAAAGAGTTATGAAATTCACATAAAAGAAAAAGTTTGCAAAAATTTGCACATGGGCTCAAAATTCAATTCTGGTCAATTTTTCAAGTAACTTTCATATCATCTAATCCAATTTCTTTTGTCGGTTAATAACATGGTTTTTAAGTTCGCCATCGTTCTAGTAATAACCCGACACGTGCTAAAATGGGTATCGATGCACAGCTGCTGGTTATTTTAAGAAAGAAATAATATACTTTAATAATAAGTAGGAAACCCATACATTGTTACCTTTACGGTGGCGACTACACAAAAAGAGTGAAGCCAAAAATAAAGAATACTACCACCAATTATAAAAAAAGAAATTGCAAGTTGGACCATTCAAAAGATATGGTGATAAATGTAACTTAAAATAATTAGTGGAAAAGAAATTCAACTATTTTGGAATGCAGTTAAAAATTTCTTCATTTTACAACAAACTTTTATGTTGAACATAAATTCTTTCAAAATTAATAAATCATCGTTCTCATACTCTTATAACCCTGCACTTATGTATGTAAGCACACGAGAAAAGTTACAAATACGGTATTTCTCAGAAAGCTTATTCCTGACTGTGACCTAGATATCTATCGTTACTACACTGTTATTTTATCTATCTAATTCAATCTCTAATCTAAGACAAGCCATAGGATCTCCTCATGTGCCGCGAGTTTTAGCTTATCAGGCGCTAATTCCTCCTGTCTTAGACATCCTAGACGCTCTTCTCGAGTAATTATTTCATTTCACAAATGCAGAAGGTTCTGTTCATCTGTTCCAGTTCCAACTTCGCGAAGCTGACGCTTCTCCTACGCTAATTTTACACTTTCCTTACAATACTAAATGAGTTATCGGTATAATTTTCCGAATACAAATGGTTAAATCCTACAATTTATGTAGCCAAATTAAGGTGTACATTGGTGCAACTATGTGGAAAATAAATTTCTCTTGTTTATGATGTAACCGAAATGAAATTGGTGATTAATATGATCCTGTATTTGTTTACTAATGTACCTGTTATTATATCTGTGATATTATTTCATTCATATATATTATTTGGTCCCAACCTAATTTTCAATTTGACCGTTGCCATTGTACTGATACTCATTTAAACAGAGTTTAAACCGAGCTGTAGGCAACGCATTTTCGAATCATTGTCGACCAATATTTTCACGAAAATATTGGATTTTAAAATACTTGTATCTGAATATTTAAATCGCAGCTACGTACTTGTATGCAACACAATTGCTTTTACAAAACTATCACCCACAAGTTCGATTTATGACTTCGTATCTGGTTTTATTTCCACATCTCTTTTTTACATTTATTCAGGATTCGGTGTGCGTGTCGATAACACGAGCTTATTATAAACATGGGTTCATGAAAATACAAACGTATTTTTGCTGCGAAATACATATATTCAGCACACAGAACTGAAAAATGAAAATGAAAACAAATACCCAACCACCTAATAAATAAAGTTCAAACTATGGCTGTCATGTTACTGTGGTAATAGGATCTGAACTAGCGCCTCCAGTAATATTAACCGAATTTATTTGTAAAATTCTAATTTAATATCAAAGAGTGTAAATTTCTAATGTAACCTTCGACGAAGCAAATGCGATACGAGAACCATAATTAGCATAAAGCTCTGCCCATTTGTGATGTTCTTTTGATATTGTTTCTACAAGTAGGTGTATGTAATCGTGTAGTGGAAATTACATTCTGAACATAAAGGTTTCAGAGTTGAAAATCTTTTCTAATTCTTTAACAACAAGTTATCAAAAAAATCGTCAAAGTAACGAATAGGAGGACGTTAATGATACTTTCCTTTTTATGTTAGTGAAATAATGATATTTGTAGCGGAAGGAAAAATATAATTTTGAGGAGGTTTTATAAGTAGACGAATGAAGCAGAGGGATGGAACGCTTTGCTCTAGATAATTATTGCAATCTAACAATTTTAACCAGAAGAGCAAACATTGGATAGTCCTAATTCCATGCTTGATTAAAAACAATAATACAGAAAAGAGTTTATATGAAATAATCTAATAACAGTGCTTTCCAGATGCCGCCAAATATCGCATCCTCTCAGATGTTTTTGTTATTTGAGAGCAAACAAAGCATGAATGAACTTGTGTACGGTGGAAAAAATACTTTGATCAGCTTCTCAATACTTTATCTGCCATTATTATAATTAATTAGTTTTAATTTTCTAAAAATTCCCCCTTCGTCTCCCCAATTCCTTTACTAAACTAATTAAAAGTAAAATAAAAGTATATTAATTATTTTGCGCGTTTCTTAAAACATTGATTATTTGGGAAGAAAGGGGTGTAGATCAAAATGAAGCTAATTGATGGGTGCCTCAAAGCTATTTGCTTCTTCGACGTTCTTCTAGCCTATAAACTTTAAAATAGATGTGCGAATTGTGGTTTTAAGAATTATCAGTTACAATAGCCTCGAACAACCGTACACCAAATGTTGTTAATTGTGTTGAAAGATGCGTTATCCTTATGTTCGATTCATATTCTTTTGCATGAGTTACAATTTAATTTGATAAATATTCATATAATTAATCTGACCATAATTTTCTTTAGTTTTCACTTCTATGTGAATTTGGTTTTTTTTTTGTTTTTGGATTTTCTTTTCAATGAAAGGTTAGTCCATTTAGAATTTTTTAAATTTTATATTTCTAAGAGAAAATATTTGAAATAAGTCATTAATTTGCGTTGATCCACCAATTAATATTAAATGCCCAAAATGCAGAAGAATTATGTTATATATATGTAAATACGGCGATCAGTGCATGTCTGTCACTTGCGACTTTTGCATGTAATTTTTCTCGCAATTTTCGGTTATATGAATGTCTATTATGGCGATCATGTTGTTCAGTTAACTTGGGTGTTTTCCTGGATAAAGACTACTTTACTGAAAATATTTATTTTTACGAAATATGCTTACATCAGACTCTTCTCTGGTGAAATATCATTTTACTATTGTAACATTTTTTAATGCTCGTAATTTTTAGTTTCATCAGAAATCTTGATTAAAACAATAATAGAGATGAAAATAGAGCAGTATTAATTTTTTGCCCTGTCATTATCAATGAAAGCTTTTGCATACATGTTTTTTGGCCTAGAGAACCGAGCATTCCCATTCAGGAACAAGTATCAATTATTCCTTTATCCTCCGATAATTATTTTTTTTGATCTTGAAGATATGGTCCAATAGAAGTTTTAAACCTAATATGTTTCCCTTTCATCATTATTTATGTAATTTCTTTTGAAGTAAAGTAATAACATTCTAGAGGAATTCGAATTGTGTAAACAACGGATTTTAAGAACATCTTTGTGAGTAATAGTGGTTAACCTCTAGCTGCATCCAAGCAGAAAGCAGTAAGAATTAATTATATAGTGGTTGGCGTTTCGAATATAGCAAGATTTGGTAAATCTAAAAGAATATGCATTCCATTTTTATTATGAATTCGGGTTCTCTTTTCTTAACGAATTCAAAATCATTTTTAAAAATGGCATTCGCTTTTGCCGATTTACAGTGGTAAAGTGGAAAAGTAGGCATTTGCGCCTCTAACAAGAAGTATACAATGAAGAAAGCTGCGCGTGATCTCTCTTGATTGCAATATTTGAAGTTTGAAGGGAATTTTTAAGAAGAATTTATTTATTTTGATGGTGAGTTGCATTTATAAGTAATCAGTATTCTAAAACAACGGTTTGGAATATCAAAACGTGTTGAATATTAACTTGTATCTACAAAAAACATTACAAACATATTGTCACGAACCTTTGCCTTAAGAGTCGAAAGTTAGAGTCACTCGCTTAATTAAGCTTAATTACATAATTATGTAAATGAATACTAAAAGGGTACTTACTGGGGGGTTATAGTTCGAGGTTGTTAATTATAAACTACTACTTTATACTCTTCACTAAATTTATTAATCACACGACACTCTTCGGAGATCACAAACTAAATGCCAATACCTCGTCGTCAATCCCCTCGCGAGCGCGATGCTCGCAAAACGTTGACGAGGTTCCGGTAATCTGCTTGTCATCTCTGAACACATCATTATCTGTTTCTTAAACCTAACTCATTTCTATGTAGTGGAACTTTCTGTAACAATATTAACAAAAAAAGCATTATTATTTGAATGAAATAAATAATGTTCCGGTGAATTAAAAATGAAACACGGGCTGTAAAAGAAATGCAAATTTCTCGTTTCTCATGTATTTTCAATTATTATAATGTACAACCATTCCTTTTGTTATTTGTCCACAGAGATTAACGTCATTACAGAACGGATAGTAAACTAATTGACGCATTTTTAAGATATGATTTAACATAAGAAGATTGAGGGACAGATTTTAATCACGGCAAGTCTACTTGTCATGATTAAAATCGCCTGTATTTTCATGGAAATATTTCCTAGGCTTCACCGGGTTTATCGTATATTGGAAAATTTAATAATAAAGAAAGACCATTATTAAGGAATTCCAACATCTGTGTCAGCAGGAGAGTTTCTTTCGCAGACTGGCGAAATGTGCGATGGCTGAAATAATTACACTCACTCAAAAACTTGCATGAAATGTTCTTTTTTAAATAACAATTTAAATGTACACTTCTAAATAAGAGCTTGTTCGTAGATTAATTATATCTGAAATATACTTTATTACAGTTTATACCCTTTTAAAAAAATAACCTTACCTTTTTCAAAATTTGTGCTATAAAACAAATTGTAGTCTATAATGGAGCTGAATAGCGGGGCTTTGTTCGTTGTATACTTCAAGTTAGACCGCAAATGCTTGCCTATATACATTCTTAGGCATTTTCTGATTTTACATTATAATCGGTAAGACTCGATTCTTAAAACGATTTTGAATTAGTTAAGAAAAAAGAATTCGATTCATCATAATAGTCTAATGCGTATTCGTTTAGAGTTAGAGAATCCTTTTGTACTCGAATCACTCACAACTATAATAATATGTTCGTTTGCCAGACAGTTTTGGGCATTTCCGTTTTCGTAGGGTTAAGGAAAAAGTTGAACGATTAATTTGCAATTTTTTTCTTCAAAATTACCCAGGGATAAATAGCGATGATATCACTAATGGAAGAAAAAAATAGTTAATGCCTGTTATAAGTAAAAACTCGATAGAGGAGGATTACATAATTTGATGGAATATTTCCAATTCTTTTGATAAAATTTCTTGTTTTAGATTTGGGTTAGTAGATAAATTTTTATAAGGCAGTGCCTTATAATGTTTACTACTTTTCTTAACAGATTATTAGTTTGATTTTACTTGAGCCACGACGCAGTTACTACATTAATCGCGTGACTGTGCAGCGTCATTGTTTGTGAAAATTAGATTTGGTAAAACTACTATTTTATTTACGTTAGTTAGTACCCTGTGACACATAAAGAATGATGGTTGTTCTCCTTCTTTGCTACTGTTCTTCTACCTTCTCTGTCGTTCTTAGGTGAAATGCTATGGGAATTTAGTAGATTTGATACAGACATAATTCTTATACTGTACTGTAAATATATTGTAAATATTTCCAGAGGTTGCTCTAAACGACGTTTATGCAGCACGGGCGAAAGTTTGAGTCTAATATTAATTACCAACCATCTGCCTAGACAATATTAATTAACCGACACGAGGTAATGTATTTAATGAAACGGTTGCCAACGTGACATTTTCTAAGGTGGTACGTACATAGTTTGTTTAGGCAGATTGCTAAACTTCCCAATGAATATAATACCACGGATCGTTGTACTTTAAACGCCTAGTTTCCCACCTCCGAATTATTAATTATACTTGCTGAGGCTTTACGACCCCATTAGCCGCATTTATTTCACCGAACTGTGCGACTGCGATAACATCCAAGATGGTGTATACACGCGTTACTGAAGAATTTAAAATCGACACCGAGGAAGTTGATGAAACATTCCGAATACCCTGGGGCCGACGGGTCCATGAAATTTTCATGAGGTTTCTTGTAATTTTCATGAAAGGTAGATTCCGGTCATAAGTTCAAGAGGTCGATAGGATTGCGGAGGTGTTTTATGAAAGGGAAATAAGATTTAGTGTTTTTCCGTTGTGGGCAATAATACAAATCGTCGTTTTGTAAATTTCAAAGGAGTTCTTCCTCTTTATGGCTACCTTTTCGGATACATTCGTATTTATTGAGAATTTAAAGTAAGTGATATCCAGAGGTTTAACCTTTGTTCTTGTATTCTTTCCCTTGTTTCTTGTGCCTCCTCCTTCTTACTTTCCTTTTAGTACAAGTGTTTACAATGAATAATTTTCTTTTTCATCAAAGGCGATACTAAGATATTTAGAATATTATCCATATGTATATTTAATTGCCCATAATAATTATATAGTAGTAATAATAATATATAACTTATATTTTGATATCTAACTAATTTATGGTTCAAATGGGTGGTGGGATGACGCGCGAATAGTAATAGTGTCAGTAGAGTAGGTTTATGAAAAGTGAAAAAATCATTTAACCTTTATGCATTAAATGTATCTGATCTTGTTTTGACTTTCCATTTCCATGTTAGGCTTATGGAAGCTTCATGTATTCTTGACTTGGTTCACAAACTCACACAGCTGCACACCCTACAATTGTATTGGCTTTCTGTAATTGTTCCTTTATTTCTTCTTGAATGGTTCCGCAATATGAAAGCAAAGAGTAGTTAAATAATCCAAGAAGTCTGTACTTAGAAGAGGTGTCCTCGGAGTGTCTATTCTAGGCTCTATAACGTTATTATTATAGATCAATGACTTACCATTTCATATGGCCAATATTATTTTGTTTGCTGAGAATATTACCATTGCGTTTAAAAGTAACAACTTTTAAGGTTTAACTCACACTGTAAATGCAAGCCATACTAAATTAGGTCTATGAATATCCTTGAATCATCTATGCATAAATTCAGGTAAAACCCAATGTATATTTTTCCGTAATTGTTCCACATAACATATCAGCAGTTTTATCCTTAAAGCAGAAAATATCAAATTCATTGAATCTGCTAACCTCCTTGGTCTCTATTTATCTCTTAAATTTAGAATGGAATTATTAAATGGAATATCTCTCTAAAGAATTATTAAAAACGTATTGTCCTATTTAAAACATAAAAAATCGTGTTCTTTATCTATATTAAAAACATTTAACTTTTCTTGTTTTACTCTAAACTATTCGAACTAAATGTATAGAAGTAATAATATAGTGCCTAAGTATTCAAGAGAATTTCCATACAAACAATGCCTTAGATTATTATAGAAATGACATGGTTAATTGTTAATTTAAATACATAATATCCACTTACGGTAAAGTCCAATAATAAGATTTCTGTGTAATAGTAAAAATTCATCAAGTCATTTAAACTATCATTTCCTTATTAAGTGTGTTTTAACAGCCTTGTAATATTTATTTATATATATTATCATTCTTCAAACTGCGAAGATTGCTAAGTAACGCATTATAAGCCGTAATTACTATATAGTCGTACATTTTTTTTGTAAGCCCCAGTTGCATGTCTAGAAACATGTTAACAATTAATTTTGTAGCTCATCTAAGGTTCATTTTGGATGAAACATCAGAATTCGAAAATAAATGGAAACAAATACAAAAAGTCAAGAGGCTGCACTATATCTGGGGACTTCATGTCAGACAGCTCACACAAAAAAGTCCTTTGGAAAACCAAGAGTTTTTACGCATACAAACTTGGCAATGTTAAAATATTACAATCTACAAAGTATGGTCTGCACGAAACTCTAAATGACAGTATGTATCTTTAGTTCAGTTATTCTTTTCGCAGTAACAAACAGTCGCGTAATTTGTGAGATGCGCATCGGAATAAAATTCCCTAGCATAGAAGAAATGAACGACTTCTCAGAAACCATTGCGAGACATGATCTTGCCGGAATAACTTAACTAAGAAAGCACGAATTTAGCTAACCTTTTTTCTACCACATTATTAAGATGGTCTTCAAATTTTAGAGAGCTATCTATTGTAACACTGAGAAAATCTACCATCGCACACTCAGGTATCGTTTTAGAGCACTTAGGGATACATAAAGATTGATTTATGGTTTACACCAAAAGTAACTGTTTTAGTTTAACACAATCGATGGTTAATTGATTAGCACTATACCATATTCGTGTATTTGATTCGCAAGGATAACAATTGCGATGGATAAATCAGTAAAACAAGGCTCACTAGATATTATCGATGTATTATCGACATGCTGCACCAGAGTACCCGATCCCAAGAAATCCATCAAATCATTTACGTAGACAAGAAAAAATAAGGGACCCAAAACAGAAACTCCAGGAACAGGTTCTTCCTAAATAAGCTCATGCTCTGTTGCTTGTTCGTCAACTACGATCTCAATAAATCAATGTCACGAATCCCAGCTATCTAATTTGTTACAAAGTATAGAGTAATTAATTGCATCAAAAGTTTGATTTGAATCAAAGTATTGCATTAAGATCGCAAAATATAGCTCCCCCATATAGATGGTTTAGCCAATAATCCAAAATTATACATTTAAATTATCTGGTCATATATTAAATAAGAAAGGCTGTTTTGATCTGTTTGGTGTCAAGTGTTGTATTATTCATTTTATCAACGTTGCTTTAGTATTCTAATTAAATGCATTAAAATATTTGACAAAAAACAGAAGAACGTAGTATGTTTACGTAACTATAAAATTTAAAGTGATCGCTAATATTGACTCCAACAAAAGCTGAGGAGTAGCAAAAAAATGTAGCCCAAGTAATACTCTCAGTCTTTTCCCAAGTCTCAGCTTTTGTTGGAGTCAATATTGGCAATCATTTTAAGCTATAAATTATTTTAGGCATAAAAATAATATTTTGTTACCAGCAAGCATACAACGGAGGTATTCGCCCTTGCAGGTTAGGCAGAAATGATTGTACAGGGAGGCTGCCTGAGGAAGAAAAGAAATATAATGACTGACAGCCAGGCTGCTATCAAGGCAGTCTCGAACCCTATAACTAGGTCAAAACTACTTAGAGACTGCAAACAATCTCCCAATACACTGGCTCGAGACTACACGATGTTTCTAATTTGGGTCCGAGACATGAAGATATAAAGGGCAATGCTATAGCCGATGATCTAGCCAAGGAGGGCTTTAGAAGACACTTCATAGGTCCAGAGCCCGTATGTGGTATTACAAAGGACTTCACAAAAAGGGAGATTTAGATAAAGAAAGTATACAAAGAAATAGAGGTCGACTGAAGATCAACTCCATACCAAAGCGCTAATAGGGGATAGGGATGCTAGATTCTCTGATAACCTACTCAGACGCAGCTAAACCATTACTGGGCTAATAACTGGACACCGTTCTCTGAAAAAGCATCTATGTTAACACAGGTCGGCTTACTTGACCTGGCTAGATAAAGAAAGTACAAACAAATGGAGGTCAACTGAGCGTCAACTTCACTAAAGCACTGGGGGAGTAATTGGAAACTGTCCCCTGAAAAAGCATCTATACAACACAGGTCGAGTAAGCTAACCGTGGTGCAGAAGACGAGAATAACAGGAGGAAACGAGTTTACATGTAATCTGCACATGTGAGGACTTGAAGGTACTCAGGTAGAAATATTTCGGGAGGGATCTATTGGAGCCTTCGAGGGTTCTCAAGTTTCCACTAGGCAAGATACTGGACTTTATAGAGAACACCAAGCTGCTCGAATGGAAGTAAGAGATTTAATAGGGACGGTACAATGAGCATCTAGCTCAAGTGCCCGGACTATAGGTGGCTATCCTAACTAAATGAATGAATGAATGAATGAATGAAATGAATATGTTCTTTTCAGCGTATTTATTCTGAAAGAACGAGATGTTCTATTGATACCTACAAATGACTTGCTTATCCACAATTTTAACAGAAAAACTTCTTTTAAAAGGTTTTTTGCTTGTTTTTCATTTTATCTATTAAACGCTTATCTTCTACTTGCCCCTTACATTAACTATCTCCAGTCTGCTTACTTTTTCTTATAATATGAAAACTCTACTAAACATCTCGACAGTTGAAATTTCAATCACTTCTATCTGTGCAAAATAAATACACTTAACTTGCATGCATACTTTTGATTTACTGTCAGGGCTTTGTTTAATATTATCTCATTAAACGTTGGAGGAAACTTTGAAAGTCGCAATATTATTCAACGCTTGCACCACTACTGTCCTTAAACAATTAGTAATAAATAAATTTGAACGGTAGAATTGACGACGTAACTCTTTTGCAGAAAACTTATACTAGAATAACACGGAAAAGTAAACATTCTTATGTCTACAATATATGAGGAAAGTTATATTTGCACGGCATAACTAAATTATAGCTTTAACTTCGTTTCTCTGTGTAATAAATAATATATTTTTAAACAGGAAGTGCAGCATTTGAGCTAGGTTTGAGTTATGACCAGTTTGTGTGTTGATGTTCGAGATTTACGTTGGTAAATAGTTTGCGATGTCAGCTAAAAGGCCTGCGACAAGCAAAATCCAGCGATAATAAAAAGAACGTGCCTAGGACGAACCCAAACGTAGTATGATATCTACCGTGCCCAGCCGAACACCTTCAACACCCTACCTTTTTCGTTCAACGACGTAGCACGAAATTTATCATCAAGTGGTTTACCGTCGAGATAAATTATGATTGCTACCATTCTTCACTCTAACACAGTCGTTCTAAGAAAGGGCCTCTGCCTCGAGGTTTTTAGTGGAAGCACCTTGTCCAGCAATATACTACGTAACAAAGAACATACTGGGGTGGAGTTGAAGGGAGAGCGCGAAATTAAACCCGTCACAGACAGCACGATGCTGGAGAATGACGGTTTATTATGACGTCGTTTCAAACCCACGTACCGCCGACGATACAGTAAGACGGCTTACACCATTACTTGCCCATTTTACGCCGCGCAACGTTACAATTACTGGAGAATGCTAACAATGGGATTATTTTATGAAACTGCATATACAAGATCCACCGAAAATATACGTACAGAAAGCTCCCAATATGGCCTTGCATTAACAACTACCTGTAGTTGCTGTAATGAGTTAGACGGTATTTTGCATTTGATATTTCATACATTTTAATTTCCTTTAGTGAAATTATATATAGCTGGCAGCAAAATTGCCACTAAATTTAGATTTAGTATAGTATCGTAGCATAGTATATTCATCAACCGTCTCGACTACATTATTAGTAGTATCGGGGAAGGCAAAATTAATACAATAAAAATAATGAAATATAAGCATAAGTATGTATAACTATCTAATATCTAACATGTAATGTTCACATCAAAGTTACAATTTCTAGAACATATACCGAAATAAATAAAAGATATGGTATTGTAACGAAAACGGGTTTTCCTATCTGGAGACTTTTGGGGATGGCCAGCCCAAATTCAAATAAGACAATGCCAAACTCCGTCTCACAGATAACCCACACCTGCTCTTTTGACCGGGCGAGCCACTGCTGGGAAACAAACTTTTTGTTCGGTAGCGAATGGTTTTAGTAATTTTAGCCAAAAATGTTTCCCAACTGTTTTCCTCCGTCAGTCGGAGCAGGGCCGTTAGTTAGCTTAAGGATTGTCGACTTACTCTTCTCGTCGGCTTTCTCTTTACTAGTCTGACTTCCTCTCGGGACTTCACTAAGGGTTAAAACTGATCTTCCTTTAGAATGACGAAATAAAACAACGACTTATATCTTTTACAATTATATATTAAAGCTTTTATATTATTATATAAGCTACAAAATTAAATGGGATAACAAGTGAACAACAAAAAAAGTAATCCAAAACACAATTATCTTAATGAATAATTTAACATACTAATTTATTGAGGGAGAGAGAGAGAGAGAGAGAGAGCGAACGAGTTACGATTTTTATGTATTTGCAGTAGTTAATCTTAAGCAGAATTTTTGAACATCTTACCGGCCGATGTGGGAAAAATAATTCTTCACGTAATCCAAATTTTAGGCACAAAACTTTGCACAACACACACAATCTTTTTAAGCCAAGAAAAGGGTAATTTTCATGAATTTAATCACAAATCAAAACACCTTTCGAGGAAAGCTTGTGCTTCCTGTTCTCGAATTTTAAGCGTATTTTGTTTGCAAAAACTAAGATGAGAAGTTTTAATTTTAAGATTTAGAGACACTCGACGAGGGAGAACGCGAGCTTATTCCTGAAGCTAGTTTGAAGGATCGCGAACTAATTAATTCAAAACCGCTATGTAAGGGTTTTTATAAACTCTAGTTGTGACGTCATTTTGCACCGATAACTAGTTCGTCCTCTCTTCACAGAAGGGCGTAAGTATGACCGAAGGCGTTATTTTTCTGACTTTTAGACGACTTACTGATAGCATAACGTGGGAATTGGCGACCGGTGTCTTGTAATATACAATGAACAAGGTAGGAGATAACATTCATTGGACAAAGTAATAGATTAAAATACAAAGTATTACCATGTTATTTTAATTACGCGGGCCTTAAAACAAAGAACGCTTGTTGTCTGCGGCGAGGCAGCGCTTGTTTTGCAACTGCCACGGTACTTATCAACTACGCATTAAGAAAATGAATTTAAATACTTGCATTATACAGGATGGAATTTCGAATCCTTACAGTATGATAACAAACGTAGTATAGTATATTTCGCGAGTAAAAGTGTTTCTTTTATCTTTAAATTTGTTTGTACCTAGTGTATTTTTGAACGTATCTAGCAGTTTGTTACACGTGTTTTTAGATAAAAAGTAGGGGTTCTTTTCATAGAAGGAAAATTTAATGTTTTGGACTTTCTAGCACAGAAATGCATCCGGTATTTATGAGTGGTAAGTTCCTATTTTAAGCATATTTTTAAGATTTTCTTTTGCGTATACTAGCATTATATAAGTGGCAACGACAATATTCCTCAACAAGTAAAATGCCATTTACAACATGTTCTATAATTCACGCCATGCATTATACATACCTACTGAACGTTTTGATGCACGCAATGATAGCATAAGAGATGACCGAATGAAACTGTCCAAAGTAATACATTAAAAAGACATTTGGACTAACTTCTGATTTTAATTTTTTTATGTAAATAACATATAGAAGTCAACCTTTTACAAAATTTGCCAATATAATCATCTCATCTGTACCCATAATCAATAGTTGTTCCCAAAAACTTCGTGCTGTTAACCTGTGCAATGCTGTTATTTTTTGTTTAATTAGGTTGTATGTATGTCTATCATATGCGCGATGATTTAAACTTAATCAAGGCAGTCTTTTTGCTATTAACAATTAAGTCGTTTTGAATACACGCTTACAGTTGCTAACCCATTTTCCGCCTGTTTAATACTGTCAAATTCATGCAAACCACCTATAAGCAGAGACGTAGCATCGGCCAACAAAATGATCTTATCTGCGAGCATATCATTAACATATATTAAATATAGTAACGGTCCAAACATACTTCCTTGCGGGACACTCTCGTCAACGACATTTTTTTTTGCCGAGCAAGTACCTTTAGTGTCTACATAATGCGTTCTCCCCCCAAAGTGACTCCTGAACCATTCCAACATATTCCATAAAAATGTAGTTTTTTTTTAATATAATGGTTTACAAGATCAAACGCTTTGCTTAAGCCCAAAAGAAACGTTTTTCTCAGATCAACATTATTATAGAAATATTTCAAAAAAGTAACTATAGCAGTTGAAGCGCCACGGGCTTGGGTACCACACAAGGATCTTTCAGGCTGAAATCTATGCTATCGGGAGGTTTGCGAGACAGATTTTGGATAAAAGGTAATCAATAAAAAAATTGAGCGACAGTCAGGCTAAACACATTAGACCTGGCTAATAATCTATTCCTAATCTGGGTACCTGGGCACTCACTCATTATTGGAAATAAGGAAGCAGACACTTGCCAAAGAAGATGCTGCGGAACAATTGCAGGAATCAGAATCTGACATTGATATAGTACTTACAATAGCTGACCAGTAAATCAAACTCTGGGCAAATCAGAAAGTGCTCCAACATTGGAACAACATTGTCCTGGTTTGATGCACGTGAAAGAATGTATTACACCTAGTAATCCTAGAACCAAGGAATTGCTAGAACTTAACTCTAAAAATGTCAAGGTGATTGTCCCTGTCTTTATGCGTCACTGTAAACTCAGAAGGCACCTACACAGAATCAAGCTTTTGATGAGATAGACTGTGTTTAGAAGATGAGAAGACAGTTGAGCATATTTTCTGGTACTGCCCTGCAACTACAAGAATCAGGTATATAACTTTTGGAAAGGCTGACCCATCCCTACGAGACCTGAAAACAATCTCATTCAGTAAGAGCTACATTTAACGGTCTGAACTTGTTGGATGAAGTCTAAGATAAGATCCGCTCTACAATAGATCCTAATGGTCGCAGTGGACGGAACGATTAATCGAACCATGGGGATGATATTCCTTACTGAACTAAAATAACTAACTACGACCTGTTAGGAATCCAGATTGTTGGTTATTGAAAGCATTATTTTTTTCTAAAAACTTTATAACCCGCATTGCCATGATTTTCTTGGAATACTTTCGTAAACGAGCTTAATAAAGATATTGGAAAATAATTTGGCACTGACTGTACCGATCCATTCTTAGACTTTATTTTAGACATCTTTAATCTTGCGGGCTTACCTTCCATCATCGAGCTGTTAATGATTTGTGCTAACAGCATTACGAGCTCATCCAAACACCTTTTTAACATATTTGTACTGACTTCGTCGTTTCCAAATGAATGTGTGTTTTTTTAAGTCGACTCACAACAAGCATGAATTCTGTTTCACAAAACAGATTTAAAAAAGGATGAAGCCACACCACTTATATCTTCGAAAAAGCAGTTTAAAAATTAGTAGTAATTTTTCAACTTACTTCACCAAGGACAATTTTTACCACCTAGTAAATTACATGCACAGATCTATTTTTTCAAACACTGTTCTGTAAAAGGAATAAATCCACATGAAAGGTACACAGGAAAAGGAATCTAAACGTTTGAAGGTATAAAATGAGTTTTATACGTTTGTTTATACTTTTAAATATGGTCTTCCCAATGATGGGATTACAGTTTGCGACATACGGGACTAAGTTACATTAAATCTAGCTTGAAGAAGGCGAAGTTTATTGGAAAGCAGTCTGAGTCAACTGACCGTTTAAAAAAGAGATATAAATCCATTGCGCCAAAACACATTATATGATACGTAACCAATGCATCTGGCACTGACAGCTCCAAAACGGCAGCAGGAACTAGAATAGAAATACATGGGCCTAGAGCTAGTCTAGCCTACTTTAAAACTTGGAGAAATACCAGAATATCTTCCAGGCGGAAATATACGTCGAGTTCAATATTAATAGGAATTACCAATACCAGGAGTTTATCATCACGTCTGATTGTCAAGCAACCATCAATGTACTGAGCTCACATGAAATCAGTTCCAGGGGAGTGAGAAGAGCTAGGAGGCTAACCTTCCGCATAATCTTGCAAGAAAGGGACGGGAATACCATTTGTAGGGCCTGAACCCTTTTGCGGGATAAGGAGCAGTACAGTTCTGAAGATTTTAATAGAACAGAGAAAATCCAATTATTGGGAGGATCCCCAGAGAATCAGGTGAGATAAAACCCTTCTGGGAACTTATAACCACATGAAATTTACGAAATACATCGACCTGAGTCAGAACAGTATTCGCATATTAACAGAAATACTTTCAGGCCATTGTAAACTGAAAGGACATCTGAGTAAGGTTGTGTTCGCAAAGGAATTTGAATGTAGATTTTTTGGGGAACAGGATGAAATACTCATCCATCTCCTCTCAAATTGCATAGCACTGTGCAACTCAAGGGTATTGCACCTAGGAGCATGTGAAATTGAAGAATAGAGGAGACTTACTTACCTGGTGCTTTCTCACAATATTTTCTTCTCTATATTTTCTAAAACGAATAGATTTGGAGCGTCAGCTGTAAAACAGCAAGAATAGGGGACACAATAGATCTCTTAGGTCGCAGTGTAATACCATCCTCCATTCATACTTATATAGGTACACCCAATACAACTTAATTGCAATGATAGTTTCATGCGTGTGGCTATTGTCCCCTGTAAATCTGAGAAGACCACACATGTGGACACGAGATTGAGACATAATTCTTTTATCTATAAGGTAAGAGTTATAGATGGGTAGTTTTTATTAGTCTGTCTGGAATTTTAAATCGATGAATTATTACACTAAATGCTTTAACATTAAAAAAGAAATGCTTATTTCGACAAATTTCATATTAATTACTGCGAAAGTGTATCAATTCAAACTTAATTTCCTCTCAATAGCTGGTGTTCTCTTCCTACTCGGAAATTATCTCAGCGCATGGAAAGGAGCAGTGAACCCTTTAAGGAATTATCATTAATTAATTTTGCTCATTATTGCGGAGAGACGGGAACTTCCTAACTATTTCAATATCCCCTCTGAAGCGCCCCTAATCGTTGTCAAACTTCTATCCACCTGGAAGTAATTACACAAATGTTTTAAATTGGTTGATAGAAGTTAAAGCCTACGAACGCCGCTCGTTCAGTTCCGACCAGAACACCTAATCAACTCCTTTTATTGGAAATTAGCAAAATAACGGCAGAATTCATATTTGTGCGCCGGGCGTCATAAAGCTGTAGTCATATACGATACCTATAGGGATGCTTTGCAATTTAATTGTTTAGTTTAAACACACCAGAATTTGCATATAAATATAAACTTCACTTGCGCTTTGAATAATAAATTAAACATGGAGCTTGCTTTCCGTCGAAACACTTAATAGATAATAAGAGGAGACTTGAGTTTTAGTGCAACTAAAGCTTTTAGAGCCAATATTCTTTAGTGCCACGGCACTGTAAGCTACAGAATATTGCTTCATTTAAAATGCACCAGCGTCGTCAGAGCGTAAAATCGGCGACAAAGTATCTATTCAATTATTACCCAATAGATAACAACAAACTCCAGTGAACAGGTCTCTTTGTTTTTTTTTTTATATCTAATTCCTAAGCTTGAATGCAGAGCATTTATTACCTATAAATATTCCTTAAGCTATCGACGTAACTAAGATTATCATGGGAGTTCCTTTCCCAGAAGTTAGTACGCTAGTTTGTCTTCGTCAAAGAGAATATTAGCGAAATTGACACATGCTGACGTCGACGACAGCGCGTATCGACCGGAATTTAAAGAACGTTCTTGAAAGGAATATCGTCATAACTTAGTATTCGAGTACAGAGCTGAAGCGTTATTTATTAACACCGGTTTGACATTTCGTAATATCTAATTCGTTTGATCACTTCAGTTACAGAATTGTAATAAAGTATGAATGATGCCAGTCCTTTTATCTTTATTACAGAATAATAGGGATACAATGAAATACGATAAAGTAAACGTTTTTTGTGCTATTTTTTTGTCTCGAAGATAAAAGTACTAAATTAATTCTCGTTTGTGTTCATTAAATTCTCTCATTTCAAATACCATAAATGGAAGGTCCTTATTTCTCGGAAATATAGATGGAGTAAAGTATACAGAACTTCCAGAAAAACTCTCAACACATGAAACTTCTGTGGAACATCTCTCTTGGAAAAATTTCTGTTCCCTCAACAACACTAAAATCCTCATTAGGGTATTTTATGGTCTGATCATATGCAGGAAGTTCCTAAAAAGTTTGATTCAAAATTGTAAGGTACTGCAAATAAAGGTATATGCTATTGTAATTTTTTTATAATGGATAACACGGCTAATATTTTACTCAATAACAAATAAAACCTTTTATTGTTAAATCTGCCTTCTCTTTACACATACCTATTCTTGAATGTTTAATGATATTCAAAAATACAATCCCCCTTCGCAAGATGGCTGTGAGCTTATGAATATGCCCATTATGTCTTGAATTCATCACTGTATGATCATGCGCATTAGTAATCTCTCTTCTTTTTAACCAATGAGTAGTTACATTATAGGTAGGTTGCCGTAATGGCTCTACGTATTATGCCTTCTAAATCAATAACTTGTATATTATTAGACTTTTACTTGAGTAAATGTTAAATTTTATAGTACAATTTCCATCATCTTTGTATTAATTTTTTTTTATTAATAAAACAGTATAAATATCAATAATATACACAATTTATTATTCAAAAATATTTAAAGAGTATAAGAGCTCTTACTCAGGGTGAGTACACTTATTTTCAATATTTGAATCAAATACCAACTACTATCCAGTGTATTTTCCATTCTTAAATTCTCAGAATAACTTTTAAATTTCCCCTATCATAGGAGTAATACAGCAACCATGCCTACCTACCTAAACATATTAATATTTCAATTTCAACTGTCATTTACAAATATAAAGAATAACCGTAAACTTTTCGAAATGTTAAATCTATACTTAATTGCCAAAAAATTTAAACCTCAATCAGACAAAACACCTCGAACATCAGCTTACGTGCACCCCAAAGGGGCGCATTTCAGAATGGAGTTTCCTCGCAGTGGTAAACCAAAGATGTTGTCGAAAAGAATCCACATCAAAAATACAACGTCGGTATCAGGAAATCTCCTTCAAAGCATTCAAAGTGTATCATTATACTTAAGACAGCAGAAAAACGTAGGATTTCACAAAAGACTTTACGGGTACCAAACTATTTTAATTCAGCAAATTTCTCCTATCGTTGGAAAATCGTTTCTTCTATATATTTTTAGGCTGACGGTAAATACATCAATTCACAAACAAAATCTTTTTCGAATTCGAATATATTACAGAAATATGATTTAATTGATTTGACTTGACAAAAAATAAAACAGTTTTTCAACGAAGGTATTTATCAACAACCTCGTCTCCATGAACCGCAACTCATTTATTTAATACGCGTGACACTGAATCTCCACCCCTTTGAAGTAGTATCGATACCAAAAAAACTATATTGAAATCATACAGTTACCGTACGATAGATTTATACATCTAATTACTAGGACTACGGTGCAGAATGATTAACACCCAATATATGTATACTGGGTTTATAAACAGGTGTGTATATAAAATAATAATTACACCTACTATGGTTAATAATTCATCCTATGTTCCACAACAATACATGCAATCGCAAACTCTGCTGCTGTTTTGATGTAGAGTAAAAATAATTTTAATAGGCACCATTAAAATTTTAATATTTTCTTATCTTCTATCCTTCTTTTGCTCCGCATCACGTTTCTCTTTTCTCTGCAAAATCTCCCCCATCACTCTATTCCAGTGTTCCTATAGTCGATCTCTACCGCGCCTACCCTATTGGTTTACTTTCCCACACTTCCGTATTTAATCTGTTTGATTGTCTCCACTAGGCTAGTTGCCTCTTTTTTTTTAAAATTCCATCAGTAGTCTCATGTTTAGTTCTTCTCTTATTTGGCTGCTTCCTCACGATCTCTGAATGCGATTCCTTTGACTTTTCTTAAGTACTTCTTTTCCATGGCTGTCAAAGGTTGCATTTTGTTATTGACGTTCAAGTCACATCCGTATCTTGAGATAGCCCCATAGATACTCTTTGTCATGGTTTATTTAATTGTACCCTCACATAAATTGTTTTTATTTATTAAAAAAAAAATATGACAGAAGGATACAAAATATCACAATATAAAGGACAAAACGATCCAGGTGGTGCAGAATACATCCGCATTTGGTAATTTGGTCAATGGCGTCATTCTCCACCATTTTCTCTTCAAGAAATAAAACTGATGAGTAGGTAGACACCTACAGATTAAAATTAAATATCACAATCAGAAGACTAAATGTTGATTTCGACAGATCAATGTTTGGATCGAATCCAGTTCGAAAGGACATATCTTTTTTCACAGTGTAGTGATTTTGGCATAAAAGTTTAATAGGAAATGTTTGTTCCATCCACAAATGTATCTTCTTCTATTGGAAAATAATAGTTTATTTAGATAATGTTGAGCAGTAATACGTTATGAAATACATCCCAGGATAAAGCTTTCTCATTCAATATCCCAAGTGCGTAAGGGGATTCCGAATGCTTTCGGTCAATCGTTTTGAAAGAGAATGTCTGTTTAATAGATCATGGTCTTCGTGTTGATACCATAAGGATACCATTTTAATAAAAGTAAATGCATCCAACATATTAAAAGTTTAATTATGCAGAAATTTTCTAGCTGCGGCTACGTAGGACATTCATTGACTGATTCAAATTTTATTTGTAAAGTGATAATTTTATGACATGAAGAGGTAAAGGATGAAGCCTAAACAAGAACTAAATGTTTAAATACTCTTTTAGATACCATCCTTGATTTGAAAAGATTTTAAAATTTTTAATCACCAAGATAACAGATCTTATTAAAACCCTGTAAAGACTTGTAACCATATGGTACAATAAATTTAGAGGCATGTTTCTCTTATAGTACTGATTTGCACCCAAAGATTGGCGCTATGGACGCTCGCCTACAATGTATCTTTGGTTTTCTGACTTATAGGCGTTACATAAAATACCATTTTGGAGCCCTATTAGTGGCAAATCTGAACTAGTTTGAAATTGTTGAGAACGTAATGGGGTCATGTGTTGAAGACCTCTATTTTTTTTTATTTTACAGTAAGTAATTTAACATTATGTAACAAAATTTCAAATACATATTATCGAATACACTTCTTATCAATAGCGGTATCTGTCGTTAGTTGTGGGTAGTAGCCATATGACAACAGCGATTGATAAAAGTATGTCCTTTTAATGTAATGTTACAATAAAATCAGATGATGACAACACAATAAATACAAAACACATTAAAAATTAAAGCTATAACTCCAATTTGCCTCCAGAAATTCATTGAGGGTATAGAATACATTGTGTATTAAAAATCGATTTAAACCCACTTAATTGAGTCTAATTGTTACAATGATGGGTGAATAGTTCACTCACTTACAGGGACAGTAATTTTTATGTTAACAGAAAAATTATTGTCCCTGTTGTTGAATATTCATCCATTGCTGTAATATTACAACAACAGAATAAGAATGAAAAATTCGTCACCTGTCAATGGTAATTGATTGCTAGTATCATTACCATGACCATAATTATAATTGATTCTAACTTGAATTTTTACTATGAGTTATTGATATTTACGTCATTTAACAAGAAAATTACTGCCTGTCGCTGTAACATTAGCATAGAACATGGCTTTTATATTATAAAAACATATGTTCTATTGTAGACGTCAATACACACCACTTTTTTACATTAACTAAATCAATATCCGATATCATACAACGGAGAAATTAATAAACAACAATTTATTTGTAGAAATTGCCAGTAGCTCTTTTCATTATCACTTAATGCAGCACACACACAAACTTTATTCTATTCCTTTAGCTTCGTTTCCTTTGTTTACACAAATTTCAGCACCCCCAGGGTTGAAGTAAATGTTATTGCGTCAGAGATGCGACGTATCCGTTACAAAAGCTTTTACGAAGTACACACAACAGAAAGTTCCCTCAAGAACACGACCTGTTAATAATCCGCAATGACCAAGTCGGAGATCGAACTCCTTCAGATGTCCGCAGAGATCAGCGTACCAGTACACTAAGTAGAAATCAATAGTCAACAAGACTAAAGGGATTGAACGTTATGTCACGTGCTGGTGGGGACATCCAAAATAATTTTGTTGTAAGGAATGCTGTTGCTAATTGGGAGAAAATTAATTGTTAATGTTTTAAATATTCTATCTTAAGTTAAAATTATTAATTTACATCATCAATTTTGTACGGTCGTCGACATTAGATGGCGAATATGAATTCCAACGGAGCTTCTACCTAATTACGAATGGGAAGAAGTAAATCTCGATAATAAAAATAAGCACACAAATAAATTATTCCCGATTTCCTGCAATTTCTCTTCCAGCGGCATTTCGGGCAATAATAAAATTCCAGTTTATCTTGTCTCTTCTGTCCTGCACTGCCTGAGTGGCTTAATGCTTTTTATCTCCACGCCAGTTCTTTTCAGACACTTAAATTTGGAGCTATTCAATCAGGTTAATTGAAAGACGAAAACTGGCTTGGTTGATTACCCCCGATCGTGGATTTAATATTATAATAATCGTGACCGATAGTACGATGTGACCGTACACACACCACATTAAATTGGTTATGTAAATGGTCGAACAGATTTAACCGGAAAAGCTTGCTGGATATTTATGTTAGAGCATTAATAAAATGATAAATAATTGAATAAAAAGTCAAAGCAAGTGTAAATCCACAAGCATTATTTTTTAATCATTTCTTTACATGCAGGTTGAGTCAACGATGTACAGTGTTCGTAATTTTATTTTGACACTACTCAAGTAGCACATAATATATAAGCAATATTCGCCTAATATTAAAAATAATAATACCAAGTGTTTTTTTAATATTATATATAGGAAAATAATATTATATAATTATTATAAATCTAATATTTTGTTTTGAATATTTTATTCATATTTATATCAT